>RXON01003937.1:0-359412 GCA_009667805.1 Leptobrachium leishanense | reverse complement strand
ATACCTTTACAGCAGATGATCCACTGGCTTACTGGGTGTTGAGATTGGATCACTGGCCAGAACTTAGTCAGTATGCTATGCAGCTACTAGGTTGCCCTTCATCCAGCATGCTTTCTAAAAGGACGTTCAGTGCCGCTGGAGGTTTTGTCACAGACAAAAGAGTGCGTCTGTCCACCGACTCTGTAGACCGGCTGACATTTATAAAAATGAATCAGTCCTGGATCAGCAGCTATCAATCCCCTGATGCTGACTTAACGGAATAGATGTCTTCTGCATTTACAAATCCTCCAGCACTGAACTTTTCCACAATACCACAAAGGGGATATGGTGTGAAGGCACTTGCTGCCACCAAAGGCACAATATTTGGCTGCACTGACGCTTGTACCAGATTTATATCATTTTAATTTTTTGAACAGCAGGGTCCAACCCTGCATTCTTCCACAATACCACAAAAGGGTTACGGTGTGAAGGCACTTGCTGTCACCAAAGGCACAATATTTGGGTGCACTGACGCCTGTACCAGATCCATATCATTTTAATTTTGGACCACAGGGTCCAACCCTGCGCTCTTCCACAATACCACAGAGGGGTTACGGTGTGACGGCACAGTTGCCGACGCTAAAGGTCCAATTTTAAAGCACCTATTGTTATTTTCATCCAAAGCCTGCATAAATTTCACCATAATTTAGCCAAAAAATCACTAAACTTGTTCTGTGTGTCCTAAAAGTTCTCCTCTTTTCATATAGGCTGCCGCCCCAAGCAGTTGTTTATGAATAAATTAAAGAAAAACGTTTACCGTCATTTGGAACGTAATTTTTTGGTTTTTAAATGTTTCTGTACATCCTACAAATCCGCCACTTCACGGGCAGGTTATGGGGACCTCCTAGGCATGATATTTGAAGGAACTTTTCGTTTTTATTTTTATCCCTTATTTCATGGAAAACTCACTGTCCCTTTAAAAATGTTTTTTTTTTTAAACTTTTTGTCCTTCGTTCCTGTCCCCCAGGGCACTACCCGGACCCCCATACACCTTTTATGGCAAATATCTTGCATATATGCCCTCTTGGAGGGCACTCTAAAAACCGAACTTTTGAGTCCCATTGAGTTTGCATTGAGTTTGGTTCGTGTTCGCGTTCGAACTCGAACTTTTGAAATTGTTCGAGTTCGAATGCGAACCGAACATGGGGGACATCCCTAGTCTCTGCTCTCTGATCCCATCTCTCCTCTGCCTGCGTCTCTGCTCTCTGACCCCATATCTCCTCTGCCCGCATCTCTGCTCTCTGACCCCATATCTCCTCTGCTCTCTGACCCCATCTCTCCTCTGCCCTCGTCTCTGCTCTCTGACCCATATCTCCTCTGCCTGCGTCTCTGCTCTCTGCCCCATCTCTCCTCTGCCCGCGTCCCTGCTCTCTGAGCCCATCTCTCCTGTGCCTGCATCTCTGCTCTCTGACCCCATATCTCCTCTGCTCTCTGACCCATCTCCCCTCGTCTCTGCTATCTGACCCCATATCTGCTCTGCCCGCGTCTCTGCTCTCTGACCCATATCTCCTCTGCCTGTGTCTCTGCTCTCTGCCCCATCTCTCCTCTGCCCACGTCCCTGCTCTCTGACCCCATCTCTCCTGTGCCTGCATCTCTGCTTTCTGACCCTATATCTCCTCTGCCCGCATCTCTGCTATCTGACCCCATATATCCTCTGCCCACGTCTCTGCTCTCTGACCCCATGTTTCTTCTGCCTGCGTCTCTGCTCTCTGACCCCATCTCTCCTGTGTCCGCGTCTCTGCTCTCTGATCCCATCACTCCTCTGCCCACGTCTCTGCTCTCTGACCCCATCTCTTCTCTGCTCTCTGACCCCATCTCTCCTCTTCCCGCATCACTGCTCTCTGACCCCATATCTTCTCTGCCCACGTCTCTGCTCTCTGACCCCATATCTGCTCTTCCCGCGTCACTGCTCTCTGACCCCACGATTCTGCTCTCTGACTCCATATCTCCTCTGCTCTGACCCATCTCTTCTCTGCCCGCGTCTCTGCTCTCTGACCCATCTCTCCTCTGCCCGCGTCTCTGCTCTCTGACCCTATATCTCCTCTGCCTGCGTCTCTGCTCTCTGACCCCATCTCTCCTGTGTCCGCGTCTCTGCTCTCTGACCCCATCTCTCCTCTGCCCACGTCTCTGCTCTCTGACCCCATCTCTCCTCTGCCCACGTCTCTGCTCTCTGACCTTATATCTCCTCTGCCCTCTGACCCATCTCTCCTCTGCCTGCGTCTCTGCTGACATTATTATTATTATTCTTTATTTATAAAGCGCCAGCATATTCCGCAGCGCTGTACAATAGGCACAGTATAGACAGGGTTACAATACAATACATTGAACAACAATTGACAAACAGTACAGGAGGAGATGAGGGCCCTATTCCCGTAGGAACTCACAATCTGGGAGGGTTGGGGTTGGAAACAGGAGGAGAGGACTGTAAGGTGAGAGTGATTGATGGTTGCGTCAGTGAGTTGGGGGGGTCGGCTTCCCTAAATAGGAATGTTTTAAGGGAGCGTTTGAAGGAAGAGAAGTTAGGGGAAAGTCTGACAGTACGAGGGAGAGCGTTCCAGAGAGTGGGGGCTGCGCGTGAGAAATTCTTATATCTCCTCTGCTCTCTGACCCATCTCTCCTCTGCTCTCTGACCCCATCTCTCCTGCCCGTGTCTTTGCTCTCTGACCCCATCTCTCCTGTGCCCACATCTCTGCTCTCTGACCCCATTTCTCCTGCCCGTGTCTTTGCTCTCTGACCCCATCTCTCCTGTGCCCACATCTCTGCTCTCTGACCCCATCTCTCCAGTGCCCGCCGCGTCTCTGTTCTCTGACCCCATCTCTCCTCTGCTCTCTGACCCCATATCTTCTCTGCCCACATCTCTGCACTCTGACCCCATCACTCCTTCCCGCGTCTCTGCTCTCTGACCCCATCTCTCCTCTGCCCTCGTCTCTGCTCTCTGACCCCATATCTCCTCTGCCCGTGTCTCTGCTCTCTGACTCCATATCTCCTCTGCCCTCGTCTCTGCTCTCTGATCCCATCTCTCCTCTGCCCGCGTCTCTGCTCTCTGACCCCATATCTTCTCTGCCCACATCTCTGCACTCTGACCCCATCACTCCTTCCCGCGTCTCTGCTCTCTGACCCCATCTCTCCTCTGCCCGCGTCTCTGCTCTCTGACCCCATATCTCCTCTGCCCGCGTCTCTGCTCTCTGACCCCATCTCTCCTCTGCCCGCGTCTCTGCTCTCTGACCCCATCTCTCCTCTGCCCGCGTCTCTGCTCTCTGACCCCATATCTCCTCTGCCCGCGTCTATGCTCTCTGACCCCATATCTCCTGTGCCCACGTCTATGCTCTCTGACCCCAACTCTCCTCTGCCCGCGTCTCTGCTCTCTGACCCCATCTCTCCTGTGCTCGCGTCTATGCTCTCTGACCCCATATCTCCTGTGCCCGCGTCTATGCTCTCTGACCCCATCTCTCCTGTGCCCGCGTCTCTGCTCTCTGACCCCATCTCTCCTGTGCCCGCATCTCTGCTCTCTGACCCCATCTCTCCTGTGCTCGCGTCTATGCTCTCTGACCCCATATCTCCTGTGCCCGCGTCTATGCTCTCTGACCCTATCTCTCCTGTGCCCGCGTCTATGCTCTCTGACCCCATCTCTCCTGTGCCCGCGTCTATGCTCTCTGACCCCATCTCTCCTGTGCCGCGTCTATGCTCTCTGACCCCATCTCTCCTGTGTCCGCGTCTCTGCTCTCTGACCCCATCTCTCCTCTGCCCTCGTCTCTGCTCTCTGACCCCATATCTCCTCTGCCCGTGTCTCGGCTCTCTGACTCCATATCTCCTCTGCCCTCGTCTCTGCTCTCTGATCCCATCTCTCCTCTGCCCGCGTCTCTGCTCTCTGACCCCATATCTTCTCTGCCCACATCTCTGCACTCTGACCCCATCACTCCTTCCCGCGTCTCTGCTCTCTGACCCCATCTCTCCTCTGCCCGCGTCTCTGCTCTCTGACCCCATATCTCCTCTGCCCGCGTCTCTGCTCTCTGACCCCATATCTGCTCTGCCCGCGTCTTTGCTCTCTGACCCCATCTCTCCTGTGCCCACATCTCTGCTCTCTGACCCCATCTCTCCAGTGCCCGCGTCTCTGCTCTCTGACCCCATCTCTCCAGTGCCCGCGTCTCTGCTCTCTGACCCCATCACTCCTTCCCGCGTCTCTGCTCTCTGACCCCATCTCTCCTCTGCCCGCGTCTCTGCTCTCTGACCCCATATCTCCTCTGCCCGCGTCTCTGCTCTCTGACCCCATATCTGCTCTGCCCGCGTCTCTGCTCTCTGACCCCATCTCTCCTGCCCGTGTCTTTGCTCTCTGACCCCATCTCTCCTGCCCACATCTCTGCTCTCTGATCCCATCTCTCCTGCCCGCATCTCTGCTCTCTGACCCCATATCTCCTCTGCCCACATCTCTGCTCTCTGACCCCATCTCTCTAGTGCCCGCCGCGTCTCTGCTCTCTGACTCCATCTCTCCTCTGCCCTCGTCTCTGCTCTCTGACCCCATATCTCCTCTGCCCGTGTCTCGGCTCTCTGACTCCATATCTCCTCTGCCCTCGTCTCTGCTCTCTGATCCCATCTCTCCTCTGCCCGCGTCTCTGCTCTCTGACCCCATATCTCCTCTGCCTTCACTATTCTCTGCACTCTGACCCCATATCTCCTCTGCCCGCGTCTCTGCTCTCTGACCCCATATCTCCTCTGCCCGCGTCTCTGCTCTCTGACCCCATATCTGCTCTGCCCGCGTCTTTGCTCTCTGACCCCATCTCTCCTGTGCCCACATCTCTGCTCTCTGACCCCATCTCTCCTGCCCGTGTCTTTGCTCTCTGACCCCATCTCTCCTGTGCCCAAATCTCTGCTCTCTGACCCCATCTCTCCAGTGCCCGCGGCGTCTCTGTTCTCTGACCCCATCTCTCCTCTGCTCTCTGACCCCATCATCTCCTCTGCCCGCGTCTCTGCTCTCTGACCCCATATCTGCTCTGCCCGCGTCTCTGCTCTCTGACCCCATCTCTCCTGTGTCCGCGTCTCTGCTCTCTGACCCCATATCTCCTCTGCCCGCGTCTCTGCTCTCTGACCCCATATCTGCTCTGCCCGCGTCTCTGCTCTCTGACCCCATCTCTCCTGCCCGTGTCTTTGCTCTCTGACCCCATCTCTCCTGCCCACATCTCTGCTCTCTGATCCCATCTCTCCTGCCCGCATCTCTGCTCTCTGACCCCATCTCTCTAGTGCCCGCCGCGTCTCTGCTCTCTGACTCCATCTCTCCTCTGCCCTCGTCTCTGCTCTCTGACCCCATATCTCCTCTGCCCGTGTCTCGGCTCTCTGATCCCATCTCTCCTCTGCCCGCGTCTCTGCTCTCTGACCCCATATCTTCTCTGCCCACATCTCTGCACTCTGACCCCATCACTCCTTCCCGCGTCTCTGCTCTCTGACCCCATCTCTCCTCTGCCCGCGTCTCTGCTCTCTGACCCCATATCTCCTGTGCCCGCGTCTCTGCTCTCTGACCCCATATCTGCTCTGCCCGCGTCTTTGCTCTCTGACCCCATCTCTCCTGTGCCCACATCTCTGCTCTCTGACCCCATCTCTCCTGCCCGTGTCTTTGCTCTCTGACCCCATCTCTCCTGTGCCCACATCTCTGCTCTCTGACCCCATCTCTCCTGTGCCCGCGTCTCTGCTCTCTGACCCCATCTCTCCAGTGCCCGCGTCTCTGCTCTCTGACCCCATCTCTCCAGTGCCCGCGGCGTCTCTGTTCTCTGACCCCATCTCTCCTCTGCTCTCTGACCCCATATCTTCTCTGCCCACATCTCTGCACTCTGAGCCCATCACTCCTTCCCGCGTCTCTGCTCTCTGACCCCATCTCTCTGCCCGCGTCTCTGCTCTCTGACCCCATATCTGCTCTGTCCGCGTCTCTGCTGTCTAACCTTATATCTCCTCTGCTCTCTGACCCATCTCTCCTCTGCCCACATCTCTGCTCTCTGACCCCATCTCTCTAGTGCCCGCCGCGTCTCTGCTCTCTGACTCCATATCTCCTCTGCCCGTGTCTCGGCTCTCTGACTCCATATCTCCTCTGCCCTCGTCTCTGCTCTCTGATCCCATCTCTCCTCTGCCCGCGTCTCTGCTCTGTGACCCCATATCTTCTCTGCCCACATCTCTGCACTCTGACCCCATCACTCCTTCCCGCGTCTCTGCTCTCTGACCCCATATCTGCTCTGTCCGCGTCTCTGCTCTCTGACCTTATATCTCCTCTGCTCTCTGACCCTATCTCTCCTCTGCCTGCGGCTCTGCTATCTGACTCCATATCTGCTCTGCCTGCATCACTGCTCTCTGACATTATTATTATTATTATTATTATTATTCTTTATTTATAAAGCGCCAGCATATTCCGCAGCGCTGTACAATAGGCACAGTATAGACAGGGTTACAAACAATACATTGAACAACATTTGACAAACAGTACAGGAGGAGATGAGGGCCCTATTCCCGTAGGAACTCACAATCTAGGAGGGTTGGGTTGGAACAGGAGGAGAGGACTGTAAGGTGAGTGATTGATGGTTGCGTCAGTGAGTTGGGTGGTAGGCTTCCCTAAAATAGGAATGTTTTAAGGGAGCGTTTGAAGGAAGAGAAGTTAGGGGAAAGTCTGACAGTACGAGGGAGAGCGTTCCAGAGAGTGGGGGCTGCACGTGAGAAATCCTTATATCTCCTCTGCTCTCTGACCCCATCTCTCCTGCCCGTGTCTCTGCTCTCTGACCCCATATCTCCTATGCCCGCGCCCCTGCTCTCTGACCCCATCTCTCCTCTGCCCGCGTCTCTGCTCTCTGACCCCATATCTCCTCTGCTCTCTGACCCATCTCTTCTCTGCCCGTGTCTCTACTCTGACCCCATCTCTCCAGTGCCCGCGTGTCACGGTCCGAACCACTTTCGGTCCGAAACACCTGCCTTTCATTTTCCCTAATTGATCCTGCATATGAGGAAGCTACACCCCTGATCCCACGCTTCCTCATTGAAGTTCCTAGCTTAGCTAGTGCAGACCTGCCTTCCATAGATCCTTGCCTGGAACCCCTCCTGCTCTTGATCCATAGACCTTCCTGTACACCCTCTGCTATTTCTGGGCATTCTCTACCGGTATCCTCCATTGCCCCCTGTACCCTCTGCTTTCCATGATTGATATACCCATGTACCAGATCTCTTCTAATTCTTGACCACTCTATTGCCTATTCCTATTTTGTACCTGCGCCTGATTTATATGTTATCTATATCCATTGTTTATTCTCCTGGTCTGTTGTCTGTTTATTTGTATTCACAAATAAACCCTATATATAAAAAATACAAACGTATTCTTAGGGAGCGCAGACAAGTGTATACACAGGGTTTCTTGCACAGAACAAGTTGCAGGGTATTGTGCTGAATCCAATATTTTCACTACAATAAAAGATAGAATACAATCGTGCAATACTGTATATACATTGAAACAAATGTAGGGAGAAATTAGAGGGAACCACTCACAAACGAGGAACCAATAGGTTCGTATAGGACACGGATAAGCCTCTATGGGGGGCTTCTCCCATCAGATGGATCTGGATATATGGATAGATGGTTTCGTGTTCTAGATTTCACAATTGTGGTAACCTCAAAATAGAAAGGCATGCATGGCGTAATACCGTTGACACATGTACATATATATATTCTGTGTTGGAATTACTCACGTATTACTGAGCCTCCCAAAGAGTGGCTCAGTATTCAGGCAGAGGACCACTTTCTCCGTGGGGGGTCCTACCCTTAAATCGATAATACTGCAATGATGGTGCGTTCCGGTTTACTAGAGAAAAAATGGCTGTTTCCAAAAATAAAAACGTCTGCTTCCAGATAGTATAAAAAAGGGGGGGGGATTTATTATTTAAAAACAAGGTTTAACAAAGGGTTAAAATAAAATACAACAAAATACAAA
Source organism: Leptobrachium leishanense (assembly GCA_009667805.1). Taxonomy (NCBI): domain Eukaryota; kingdom Metazoa; phylum Chordata; class Amphibia; order Anura; family Megophryidae; genus Leptobrachium; species Leptobrachium leishanense. The sequence goes on along the minus strand of RXON01003937.1, from coordinate 351,422 downwards.
AATAGGATCCGAGACGCGTTTCCCTCGCTAACCTGCGAGTTTCATCAGTCGGTAAATTTGAGGCTGCGTACAGAGTTTATTTATAGTCCTTTTCAGTCCTATACTTAAGTATTTCTCAGGTGGCGTGTGTATCAACGCGCGATCTGCGTTCCAAAGAACTTTTCGGAGCCCTCTGATGACGTGGATCTTCTTCCAAACTTCATGTCGGAGCCGTGTATATCGCTCCCTATTGCGCATGCGTGGGTCTTTCGTTCTAATGATGAGAACTCGCTTCACGAGTTCTATTAACCGCAGCGACCTATAAACGCCCAACTATGAGATACAAATAAAAATAGCTTCAAAGGCATTTGCTAAAGGCGATATTAAAAATCTCTTCATTTTAATGACAGGGAAAAATATCCCCCATTGATTAACAAAGTAAAGGGAAGAATAGAGAAAAAAACACCAACATCATAACAATAAATGTATTCATGTATATAAAAAATGACAGACTTCAAAGTCTGTGTTTAATCCATTGGGGACTAATGTATCCAGATTATAGATCCATCTCATCTCAGTTTTTATACGTTTTTGATCTATATTAGTACCCCTCCAATCACGTTTAATTTTTTCAATACCCATAAACTCCAGACCTCTAGGGCTGCAGTTATGAGTGTCCCCAAAGTGAGCGGAAACGCTATGTTTTATATATCCTCTAGTGATATTACATAAGTGCTCGTTAATTCTAATATATAGAGGTCGCGATGTTTGTCCTATATATTTTTTTCCGCATGAGTAAATAGATTAAGTTTTTAGTATGGCAAGTAATTATATCCTTTATTTTATAATTAGATCCTCTAATGCCTGCATCAAAATTTGTTACTATTCTTTTTTTACTTAAAGTTTTTCGACATGATATGCATTGACCACAGCCGTAAAAGCCCGGAGTTATTCCAAAAAAACGTTCTGGTCCCTGTGCATCATTGGTTCTAATATAGCTATGGACTAAATCGTTACTCAAGTTATTACCCCCTCTAAAGATAATTTTAGGTTTTTCAGGTAGAATACAGTTCAGGATTGGATCATTGGTCAAAACTGGCCAATATTTTTCTATTGACTTTTTAATTAGTTTGTTATCCATATTATAGTCCATGATAAAAGGGATCTCTTCAAATTCTTCATCCTCTCGATGTTTATATTGTAATAATGAGTCTCTGCTTAATTTAAGAACTTCCCTTTTCATTTCATTTCATCTAAGAATGTGCTATTATAGCCTTTCTCTCTAAATTGATCAATGAGTTTCTCAGCCTGGTAGAGATATTGTTCTACATCTGTACAATTTCTGCGAATACGCAGAAGTTGTCCTTTCGGAATCGCCTTTAACCATGGAGGATAGTGTCCACTATTTGTGGGGATATAGTTATTGACCTGTACGGTTTTAAAAAAGGTGCGAGTTTTTATTTCATTGTCTTCCACATATATGGTTAAATCTAGAAAGTTGACCTGAGTTGGACTGATATTTGAGTCCAATTTAATTCCTAGTCCATTACTATTTAGGTGGGTGATAAAACTCTCCAGTTCTTGTCTTTCACCCTGCCAAATGATCAAAACATCATCTATGTACCTTCTATAGAGGACGAGGTTAGGCCCCCAGTCATGCCCCGTCCATACCACACTGGATTCCCAGTGGGCCATGAACAGATTGGCATAGCTGGGGGCGAACCTCGTCCCCATAGTAGTCCCATGGGGGATATTTTTCCCTGTCATTAAAATGAAGAGATTTTTAATATCGCCTTTAGCAAATGCCTTTGAAGCTATTTTTATTTGTATCTCATAGTTGGGCGTTTATAGGTCGCTGCGGTTAATAGAACTCGTGAAGCGAGTTCTCATCAATAGAACGAAAGACCCACGCATGCGCAATAGGGAGCGATATACACGGCTCCGACATGAAGTTTGGAAGAAGATCCACGTCATCAGAGGGCTCCGAAAAGTTCTTTGGAACGCAGATCGCGCGTTGATACGCACGCCACCTGAGAAATACTTAAGTATAGGACTGAAAAGGACTATAAATAAACTCTGTACGCAGCCTCAAATTTACCGACTGATGAAACTCGCAGGTTAGCGAGGGAAACGCGTCTCGGATCCTATTTTTGTATTTTGTTGTATTTTATTTTAACTCTTTGTTAAACCTTGTTTTTAAATAATAAATCCCCCCCCCCTTTTTTATACTATCTGGAAGCAGACGTTTTTATTTTTGGAAACAGCCATTTTTTCTCTAGCAAACCGGAACGCACCATCATTGCAGTATTATCGATTTAAGGGTAGGACCCCCCACGGAGAAAGTGGTCCTCTGCCTGAATACTGAGCCACTCTTTGGGAGGCTCAGTAATACGTGAATAATTCCAACACAGAATATATATATGTACATGTGTCAACGGTATTACGCCATGCATGCCTTTCTATTTTGAGGTTACCACAATTGTGAAATCTAGAACACGAAACCATCTATCCATATATCGAGATCCATCTGATGGGAGAAGCCCCCCATAGAGGCTTATCCATGTCCTATACGAACCTATTGGTTCCTCGTTTGTGAATGGTTCCCTCTAATTTCTCCCTACATTTGTTTCAATGTATATACAGTATTGCACGATTGTATTCTATCTTTTATTGTAGTGAAAATATTGGATTCAGCACAATACCCTGCAACTTGTTCTGTGCAAGAAACCCTGTGTATACACTTGTCTGCGCTCCCTAAGAATACGTTTGTATTTTTTATATATATGGTCTATAAGGGTGAGGGACACACCTTATGGTGAGCTGCACGATTATACAACTCTCTCTCCACACAATTTTTCGGTACACTACTATATAGCGCCGAGCACTGTAACATCTAAGGTGTTATATATAACACGAATAAACCCTGTTACCCTGTATTCTGCCTTCTGATACGTTTACTGCACCTTGGGCTCACACCCACATTTCTGCACCTCTGCTAGGCCAGGCTCGTGACAGAATGAGGAAGCCTAAAAACAGTGAGCCTGCAGTGATCATAGCCTTTGTACAAAGACTGAAAAATGCCAACCAAAAGGTCCAGCAGCACCTGCATTCGTTATGGGAGTACCTGCAGCAGAATTCTAACGGCACATCTACTAAGGTATGCACTCCGGTCCCAGAATGTGCTCGAGGACCCCTGACCGAGGAGGAAAGGAGAAGGGTGCAAGGCCTCTGTTACTATTGTGGGGGTCATTTGCATAGAGTATTGACCTGCCCACTGAGCCCACCAAAGCCAGGCACCAAAAATGTTCCTGTACCTGTGTCAAAGAAGCCTGCGCCTAGCCAACCCTCAGGGAATACTCCAGAGAAGTCCAGAATCCCTACACATAAAGAGAAAATGCTGTCCAGGAAGTTGTTGGTAAAATCGGTGCCTGCCCCGCAGAATATAACTTCACCAACTGTCAGATCAAGAAAACCTGCACCCAAGAAAAAACCCCTATCCGAACCTCCTCCCAGGAGAACTCCGGTGATTAAGTCACCTCAGCAAAACAACACTCCTGCTCCCAGGAGATCTGTACCCATAACGCCCAGAATGGTCTCCACCTCTGAAGAAGAATCGGAGACCCCAATGGAGTACACTGAACCAGAATCCACCTATGAAGAGCCCATGGAGCAAGAATCCACAGAACGAGATCCAGTGGTGCAGATGGAGACCGAGCCTATCCTGCTTACAAGTGTGAGGCCCATCACTTTGAGCCATCAAGACTCCCCAAACTATTCTGACCAGGAGTCTGGTTCCTCTGAGTGGAGTTCCGTGGAATCAGAGGAGGAATGGCCTAAACAAACAGCCAGACATCCTCACGGTGGTCCAGGTCGTAACACTAAGTTAATGGGGTATATTGGCGTTCCTGGATCTGTCTGCTGCCCTGCTGGAAAGCCTCATCGAGCCGCTGTTCCCCAGTACCATCAAGCCTTGACTCCGTACCAGAGAACAGCCTACATAGGTACTGTCTTTATGTCACCCACAGTTTCTCGTTTGTCTGAAAACTCGCAACCCGCAGGATCTCCAGAGTCCGCTGCCCTGCAACCCGCAGGATCTCCAGAGTCCGCTGCCCTGCAACCCGCAGGATCTCCAGAGTCCGCTGCCCTGCAACCCGCAGGATCTCCAGATGTCGCTGCCCTGCATCCCGCAGGTTCTCCAGTTGTCGCTGCCCTTTAACCCGCAGGATCTCCAGAGTCCGCTGCCCTGCAACCCGCAGGATCTCCAGATGTCGCTGCCCTGCATCCCGCAGGATCTCCTGAGCTATCACCGCCGCCATAAGGCCAAGCCGCTCACTGCCCTGCAACCAGCAGGATCTCCTGAGCTATCACCGCCACGGGGTCGTCGACGTCGCGTCTCTGCTCTCTGACCCCATATCTGCTCTGCCCGCATCCCTGCTCTCTGACCCCATCTCTCCTGCGCCCAGATCTCTGCTCTCTGACCCCATCTCTCCTCTGCCCACGTCTCTGCTCTCTGACCTTATTTCTCCTCTGCCCTCTGACCCCATCTCTCCTCTGCCCGCGTCTCTGCTATCTGACCCCATTTCTCTGCCCGCGTCTCTGCTCTCTGACCTTATATCTCCTCTGCTCTCTGACCTTATATCTCCTCTGCTCTCTGACCTTATCTCTCCTCTGCTCTCTGACCCCATCTCTCCTCTGCTCTCTGACCCCATCTCTCCTCTGCTCTCTGACCCCATCTCTCCTTCCCGCGTCTCTGCTCTCTGATAGGGATGAGCTGTTCTGTTCGATCGGTTCGGAGTTCGCATCGAACATAGCCTGTTCGCATGTTCGCGAACTACGAACATTTCCGCATGTTCGCCGCGTGTTCGCCCACAATGCACTTTTTCCACTGGCCTGAAGCTTGTAATTGGCTACAGCCTTGCACCTGACCACAGGCCAGGTGCAAGACAGGTTCAAGACAATGCCAATCATGGCTCAGAGTCCTGATTGGGCAAATTTTGCCCAATCATGGGCTCACAGAGCTAAGTCCCGCAGCACACTATATAAGGCTTCACACAGCGCTTCAGCACGCGTTTGAGAGGAGATTGTTGTTGTGTTAGTGTGTGTTCTCACTGCCAGTCTGCCACCAACTACTGGGGGGGTCTCTGGGGGGTCTCATTTCTACAAAAATATCTGGGAATTGTTCTAATCTGTGTGTTCTCAGTGACACCCAGTATTTTGGGGGTCAGTAATTGCTACAAAATATTTGGGAATTGAGGTAATATGTATCTTGTCACTGCCACCAGCAACTATTTTGGGGGGTCAGTAATTTCTACAAAATATCTGGGAATTGTTCTAAGCTGTGTCTTGTCACTGGCACCCATTAGGGAGTCTCACTGATTTATAGGAGGTTTCTGGGAATTGTAAACTGTGTCTTGTCACTGGCTGCCAGCTATCAGGGTGTCTCACTGAGTTATACCAGAGTTGAATCAGAGTTCTGTATATATTTAATCTATCACTCACCATGTCAGACCAAAAAGGACAGGCAGACGCTCCCAGACACAGATAAGAGGGCAAGCAGCTTCTGTGTTTTGTGAGGCTGTGCCTCTGGTCGTCGTGGACGTGGTGCATCCTCTGCAGGGGCATGCTTGTCCTTTCTAACTGGTGCTGGCCGTCTTAAGCAGCATCAACATACAGAGGATTTGGTGGATTGGCTAACCAGGCCATCCTCATCCTCCGAGTCCTCTGCCAGCCAGGCTTGTAGTGCTTTACAGTCTACCTCAGCTGCCAAAGCATCTAATGCAGCCTCCATGTCCACAGCTACTCCTGTTGTAGCCTCACTATCACACACGGAGGAGTCAGCTGAATTTTTTGACTACACTGACAGTGACATGCTGCTTGAGGATGCACAGCAAGTACAGTGCTCTGATTCAATCTCTGAGGTTGAGGAAGGGAGTATAATCAACCTAGAGGAAGGGTGTGCCAGTGATGACACACAAATAACTGGCACTCATGTTGCCCCAGCAGCTGCAGCATACTGCCAAGTTGGCTCCAGTGACGAGGAGATAGGGGGTGATGATGACAATGATAATGAGGTCACTGACTCCACCTGGGTGCCTGATCGAACTGAGGAGTCAAGTGAGGAGGAGGCACAACAAACATGAGGCACAACATCCTCTATGACCAACCGTAGCACTAGCCAGTCCAAGGCATGAGATGTCAGAGCTGCTCAGGTGCAGAGCGCTGTTGTCTCAAAGCACACGTCCAGGAACTCTGCTGTCTGGGAGTTCTTTAAGAAATGTGCAGCAGACCCCACCATTGCTATTTGTAATCTTTGTAAGATGAGGCTCAAGCATGGGAAAGACACCGGACGCTTGGGTACCACGTGCTTGAGGTGACATATGACCACCTGCCACGCATCCCGTTGGCGCAAAACTTTGCGTAGGTCCTCCTCCTCCTCATCTGTCTCTACCCCCACTGTATGTCCTGCCATGTCATTGCCTGCTACAACCTCCACTGACAGGGATGATGCTACAGTAATGGATGTACCATTACTGGTACTTTTCCAAGTGGCATTCTTAAGTGGACGTTCAGAGTTGATTCCTGAAGTTTTATCCAAGATCCCCTACGCCATCACGATCCCTAATTCCTGTGTCTCCTCTCTCCACAGGTAGGCATTATCACCATCATCCACAGACACCCACATCTCAACTGATCCCCTGCATACTTTTGCTGGTAGCGCATTATCACCATCATCCACAGACACCCACATTCAACTGATCCCCTGCATACTTTTGCTGGTTAGGCATTATCACCCATCATCCACAAGACACCGCATCTCAACTAATCCCCTGCATACTTTTGCTGGTAGGCATTATCACCCATCATCCACAGACACCCACATCTCAACTGATCCCCTGCATACTTTTGCTGGAGGCATTATCACCCATCATCCAACAGACACCCACATCTCAACTGATCCCCTGCATACTTTTGCTGGTAGGACCCACATCACCCAGTATTCGCAGGCACCCACATTGTAGCGTTACCTTGGTATTTTTGCTGTTTTTATTTATTTTTATTTATTTTGTTTTTCTCCACCATTTGCTTTGCTAATTAGCATGTGAATCTCCTGCCCTATTGACACAGCCCATCCAGCTTCAGGTGTTGACTTTTTTAACTGCCTATTGCAATCAGTCCGCCCTATATATAACAACTAACCAGGCTCCATTGAGCCAGGCTCCAAGTGTCATTTCCAAGTGCATTCTTAAGTGGACGTCAGCAGATTGATTCTGGAGTTCAGTGCATTCTTAAGTGGACGTTCAGAGTTGATTCCTGGAGATCAGTGGCATTCTTAAGTGGACATTCAGAGTTGATTCCTGGAGTTCAGTGGCATTCTTAAGTGGACGTTCAGATTGATTCCTGGAGCTTCAGTGGCATTCTTAAGTGGACGTTCAGAGTTGATTCCTGGAGTTGCGGGACTGGAGGAAGGAACGGCAAAACTGCAAGGCCCACTTTTACTCTTGGTAAACTCACGTCTATATCATGCTTTCTCTCACGCTTCTGTTCTTTACTTCTACCTTTCTCCTTAAATGGAACTCCTGCATCTCTCCCTCCCTCCTCTCGTCCCACATGATGGCCTCGCATGAGCTCCTTTGTTTCCTCAGAACATGGTCTCCCTCTAACTCTCGTGCTGCCAATCACTCCCACTCCCACAAATCCCATTCCCACCTTCTCTTTCTCACCCTCCTGCTGTTACTCTATTCAGGTGACATATCCCCTAACCCTGGCCCCACAACACATCCAATACTTCCCTCTCATCCTATCTCCATCGCACATAAATCACCTCCCTGCAAGACCAGCAACCTCATTCCCATAATCCCTCAGCGCCTGTCCTCTTTCTCCTGCGCCCTCTGGAACGCTCGCTCTGTGTGCAACAAACTCACAGCCGTCCATGACCTCTTCCTTTCAAACTCCTTCAACCTCCTAGCTTTAACTGAAACCTGGCTAACTCCCTCTGACACGGCCTCCGTTGCTGCTCTCTCACATGGCGGTCTACACTTGAGCCATACCCCCAGACCGGGTGAGAGAAATGGTGGCGGGGTCGGACTCCTGCTCTCTCCCACCTGCACCTACCAGCATCTCCCTCCACCCCCATCCCTCTCCTTCTCCTCCTTCGAGACACACTGCATCCGCCTGTTCTCTCCTCTGGCTCTCAGGGTGGCAGTCATCTACCGCCCACCGGGACCAACCTCCCAGTTCTTTGACCACTTTGCTACCTGGCTTTCTCACTTCCTGTCTTCTAATCTTCCATGCCTAATTCTTGGGGACTTCAACATTCCCATTGACGATCCTTCCGCTCCTGCTGCCTCCAAACTTCTTTCACTCACGTCCTCCCTTGGACTCACACAATCCTCCCTCCTCCCTACCCACCGCGATGGTCACGTTATTGACCTGGTCTTTTCCAACCTCTGCTCCATTTCTGAGTTCAAATGTCGCCCTTTCCCCATCTCTGACCACCACCTTCTCTCTTTCAACCTATCTGGACTTCCTAAACACCCTGCTCCCCCACCCCGCACACACACTCGCAGAAATCTACATGCTGTGGACCCCCATCAATTCTCCAACCTACTTCACCACCTCCCTCATACCTCATCCTTCACCTGCCCTGATGCTGCCACTAATCACTACAACACTACGCTTATCTCTGCTCTAGACACTCTTGCTCCTCTTCGACTCTGTAAGGCCCCACGCCGCCAGCTTCAGCCCTGGCACACCCTCCAGACTCGCTACCTGCAAAGATGCTCCCGCACCGCAGAGCGTGCCTGGAGGAAATCCCGCTCTGAAGCTGATTTTGTTCACTTCAAGTTTATTCTCCGGTCATACACCTCTGCCCTCCACTTGGCCAAACAATCCTTCTTCTCATCTCTTATATCTACGCTGTCCTCCAACCCTAAACGGCTCTGGTCCACCTTCAACACCCTCCTCTACCCACCTGCACCTCCCCCCTCAGCTGCCTTCAGCGCTCAAGACCTGGCAGACTACTTCCTCAGTAAAACTCTAACTATCAGAAGCAACATCCCAACACAAGATAGTTATCTGCAACCTCCACTCCCACAGGTCCCCTCTGCCACCCTCTGCCGCTTCCTCCCAGCCACTGAGGAGGAAGTCAATTCCTTATTGTCCTCCTCACATCTCACCACGTGCCCGCTCGACCCCATTCCCTCACATCTAATTCCTCCCCTCTCCTCCTCCCTCACCCCTGCTCTCACACACATCTTCAACCTATCTCTCTCCACTGGCTCCTTTCCATCCGCCTTCAAACACGCGCTAGTTACCCCTTTACTAAAGAAACCATCCCTAGACCCAACTCTCCATCCAACTACCGCCCTGTATCCCTGCTTCCCTTCACATCAAAGCTCTTAGAAAAACTAGTCTTCAACCGCCTCTCCCTCTTCCTGTCCTCCAATTCCCTACTTGACCCCCTGCAATCTGGCTTCCGTCCCCTACACTCAACTGAAACTGCCCTCACCAAAGTCACCAACGACCTCCTAACTGCTAAAAAACACGGCCACTATTCTATTCTCATCCTGCTTGACCTCTCGGCTGCTTTTGACACTGTTGACCACCCCCTCCTTCTACAGACCCTCAACTCTCTGGGTCTCGGTGACACTGCACTTGCTTGGGTTGACTCCTATTTATCCAACAGGTCCTTCTGTGTCCTTTGCTGGTAACTCCTCCTCTTCATTGCCTCTATCTGTTGGTGTACCTCAAGGCTCTGTCCTTGGTCCTCTGCTCTTTTCCATCTACACCTCCTCCCTGGGCAAAATCATCAACAGCTTTGGCTTTAATTACCACCTCTACGCTGATGACACTCAGATCTACCTCTCTACCCCTGATCTCTCTCCCCCTGTCCTTTCAAAAGTCAGTGACTGTTTATCTGGATGGCCTCCTACCACCTAAAGATCAACATGTCAAAGACTGAGCTCCTACTTATTCCTCCCTCCAATGCCTCCCTACCTCCTGACTTCTCTATCACGGTGGAGGGTATCACCATCTCCCCATCAAACCAAGTTCGCTGTCTTGGAGTTACACTTGACTCTGCTCTTTCCTTCATCCCCCACATCTAGTCTCTTTCCTCCTCCTGCCGATACCAACTGCGTAATATTTCCAGAATTCGGCCATTTCTTACCGCTGTCACCACAAAACAACTCATACACGCCCTGGTAGTCTCCCGACTTGACTATTGCAATAATCTCTTATCTGGCCTCCCTCTGTCCCGCCTCTCCCCCCTACAATCCATCCTGAACGCCTCCGCCAGGCTAATTCACCTCCCCTGCCGCTCTGTCTCTGCCGCTCCTCTGCGAGTCCCTTCACTGGCTCCCCATCCACTGCAGAATTAAGTTCAAAATCCTTATCCTTACCTACAAAACCCTCACTAACTCAGCGCCCCACTACCTGTCCTCACTAATCACCAGATACACCCCAGCCCGCTCCCTAAGGTCAAACAGTGACCTGCGACTAGCTTCTCCCCGCATCACCTCTTCCCATGATAGACTGCAGGATTTCTCACGCGCAGCCCCCACTCTCTGGAACGCTCTCCCTCGTACTGTCAGACTTTCCCCTATCTTCTCTTCCTTCAAACGCTCCCTTAAAACATTCCTATTTAGGGAAGCCTACCACCCAACTCACTGACACAACCATCAATCACTCTCACCTTACAGTCCTCTCCTCCTGTTTCCAACCCCAACCCTCCTAGATTGTGAGTTCCTACGGGAATAGGGCCCTCATCTCCTCCTGTACTGTTTGTCAAATGTTGTTCAATGTATTGTAACCCTGTCTATACTGTGCTTATTGTACAGCGCTGCGGAATATGCTGGCGCTTTATAAATAAAGAATAATAATAATAATGTACCAGGTCCTTCCTCACAATGTGACAGCATCCCATCAGCTGAAGATTACACAGTCAGATTACATTGCCGCAGCTGCTGCAGCGTTAAGAAAATATAGTCCCAACCATCCCCAAGCACAGCGTCTAAATGCCAGCTTAGCAAAATTATTCACATTCAGCTGCTGCCTTTCCAGCTGGTGGACTCTGCTCCCTTCCGTGAATTTGCTGAATGTGCTGTACCACAGTGCCATGTTCCCAAACACCATTACTTTTCACGGAAGCCATTCAAGCACTATACCAGCACGTGGAAACAATAATTATAGAATCATTGGAAAGGCAGTCAGCAGCAAGGTGCACGTGACTTTAGACACGTGGTCCAGCAAGCATGGACAGGGTCGTTACATTCCCTTCACGGCACACTGGGTAACTCTGATTGCAGCTGGGAGGGATCCAAGATGGGGCTCTGTGCTGGAGCTTGTTCATCCACCACGCCTCCAGAAAGCTGCTTGTATGAGGTCTGTTGCTCCACCACCACCTCTCCCTCTTCCTCCTCCTCCTCCTCTCCTCCTTCTGTGTCTCTGGCGAAGTGGCAGTTAAACCGACGCCTGACAGGGGCTACGCAATGGGTCAAGCAAAAAGATGCCATACTGTGCTTGAGCTGGTTTGTTTAGGGGACAGGAGCCACACCGGGCCAGAAATTCTGTCAGCTCTGCAGGGGCAGGTGCAGAGATGGTTAACACCATGCCAGCTCCAGCTGGAAATGGTCATCTGTGATAATGGCAGCAACCTTCCCTACGCCAGGGTAAGTTGACGCATGTACCATGCCTAGCACACGTCCTAAATCTGGTGGTACAGAGTTTCCTAACCAGGTACCCAGGGCTGGCACAGCTTCTCGGCTAGGCCAGAAAATTCTGCAGCCACTTCAGATGGTCATTCCCAGCAAGCGTTCGCCTGGCAGAAATTCAAAGAGCATTCTACCTTCCCACAAACCGTCTGATCTGTGACATGCCCACCAGGTGGAACTCGACATTATCAATGCTGCAGCGTCTGCACAAGCAGCAGAGGGCCATCAACGAGTACCTGTTTGAGTATGGCACAAGGACAGGTTCAGGTCAACTTGGTTTTCCCCCCCGCAGTGGCTGATGATCAAGGATGCATGCACTGTACTGTCACCATTTGAGGAGGCAACGAGGATGGTGAGCAGGGACAGTGCATGCATCAGTGACACAATTCCTTTAGTGTTCCTGCTGGAGTTCACTCTGCGGGGAATTATAGATGTGGCTCTAGAGGCAGAGCAGCGGGAGGAAGAGGAGGCCTTCCCTAGCTCTCAAGGCCCCAGTCTTTACGCAGACAGCATTCCCGTGGGTCCTCAGATCAGACAGGAGGAGGAGGAGGAGGAATATTTAAGTAGTGGGGGCATTGAAGGTGGGGATTCCTCAAGGGAGGGTTTTGTGTGCCCAGAAACACAAGGACAAGTACGTGGTTGAGAGGAGGAAGTGCACGATGGGGTCCTCCTCCTCATTGACCATGAAGACTCGGAAGCTAATGCCACCTCCAACCACCTCCAAAAGAGGGCGTCTGTCCACCGACTCTGTAGACTGGCTGACATTTATAAAAACGAATCAGTCCTGGATCAGCAGCTATCAATCCCCTGATGCTGACGTAATGGAATAGATCGGGGATGTCTTCTGCATTCACAAAGCCTCCAGCACTGAACTTTTCCACAATACCACAAAAGGGTTAAGGTGTGAAGGCACTTGCTGCCATGAACGGCACAATATTTGGCTGCACTGACGTCTTTACCAGATTTATATCATTTTAATATAGGACCGCATGGTCCACCCCTGCACTCTTCCACAATACCACAGAGGGGTTACTGTATGATGGCACTTGCTGGCCTGGCACCAAAAGGCACAATATTTGGGTGCACTGTCACTGACGCCTGTACCAGATTCATATCCTCAGAGGGGTTACTGTGTGACGGCACTGTTGCCGACGATAAAGGCCCAATTTTAAAGGACCTATTGTTACTTTCATCCAAAGCCTGCATAAGTTTCACCATAATTTAGCCCAAAAAAAATCACTAAACTTTTTCTGCACGTCCTAAAATGTTTTTTCATACCGGCTGCCGCCCCAAGCAGTTGTTTATGAATAGATTAAAGGAAAAGCATTTACCGTCATTTGAAACGTAATTTTTTTGTTTTTAAATGTTTCTATACATCCTACAAATCCACCACTTCACGGGCAGGTTATGGGGACCTCCTAGGCACGATATTTGAAGGAATTTTTCGTTTTTATTTTTAACCCTTATTTCATGGAAAACTCACTGTCCCTTTAAAACTTTTTGTCCTTGTTTCCTGTCCCCCAGAGCACTTCCCGGACCCCCATACACCTTTTATGGAAAATATCTAGTATATATGCCCTCTTGCAGGGCACTCTAAAAATCTAATTTTCAGTCCCATTGACTTGTTTTGAGTTCGTGTTCGAATTCAAACTTTTGAAAAGTTCGAGTTCAAATGCGAAACAACTCGGGGGTGTTCGGCTCATCCCTACTCTCTGACCCCATCACTCCTTCCCGCGTCTCTACTCTCTGACCCCATATCTCCTCTGCCCACATCTCTGCTCTCTGACCCCATCTCTCCTTACAGTCAGCTCTCACTTAACCATACATGTAAATCTTCTATCGGGGTGCTTGCTGGAGATTTGAGGAGCCAAACTCTGGAATGTAAGATGTTCCAGAGCTGCTGAGATGATGGAACCCTTATTGGTGTGTCTGGCTTCCTCAATTCTGCAGCACCTTAGGTCAATGCAGTCACATTTGAAGCGTGTCTTTAGAGATTTGGCATCTCAAAGTCAACATTGTATACGTTCTTTTCTGAGAAAGGAGCCCAGGCCTTTAAGTTATGGACAGACTTACACTGACGTCTCGGCACAGAGACCTGAATGAAGGACAGTGTTTGCTCAGTGGGTCAGAAGTGGAAGAAAACGGAATTGGATGAGTGAGGAGAATTGGAAATGTAATTACAGTCGGTGACTGAAATCTGAGGAAATGAATAGAGAATATTTGCATTTCTTCAGAGCATTTAATTTTCTTCTAATTTAGAAAAGTCTATAATTAAGAGTAGAATTGACGTATTCTTATCTAGGTCACAGCCACTATAGTGTTAATTACCTGTACAATAATATATCTGTCTGTCAGGCGAACTGCACATAGTATGCGGGTGTGAGCCCATTATGCAGTGAAGCATGAGATAAACAGGTTGCAGGGCTTAATCAAGATATTTTATTTAAATAACAAACAGCAGAAGCAAATAAACGAGAGATCTGAATCAAGGTGTATAGAGGGAAAGAGGGCGAGAAGACCCAGGAAAAAAGGGGTGGCTGAGAGTAGTGGGAGATCTGAATCAAAATGATAGAGGGAAAGAGGGCGAGAAGACCCAGGAAAAAAGGGGTGGCTGAGAGTAGTGGGAGATCTGAATCACGGTGTATAGAGGGAAAGAGGGCGAGAAGACCCAGGAAAAAAGGGGTGGCTGAGAGTAGTGGGAGATCTGAATCAAAATGATAGAGGGAAAGAGGGCGAGAAGACCCAGGAAAAAAGGGGTGGCTGAGAGTAGTGGGAGATCTGAATCAAAATGATAGAAGGGAAAGAGGGCGAGAAGACCCAGGAAAAAAGGGGTGGCTGAGAGTAGTGGGAGATCTGAATCAAAATGATAGAGGGAAAGAGGGCGAGAAGACCCAGGAAAAAAGGGGTGGCTGAGAGTAGTGGGAGATCTGAATCAAAATGATAGAGGGAAAGAGGGCGAGAAGACCCAGGAAAAAAGGGGTGGCTGAGAGTAGTGGGAGATCTGAATCAAGGTGTATAGAAGGAAAGAGGGCGAGAAGACCCAGGAAAAAAGGGGTGGCTGAGAGTAGTGGGAGATCTGAATCAAGGTGTATAGAAGGAAAGAGGGCGAGAAGACCCAGGAAAAAAAGGGGTGGCTGAGAGTAGTGGGAGATCTGAATCAAGGTGTATAGAAGGAAAGAGGGCGAGAAGACCCAGGAAAAAAGGGGTGGCTGAGAGTAGTGGGAGATCTGAATCAAGGTGTATAGAAGGAAAGAGGGCGAGAAGACCCAGGAAAAAAGGGGTGGCTGAGAGTAGTGGGAGATCTGAATCACGGTGTATAGAAGGAAAGAGGGCGAGAAGACCCAGGAAAAAAGGGGTGGCTGAGAGTAGTGGGAGATCTGAATCACGGTGTATAGAGGGAAAGAGGGCGAGAAGACCCAGGAAAAAAGGGGTGGCTGAGAGTAGTGGGAGATCTGAATCAAAATGATAGAGGGAAAGAGGGCGAGAAGACCCAGGAAAAAAGGGGTGGCTGAGAGTAGTGGGAGATCTGAATCAAAATGATAGAGGGAAAGAGGGCGAGAAGACCCAGGAAAAAAGGGGTGGCTGAGAGTAGTGGGAGATCTGAATCAAAATGATAGAGGGAAAGAGGGCGAGAAGACCCAGGAAAAAAGGGGTGGCTGAGAGTAGTGGGAGATCTGAATCAAAATGATAGAGGGAAAGAGGGCGAGAAGACCCAGGAAAAAAGGGGTGGCTGAGAGTAGTGGGAGATCTGAATCAAGGTGTATAGAAGGAAAGAGGGCGAGAAGACCCAGGAAAAAAAGGGGTGGCTGAGAGTAGTGGGAGATCTGAATCAAGGTGTATAGAAGGAAAGAGGGCGAGAAGACCCAGGAAAAAAGGGGTGGCTGAGAGTAGTGGGAGATCTGAATCAAGGTGTATAGAAGGAAAGAGGGCGAGAAGACCAGGAAAAAAGGGGTGGCTGAGAGTAGTGGGAGATCTGAATCACGGTGTATAGAAGGAAAGAGGGGGAGAAGACCCAGGAAAAAAGGGGTGGCTGAGAGTAGTGGGAGATCTGAATCAAGGTGTATAGAAGGAAAGAGGGCGAGAAGACCCAGGAAAAAAGGGGTGGCTGAGAGTAGTGGGAGATCTGAATCACGGTGTATAGAGGGAAAGAGGGGGAGAAGACCCAGGAAAAAAGGGGTGGCTGAGAGTAGTGGGAGATCTGAATCACGGTGTATAGAAGGAAAGAGGGTGAGAAGACCCAGGAAAAAAGGGGTGGCTGAGAGTAGTGGGAGATCTGAATATGGGAAGATTATAGTAGGAGAGGGCAAGGCAGGTAATGAACTAGACAGGGAGGAGACACATGAAAAGGGCTGAATAGAGGGATGGCTGAGAGCTGTGGGAGTAGAGATGAGGAACTAGAGGATATAGGGAACTAAAGTTAGGGGGAGGCAAGGAGCAGAATAACCAGATGAAAGGATTAAACACAGAACTAATAGGGCAGACACTGAATAGATAAGAGGATTGATAGAAGAAAGAAACAGATAAAAAGGGAAATAATAATAAAGTCCGTGGCGATGGGATCCAGATAGGAGAATACTCAATGTCCGTAGCCAGGGGTTTGATACACGTATATGATCCAGCAGGTAGGGAATCAACAGATATATGGAACCGGTAAATATGGAGTCCAGATATATACTGTAGTTCACATAAGGGAAGTCAGATGGGTATTCCAGGGGGTTGAAGATGGACATTCCAGAGGGTTGCAGATAGACATTCCAGAGGGTTGAAGATGGACATTCCAGAGGGTTGAAGGTGGGCATTCCAGATGGTTGCAGGTGGGCATTCCAGGGGGTTGAAGGTGGGCATTCCAGAGGGTTGAAGGTGGGCATTCCAGATGGTTGCAGGTGGGCATTCCAGGGGGTTGAAGGTGGGCATTCCAGAGGGTTGAAGGTGGGCATTCCAGATGGTTGCAGGTGGGCATTCCAGAGGGTTGAAGATGGGCATTCCAGAGGGTTGCAGATGGGCATTCCAGAGGGTTGCAGATGGGCATTCCAGAGGGTTGCAGATGGGCATTCCAGAGGGTTGCAGATGGGCATTCCAGAGGGTTGCAGATGGACATTCCAGAGGGTTGCAGATGGGCATTCCAGAGGGTTGCAGATGGGTATTCCAGAGGGTTGAAGATGAGTATTCCAGAGGGTTGAAGATAAGTATTCCAGGGGGTTGCAGATGGGTACTTGAAGGGAAAGTAAGATGGGTATTCCAGAGGGTTGCAGATGGGTATTCCAGAGGGTTGCAGATGGACATTCCAGAGGGTTGCAGATGGACATTCCAGAGGGTTGCAGATGGGTATTCCAGAGGGTTGCAGATGGGTATTCCAGGGGGTTGAAGATGAGTATTCCAGAGGGTTGCAGATGGACATTCCAGAGGGTTGAAGATGGGCATTCCAGAGGGTTGAAGGTGGGCATTCCAGATGGTTGCAGGTGGGCATTCCAGAGGGTTGAAGGTGGGCATTCCAGATGGTTGCAGGTGGGCATTCCAGAGGGTTGAAGATGGGCATTCCAGAGGGTTGCAGATGGGCATTCCAGAGGGTTGCAGATGGGCATTCCAGAGGGTTGAAGATGAGTATTCCAGAGGGTTGCAGATGGGTATTCCAGGGGGTTGAAGATGAGTATTCCAGGGGGTTGAAGATGAGTATTCCAGGGGGTTGAAGATAAGTATTCCAGGGGGTTGCAGATGGGTACTTGAAGGGAAAGTAAGATGGGTATTCCAGAGGGTTGCAGATGGACATTCCAGAGGGTTGAAGGTGGGCATTCCAGATGGTTGCAGATGGGTATTCCAGGGGGTTGAAGATGAGTATTCCAGAGGGTTGCAGATGGGTATTCCAGGGGGTTGCAGATGGACATTCCAGAGGGTTGCAGATGGGTATTCCAGGGGGTTGAAGATGAGTATTCCAGAGGGTTGCAGATGGGTATTCCAGGGGGTTGCAGATGGACATTCCAGAGGGTTGCAGATGGACATTCCAGAGAGTTGAAGATGAGTATTCCAGAGGGTTGAAGATGAGTATTCCAGGGGGTTGAAGATGAGTATTCCAGGGGGTTGAAGATGGGTATTCCAGAGGGTTGAAGAGGAGTATTCCAGGGGGTTGAAGATGGGTTCTTGAAGGGAAAGTCAGATGGGTTTTCCAGGGGGTAGACAGACAGGTTTTCCAGGGGGTAGTCTTTAGACTCAGGAGCAGGGAGCTTTGCAGGAAGCTGGTCAGCTTAATTTGCAAAGTTCAGACTTCAATAAGGATGTTGCTTCCTCCTAAGGAGGCCTTGTTAGTGTGAGATGAGATGAACCTGAGGTCTCCCTGGAACCAGCACAGAATATTGACACATAACCAGGAACCTGTATTTAACAAGGTATTCCAGACAAAATTAACAAGAGGTACCGCTGGGTTTGGTGTTTCGGCGGCGGCGGCGAGGGACCTGACACTGTCAGTCTCCAAAATGCTCACGGAAGAGAAAACACTCTTAATGGATGCACTAGTGAACGCTAACGATAGCATTCAGGTGAGTAAGGGTTAACGTGAGGATAAGTGACTTTAACACATGAGCCCCATATTACCTTCCTAAATGCTAAACCAGTGAAAAAGTGATTGCGCGAGCTTGTGCGCACGTACTGGACTTTGCGCGTCCTACACTTAACATGGGGAGCGCAATCAGCAAGTAGCGCTAGGATAAGTAAGGTGTTACAAAGTGCTAGCGCTAATTACCACAGCAAAGGGTTAACCTTTCGGTTGCGATTATTATATGTGTTACATCTCCCCCAATTCAAGGAGTGAGGTTAACATACTCTGTATTAATGGATGACCTGTTAGTGTTTTGTTACTAATGACACTGTGACATCCTTTTTGTGCGTTTATTGGAATGACCATCGCAATATGTGAACAGTCTCCCTCAAGGATAGAGTCTTCTTCTCTGGCTGGGCCACAGCATCTAGAGAGATTCAGGGTAATTCAAAGAGATCTGAATTGCAACCAAACAGTGACAATCAGCGTTCGGTTACCTTTCCTGGCCATTCGGCTATTCAGAGAGCAGGCAGTTCGCCAAATCCTGGCGAATTGCCTGCACATACGGTGCCTGTTCGGTGCCTGTTCGAGGGCAGTGAAATCCCCATAGAGAAGCAATGCTTCATCTATTCAGAGAACACAAACCAGCAGTGAAAGGTTCCCCTAATGCCCTGCCATTCGGTGCTTTAATTCGGCAGGTTTATTCAGGAGAATCCCATAGGCTTCAATGTTAAAAATATTCCCGTTTTAATTCAATATCTAATAAACCGTTCATTATAAAATTCTGCAGTAAAGAGTCTCTTTATTTATAGATTTTTTTCGGATATTTTAAGCATTTTTCTGGATTTTTTTTTTTTTAACTTTACTTCTTTTTTCTGTAACAGCCCTTTTTATTCTCATTCATTAGATTTTATATGTAAATTTCAGACATTTTCACTCAGTAGTTTCTTTGCAAACAGCGTTTTACTTTTCAAACATTTATGCAAACTGTTTTGCGAATTTATTCACTGCATTCGTCTGCAGTGTCGGCTTTTTCCGGCAGCTTCGCTGCGTGTGATCGACTCCTGCTTGGGTTTTTCCGTGGTATTCGGCAGGTTAACACAGATGTTTTTGCGGGTTTTCGGCGTGCATTCTCCGGGTTTTGCGGTTAGTTTTCGTCAGGTTTGCGGCAGCTTTTCCCTGCAATTTGGGGACCCTGTGGTGCAATAACTACCTCCTTAGGGATAGAGGTTGACCATAAGTGAAGGCAAGATTCTGCTTTATAAAGGTGGTCCCATTCTATTTATGTTATTTTATGATGTTTGGTAATTTAACTGTAAAATCTGCTTTCCTTTATGTCCTATACGGAATATTCTATGGTACCTCTGTTTTCCGGATACATGTTCAGTTTTCTTTGTACAATATATTCATGAGGGGTTAATCCATATTAAGGTACCTTATTGGCCTTTCATTTTTCTTTACTTGCTCTTTCATTATGACATGTTATTGGAAATACATGGACATTATTATGGAGTCGGTCTCCCTTTTGCAGCCGTAACAGCTTCCACTCTTCTGGGAAGGCTTTGCACAAGATTTTCGGGTGTTTCTGTGGCAGACTTGGCCTCCTTCGATGCTGCTGCACTCCTAGTCGAGTGAGCACCAAACATGGAAGCATCAACTCTGGCTAGTGGCTACCTGCAGCTCCCATTTAATCCATGTGGCCAAGGTGATGGATGAGACAGCGTTATGGGGTTTCCAAAAGGAAATAAAGCGTCTGGAGATCTACGATTTAAAGTGACGCTCATTTTCATTTAAGCATCGCACAGGGCATAAAATCGGATTTTGAGGGAAAACTGGGTAGAACATTTGTGTAATGACAGAAAAATGTGAACAGTGAAGCAACGCCCTCAGAGAGGCCGGCACCAAGAAGAGAGAAGCGGAGACGGGCGACACACGGAGAGCAGAGGAGCGAAAGAGGAAGAAAATACCGGAGAACGGGGAACGAACAGGTAATAAAATGTACGGAAAAAGGACATAAAGGAGCAACACAGCGGCGGGAAACAATAGATATACAGGGTTATTCAGAGAGAGGTGAAAACCAGGAGAATGACTGGAGAAGTGAAAAGTCTAGGTCAAAATAGCCAATTCAGAAAAAAATTCCCATTTGTCTCACTTTCCAAATCAGCTATTTTAACCTAGAATTTTCACTTCTCCTGCCATTCTCCTGGTTTTCACCTCTCTCTGAATAACCCTGATAAATACAGTATTTGTCTAAAGTAAAGACAAATAAGTCAATGGGGCCTGATGGGATCCACCCTAAATTATTAAAAGAGCTCAGTAATGTAATAGCAAAACCGTTAACAGGAGTCGTCCCAGAAGACTGGAAATTAGCAAATGTTGTGCCCATTTACAAGAAGGCTAGTAGGGAGGAATCGGGGAACTATAGGCCAATTAGTCTTACGTCAGTAGTGGGGAAATTAATGGAAACCATGTTAAAGGAAAGGATTGTTGAACATCTAAAAACACATAGATTACAGGATCAGAAACAACATGGGTTTACCTCAGGGAGATCATGCCAAACTAATCTTATTGATTTTTTTGATTGGGTAACAAAAATAATAGACACAGGTGGTGCAGTAGACATTGCTTATTTAGATTTCAGTAAGGCTTTTGATACTGTTCCGCATAGAAGCTTATCAATAAATTGCAATCTTTGAGCTTGGATTCCAATATTGTTGAATGGATTAGGCAGTGGCTGAGTGACAGACAACAGAGGGTTGTGGTAAATGGAGTTTATTCGGCGCAAGGTCTTGTTACCAGTGGGGTACCTCAGGGGTCAGTACTTGGACCCATTCTCTTTAATATTTTTTTAGTGATATTGCAGAAGGTATTAATGGAAAAGCATGTATTTTTGCTGATGACACAAAGATTTGCAACAGGGTTGACGTTCCTGGAGGGATCAGCCAAATGACAAATGATTTAGGTAAACTAAAAAAATGGTCGGAGCTGTGGCAATTGAGTTTTAATGTGGATAAGTGCAAGATAATGCACCTGGGACGTAAAAACCCAAGGGCTGAATATAGAATATTTGATACAGTCCTAACCTCAACATCTGAGGAAAGGGATTTAGGGGTCATTATTTCAGAGGATCTAAGGGTAAGTAGTCAATGTAATAGAGCAGCAGGAAATGCTGGCAGAATGCTTGGAAATGCTGGCAGAATGCTTGGTTGTGTAGGGAGAGGTATTAGCAGTAGGAAAAGGGAAGTGCTCATGCCACTGTACAGAGCACTGGTGAGACCTCACTTGGAGTACTGTGTGCAGTACTGGAGACCGTATCTCCAGAAGGATATAGACATCTTAGAGAGAGTTCAGAGAAGGGCTACTAAAATGGTGTACGGCTTGAAGGAGAAAAGTTACCAGGAAAGGCTTAATGATCTTAACATGTACAGCTTGGAAAAAAGACGAGACAGAGGAGATATGATTGAAACATTTAAATACGTAAAGGGAATCCACAAGGTAGAGGAAGGGAGTATATTTAAAAGGAAACAAAGTAGCAAAACAAGAGGACATAGTCTTAGATTAGAGGGGCAAAGGTTTAAAAGTAACATCAGGAAGCATTATTTTACTGAGAGGGTGGTGGATACATGGAACAGTCTTCCAGTAGAAGTGGTAGAGGCCAAAACAGTAATTGAATTTAAGCAGGCATGGGATAGGCATAAGGCTATCCTAAACAAAAGATAAATCCAGGTAAAGTATCCATGTAATTGGGCGACTAGATGGGCCGAAAGGTTCTTATCTGCCGACATTTTCTATGTTTCTATGTTTCAATATACACAATATATAAAACAGGAACAAACGGGGAATAAAATGTAAATAAAGCCGTGGAAATGGAAACCAATCCACCAGATAAATTCAGAAATCAGTAATAACAGAAACTTTTAATAGTTTATTTCAGGGCTCAAAATTTCAAGTCCCAAGCTACTAGCCAGGCCTTAAGAGTTACTCGCCACTAGTTGCCCCACCTAACCCTTTATCCTGCCCTGCCTCTGCATTCCCACTTCCCCTCATGTAATTTCCACTCGCCAAATGCGAATGGAAATTTTGAGGCCTGGTGTATTTAACTGACGGCAGCAAAGAAAAAGTCGTCGCGAACGCGGGACACTCCCCTATATAACTGCTGGACACACCTGATTGGCTATGGGACATGTTACCTGACTGTTCATTGGATATGTTAAGTGTTGTTTCAATGTTCTTTATTCACCATTTTACTGTTGAGAAGGAAATGGCATAATTCGAAGCCTCCATGTCTTGGGTAGAATTCAGATTGGAGGATTAAAATCTCATTTAATGATAAGTCATATCCACGCGCACTAATATTACAATGAGAAATAGAAGAATCTTGTATATATATATATATATATATTATGCTAAAGGGTGATTTTTCAAAGCAAGTATTGTCTCCAATCTTGTAAACCACTAAGGTGAAGGATGGAAGGACAAGATTCTTTTCTACCACAGCTAAAAATGTAATGTTCCAGCCTTTCTTTAAAGGGTAACCTCTGGAAATAAGCTGTGGCTCGTCCTCTATTGTACTGACGGAAGCCTCATCTATTCTGTACATGGAAGGTAAAATCATTTTTTGAAATAATGAATCATTATTCTTTTTTCTGCTTGCACAGAAATCCCATGATTATTTGGCTGTAGCAGACAGTGACCTTCTCCGAGCTGCCTATCAGATGCTGAAGGTAACTAATGAGAGGTCCATATCCTGCTGTGTTAGGGAGATATCAGTCTGCAGCAATATTCAAAGGCATTTCAAATATTATTTCATATCCAGCTGTGTCTTCTTCATTTTCTTTAGGGATTTAATGGCTTTTATGACGAGAGATTTATTTATATCAAGATACAGTATCACATCAATAGAGGATTTTGATAATCTCAGGATGAAAAAAGGTATGTGATTATTCTTAAACTCAAGTCTTTTACCTGGAATACAAAATGCTAAGTATTGTTTAACAGAGCAGCTACAGGCCGTCAGCAGCAGGACCAGCCATTCCCATCCACTTCATGGAGAATTTAATAAGATTTGCTAATTGCTTTCAGATTTCTATCTTTTACGATCCAGAAATCTCGAATAAATACACATGCTTCACTCGGAACACGCTTTAAAAGTCCAAATCCCACAAAAAAAGTCCTGTAATCTCTTCACTATAAAATAAATAAGAAAAGGGGAACTAAACTATGGTAAAAGCCGTCTGGATGAAACCCTTGGTGTGCGATCGGCATTTAAAAAAAAGAATCATTTTGGCATGTAGCAGACGATTCCTTTGAAATAGCGGGTGATTCAATCAAATATAACTAAAAACACAAAGTCTTATCTTGACAAAATGTGGACCAGTAAAAAGTCCTAAAAAGCATAGAATTCAAAAGTAAACAACAACTGCTGCATTTGGAAAAAAATATTTTGTTAATTTTCCATAAACCTAGTTATTTTTTATATCATTGGAAAGGACATATCCTGGTCTTTCCAATGATACCTTGTATGTCACTCTAGCCTACAGGGCTGTCAGCTTCAGCCCTGGCACAAGATACCTGCAAAGATGCTCCCGCATTGCAGACGCGCCTGGAGGAAATCCCGCTCTGAAGCAGATTTTGTTTCAAGTTTATTCTGCGTTCATACAGCTCTGCCCTTCACTTGGTCAAACAAGCCTTCTTCTCATCTACTCTGTCCTCCAACCTTAAACGACTCTGGTCCACTTTCAACTCTCTCCTCTACCCACCCGCACCTCCCCCCTCAGCTGCCTTTAACGCTCAGGACGTGGCAGATTACTTCCTCAATAAAACACTCATTATCAGACGCAACATCCCAACACAAGATAGTGATCCACCACCTCCACTCCCAGAAGCCTCCTCTGCCGCTTCCTCCCAGCCACCGAGGAAGTAAATTCCATACTGTCCTCCTCAACATCTCACCACGTGTCCGCTCGACCCCATTCCCTCATATCTTATACCTCCCCTCTCCTCCTCCCTCACCCCTGCTCTCACACACATCTTCAACCTATCTCTCTCCACCGGCTCCTTCCCATCCACCTTCAAACACGCACAGGTTGCCCCTTTACTAAAGAAACATCCCTCGATTCCCAACTCTCCATCCAACCACCATCCTGTATCATACATTGAAGCACATATAGGAAAGATGTAATTCTCCCACAAGTGATAAATAGACGTGCTACAATAAGTACTAGTGATGAAACACAAAAATTATTCAACACCGAGGAATCCACAACAATTCAGTCTGTATTTCCCCAAGGCATTCCTTAAAACCTGGCGTGTTAGGGGTACTTGAGGACCGCGGTTGGAAAGCACTGGTATATAGCACTGTAGTATGGTGTAAGTGTAGTATTCTTAGGGCTAAGTGCCTTCAATTACTGTTCAATATAACATAGTAACTGTCCCATTGCTCACATTGTTACATAGAGTTTAATAACATACAATAACTGCAACAAACTACGTCTGCCAGCACCACTAACTGAGCCTCAATCACAAAAAACCAATAGCTTGCATGCCTTGCTACAACATAGTCAGAAGTGTAGTACAATAGGAGCTATGTCCCTTTGAGTCTCCTTAAGATGGGACAGAAACCCCTGGAACATTCAGGAAGGGCATGACTGCTGGCCTGGGACTAATTAGGACAGGTGGGTGGTAGACAATGATTGGCAGAAGGACAAAATTATGCTAATGAGGGGCCTAATTTAAGGGAGGGGAATTCTCCCCTGTGCACTCCTGTTCTGGGAAAGGAGGGAGTCATCACGTTTCCACGCCGGTCTGGACAACAAGAGGAAAAGGCTGTGAGTCCTATCGCTGCTGCTGTTTAGGACGACGTCGCCATGCTGCTGTCTCCTCTTAAGGATTGTGCAAGCTCTGCTGACCTTTCTATGGAGGACCTGCTGCGCTTTCCACCGGGATTGGTGAGAGCTGCTTCTCCGGTGTCAGGGTCCGCTCCTGGGAGTCTGCTGTTTGGCCTGTATTGCACAGCCTGGCACCAACAGCTCTTGCTCTGAACGCTTTACTTGGGGTTCCCATCTGGGTTTTACCCTAGCTCATTGCTATGTCCAGACTCCTGGAGATCCAGCCTGGGTTTTCCTGTCCAGCCTTGAAGTCCAGCTGAGGCCCATCCGCTATCAAGCCTCCCTAAATAGCAGAGAGACCAAGCAAGCAGTGGTTCTGCATTGTTGTTCCCTGTCCTAGGTAACTAGGCGGTGTGCGTACCTGCTAACCTGATCCAGGTGTCTCCAGTGATCCACGTGTCTCCAGTTCCTACAAGTGTGTCCTGTAACCATCTGAGTTCAGTCCTTGGCCAAGACTTCCCGGTCGCTGCACAAGTGGGTTCTCTCAACTACACTAGCCCACTATCCTGTGTCTGGACACCTACCTGTGGCTTCCAGCATTTCATAACCTTCTCTGGCCTTCAATCCAGGTATCATTGCCAGCCTTCCTAAATCTTACTTGGTGGACCATGTGTGCAGTTTGGACTACATTGCCCACAATCCCCTTTGCAAATAGACTTTGTCTGCTTCCAAGTCCTATTTGTGTTTCATTAAATATATTCTATTGCTTGATATCCTGTCTGGCCTCCCCTCTGTGTCGTCGCCTGCTGGGCTCACATCTGAACCGCACACGTCACGTGACACCCAGAAGATGATGAAGGTTCCAGGCAGTGGAGTAATGAGCGGTCTGCAGGACCTGCGGCCGGTCTCTGTTCCCGCTCTGCCCACAGGTGTATGGATGGCGCCCCTGCTATAGTGGCCGGGGGTGGCTCTTGCGACCTGGATTCTGAGTCCTCTTTCGTGATGGGAACGCCGCCGGTGTCTCCAGCACGGCAGGCGATGCAGGAGCCTCCTGGGCTTGTGGCGGCGGAAGGGTGCTCTGTACAGCGGGTTGGCCGGTCACGCAGCCTGCACATGGCTAGGCTGGTCCAGACTCAGCTTGCTGCGAGTGTGCCGCCACGTGGAAGAAACTCTGCCCCTCGGAGGTCACATGGGCGCCGCAGCCAGACAGCGTCACGTGCTCAGCCTCCTATTGCTGGGACAAGTGGTGGCTCTCGGCAGCATCCAGTTGCCAGAGCAACGCAGCCGGAGGAATCTGTAGATACAAGGCCTCACAGCAATACACTGCCCTCTTCTGGAGGGCCAACAGCTGATTACTTTTTCCTGAAGTGGATGTACGTCCGGGTCGTTGTCCTGGGACCAGCACCTTGAGACAAGAACAGCAGGCCGGGGACGTACCGGCTCTGGGGCGATCGGTGAATACCAGCTTGATCCAGCAACCTGCGGAGTCCTCGCTGCTGCTAGCTGCTCGTGAGTGGGATTTAAATCTGAGTAGAAATGGTGCGGCTAGTGGCGAGGGGCAGGCTGGGTCGAGTGGGGGCTTTGGTGCAGGACAGGATTTGGTTAACCTTTTATTGGCAGTGCTGCGAGGTTGGCAGGAGGGGTCTGGGGGTGTTGATGCAAGGGCACTACCCTGTCAACCTGTGGGGACTGAGAAAGTGGTGGCGGCTGCTGCTACGAATGTGGTTGGTAGCAGTGTGGCTTCGGTGGTGGCTGTTAAAGAGGGTGAAGTGGTCAGGTGGCTGATGCCAGATTACGCTCAGTCTGCGAGTTATCACCTTTGGGAATGCATCTTGCTGGGGATATTTGAAAGGAAATTGAAATATGGTAGCTAATTCACTGTATACATATTTCTATATTCTAGTAATATTTGATAGCTATATAAATATATAGGGCCTGATTGACTGCTCAGCAAATACATAATGTGTTCATGAGATAATGCTGAGTCTGGTCTTTCTCTTGGCTTCCTGTTTTTTATTATGGAGTGCAAATTTTCTATTCAACTCCACTTCCTCTTGAAACTAAAAAGGCTGGCTGGCCGAGAGGAAGGGAGGGACACAGATGTTTAATTGTTCATGTATATCCTATGGAACATTCTTTCTAAGAACAGGATATAGCTATGACGTCAATTTAGTCGTGCCTACTAGGCAAGGACAGGAAATGTTTGTGTAAGTCTAGGTACTGCCCAAAGTAGAAAAAACATGTTTCCTATATTACTGACGTATTGATTCTTTATTGGCTTGTAATCCATGAATTTGTGACACTCCTATTTTGACAAAACGGACAATGTTTGTAATTTGCCCCAGAGTAATAAGAAAAACCCAAGACAGAATTTGTGTCCTGATCTTTTATTCTCACTCGAGTTGTTTCCTGTATGGTCACTGGGTCGGGTGACAAAGCAGCTATCTCTATCATCACTGGACCATGGCCATTCTTGTGATGTTCTTGCAGAATACATTTCAATCTGGTATCAGAAGTGCGGATTTGAACTAATCAACTTGTCTTGGTGAGTATAGGTTTACATATTTATTGTATTAATATTTATTGAACCTAATATTCATCATAGATAACTTGCTTGTTCAAATTTACAAACTCGCATTATTTGATTTGATAGTGCAAGAGTTTCTTTTGAATGATTTGATTGTTTGAGTGATGGTGAATGAGAAATAGGATTTTTTACAATCGTCTGGGTAAAGAATAGTGATCCTTTCTCTTTGTTTCCTTGATCAATTGTTGGATGTCCCCGCTGTTAGTGACTCACATTTGAATTGTGTTTTAAAGACTATTATATTTTAAAAGATTAATACCTTTAAGTTTCCCGCCCCGAGAATTGGGTCCCTATTTACCTGACTACTTGTTATTTCCTATTTGTGCGTGTCCTCCCTGATAGTGTAGTTAAAAAGATTTTAAATAGAATGGAGATTGCTGTTTTGTGATTTGGCTCAGTGAGAATAGAGGAAACTGCACATTTTTGCGACCCTTTCCCTCTCACCCTTTTAATTGCGCTGGCCCTTCTCTTCCCCCCCTCCACCGCGCCTTTTTTTTGCGATATGGGTGCCAAAAAATCCTCCCATATAGATCCAAAAATAACGGGCAAATTAGATAAGCACTTCAATAAGAAGTTAATGCCCCAAAATGGCCCTGCTGAAACGCCCGCTGATTATGTACAACGTGTTGCTGGCGGATATTTCACCACGCCCTTTATAGATTGTCTCGCTGGATGGACTACAGCCATGCATTCTTTTGATCCATTCCCAAATTCAGGAAGCTTCTCTTCCTATCATATGTCCATGATAAAAGGCTTATGTCTTGGCGACCAGAAAGCTTTCCCATATTTCCAACCTGACTCAAATTGGGATAGAAAATATATGAAGGAATGTGGTAAAGTGTGGATTCACTTGTCCTCTTCATATAATCCCATTTCTAAAACTCCTAAAGATGTATTTTGGTCCATATATAATCCCCCACCTTACAATTCCTCTCCTCCTGCCCTTTCACAACCTACTCCCAAACCCTCTTCCCTTTATCCCAGCCTTGACCCTAAGACTTTGGCAGCTGTGATTACAACTATTGAAACCACTACTAATCCTCTGCCTTCCCCCAAAGCCCTAACACAAAATATAGGTGTTTTAGGTGCTATCGTAGGAATACCCCATGTTGAAACAGAATCTGACACAGAACAAGATGAAACTAGCACATATGATTGGCAAAATAAAACCCAAAGTCTAAATTCAGTACATCTTCATTTGTATCCACTTCCAACCCAACCGTGTAGGATACTCTCCCAAATGCAATCTTTTATTGACCAATTTGAACCCCAACTTCAGAACATAATAACTAGGACCCAATCTGGCAAAACTATCAACCCCCTGCTAGATATCAGATGCCCTATTTAATTGCAGGAAATAATGTCGTTATTATGCCCCCTGATATAGGAACCTTAAATTCTATAATTAAGGGTTCTCCTAGTCCCCGAATTTCCCCGACCGCGACAACACAATATCTTAAACGGGCGACACGAGGATTGCAATTAACTCAGGAAGATTACAAGTTGATCATTAACGGTGTCATGGGATATGCTGATGACACTGGTTTTGATTGGACTCGTGTTCTCTCACTTCAACCCCCCATGCTCCTCTAATGGGTGCCCCTATTACACCCCAAAATTTGCCTTTACAAACATCGGTCCAGATTGATGATATGTGGACAGAAGTTTGTGATGAATGGACTCGTAATTATGGAGCTCGACGTTCTATGGTCACAGCCATTGCATGCAAACAAAATGCCAAAGAATCTGTCACCGAATTCGTGCACCGGTTCCATAAGAACTGGAAGGAGGATGCCGGCATGACATTAGATGGAGATATGGGTCTCCTCTACACTCAAACTCTAATGGATAATCTCAGAGATGATACCCAGAGAATTGCTAAACAGGTTATTGATAACTGGCCAACAGTAGTACCTATTGATCTTAATAATAGGCTCCTTGTTAAACATTCTGCTGGTTGCTTTGACCTGCAGCATTCTAAATATATGTTAGCTGTTTTTAACAGTCCTTCAGGTCCCCCAGGTAATAATGGTCCTCGCCCTAAACGGACTTATTATCGTCCTCAACACCCCACACGTACCCTAGGTACTTGTTTCATTTGTGGTGATCCAAATCACTGGTGTAATGAATGCCTTCATAATCCCAGGAACATTGGCAATACTGCTATGAACCCCCAGCCACGATCTCCAACAAGCAATGCTGCTACCTCTCCTAACAATGCCTGTGATCCACCTCGTCATAAGATTGATTGGCAAAACCAATCAAATGCATGATGTGGCCCAGAGGCATGCTCCATCTCATGTGTTCAGGTTTCAGAAACAGTTGACCATTTGCCCCTAGTGATCCTTAATTTGGAGGATCATAAAACCCCATTCCTTGTGGATACGGGTGCTACAAATGCGACGCTTACAATAGAGTGGTGCTTGTGGTCAATTAAACCTGCTGAGACGCCATCTTTGGGGATTAATGGAGTCCTAACAGAAACGTTTGTCACCCCACCCATTGCTATTTCTTCAAATTCTTCTCCTACCTCTGTGTTTCATTCTTTTCATGTTCTCCCTACCTGTCCTGTTAATTTGCTAGGCAGAGATTTGCTTTCTTTGCTTGCTGTGTCTATTATCTGCATGCCATCTGGATCTTTACATGTGGATTCACCATTCCTTTCTATTGAAGCTGCTCCCAGCACATTTCATCCCCATCAGCCCCTCCCCTCTCTCCACCTAACTCTTCCTCCCATTCCTTCTCTCCTCTTCACTGTGCTTTCCTTTCAGCACCTGATCTCGAATTGTGTGTACATCCGGATGTATGGGCAATTGACGAATATGATGTGGGTTCTATCTCCTGCACACCATATTCGGCAAAATTAAAAGAATCTGCTACTCCTGTCTATCACAAGCAATATAATCTGTCACCTGCTAAAGTTGAAGGAATATTGGAATTCATTCGCCGCTTCCTTGCTACTGGCATTCTGCGTCCCATTGTAAGTTCGTACAACACTCCTATAAATCCTGTGCCTAAAGGAGATGGATATCGCTTTACTCAGGATTTCAGATCTCTCAATGAAATCATAATTCCTATTTCTCCAATTGTACCTGACCTCCCAACCCTTCTCACCTCCATACCCCCAGACTCCACACATTTTACAGTCATAGACCTAAAAAATGCATTTTTTTCTGTCCCAGTACATCCAGATACACAACACATTTTGGCCTTTACGTTTGAAGGTAGTCAGTTTTTGTGGTCAGTATTACCTATGGGATTGCCCGGCTACCTTTGCACGTACACTGCGTGAGACTCTGTTGAGTTACAGTCCGCCGGAAGGCTCCACCTTACTACAGTATGTGGATGACCTCCTCCTTTATAGCCCCAGCCAAGCTGCATGTCGCACTGACTCTGTTGCTCTCCTCAACCATCTACACTCAGAAGGCCACAAGGTGTCCAGAAAAAAGATGCAATTTTGCTCCACCTCTGTTGAATATTTGGGTTTCGTTCTCACTCAGGGATCTCGTGTTCTCTCACCATCCCGCATTTCAGAGCCTGCTCCAGCTCCAGCGTCCTGCCTCCAAAACAGACATGTTGTCCTTTCTAGGGATGGTGAATTTTTGTCGTCACTGGATACCAGACTGTTCCTATTATGACTCTGTTCTTCGTGCGTCTGCTGCGCGCACAGCTCCGGACCAAATTGTTTGGTCTCCGGACATGGTGTCTGCCTTTGATACGTTAAAGGAACTGTTGGCTACTGCACCAGCACTGGGGCTACCGAACTATAAACTGCCTTTCCACCTCTACTGTAGGGAGGATGGGCGCACAATGGCGGGGGTTCTTGCACAGGTCCACGGGGGGCGCTGCATCCAACTGCATTTTTGTCAAAAGTCATGCCACCTGTTGTTCAGGGAATGCCAAATTGTCTCCGCTCCTTGGCTGCCTGTGCCATGGCTGTGGAAACAGTTCAGTCCTTAACCCTAGGTACTGACATGATTCTCCATACACAACACAATGTCTTGCATGTACTTCGTAACCTTTCTACCCAGCACATTTCTTCCCAACGTTTGTCTGGTTATGAAACTGTACTAACTTCTACCTCCAATTTGTCTGTCAAATACTCTTCTGTCACTTCTGGTCCTTCTGCTGTTCTTAACACTCTTCTGCGTCTACGCGAAGACCTTGAGGAGCCTCGCGAATTACATGATTGTCTTCCGCTCATTCAACTAACGACCTCTCCTAGATCTGATCTTTCTGACACTCCTCTAGAAGGTCCTGATATTCGTCATATCTTTGTTGATGGCTCCTGTTCTCGTCCTTCTGATTCACAGTATCTGACTGGTTATGCTGTGGTTGAATTGCCTGACATTGTGCATGAATCTGCTTCCATTCCTTCAAATTCTTCGCAAGCTGCGGAACTCTTTGCTTTAACAGCTGCATGTAAACTTTTTAAAGATCTCCCGTCCCTGTCACCATTTATACTGACTCTCATTATGCATTTGGTGTTGTGCATGATTTTGGTGCACTATGGCATCGCCGTGGTTTTACTACGGCTGATGGACATCCTATTTCTCATTCTGATCTGATTTCTGATCTCCTGTCTGCTATTCTATTGCCTTCTCGTCTTGCTGTTGTCAAATGCAAAGGTCATGATCCTGTTGAGTCTTTTTTTTCTCGTGGCAATCACTTTGCTGACGCTAAGTCTAAAGCTGCTGCTCTTTCATCTCCTACCATTTCTCTTGTTCCTCACCCTCCAATTGTCACCTGCTACCTTTCTCCTTTTCTGCTGCCCCAGAAATGGATGCTTAAAGAACTCCAGGCAGGTGCTACTGAAGCTGATGTTTATCATTGGGCCTCAGAAGGCCTTGTGAAGTCTCAAGAAATTCCGCCTGATGTTAGAATTTATGAGAAAGGAGGGAGAGTGGGCCTACCTGCTGCAGCAGCGCCAATCTTTATTTTTTCTTTTCACGGTCCTGGCCACAGATCTCCCAAACTCACATACAGCGAAATGGCTAAGCATTTTTCTGTTTGTAATCTTAAGGCTATGATTAATTCCCAACTTTCTCGTTGCCTTATATGTGCCAGAAATAATACACAGGGCCCAAAAATTAAAACTCAACACCTACCACCAGCTAATGGTCCATTCCAGGAACTCCAAATTGATTTTACACACATGCCCACTGCAAAAGGTAACCTGAAATACCTTCTGGTAATAGTTGACAAGTTTTCTAGATGGCCTGAAGCCTTCCCTACTGCAAGAGAGAATGCCAGAACTGTTGCCAAAATTCTTTGTAAAGAATTAATACCCAGATATGGCTGCCCCATATCTATTGATTCAGATAATGGTCCTGCCTTTACCTCCAAGATCACACAGGAATTGGTAAAATTAATGGCCATTCAATGGAAGTTTCATTGCCCATACCATGCGGAAAGTTCCGGAATCGTGGAACGGCAAAATAGAAATATCAAAAATAAACTTAGAAAAGCTACTGAGGGTACCTTCAAGAACTGGCCAGATTACCTTCCAGCCATTCTTGCAGAAATAAGAATGACCACCCATTCTGTCACTGGTCTCTCCCCTTTTGAAGTTCTCATGGGAAGACCCTTTCCTACCCCATGGATTCCTAAGCAAGGTCCCCTGGTAATGTTACCAGGTGATCTGGATGAATTTAGAGAAGCATATGTTACTCAATTGCTTAAAACATTGCATGATTTCCATAGAACGGTCTCCTGCTCTTTTCCGCCTCTCTCCACAGATCCTACTCACCGTTTTGTTCCAGGAGATCGAGTGCTCGTGAAGGCCCTGCATCGTCACAAAACCATTGATCCACCACATGGAGAGCCAACTACCGTCCTTGCTGTAACCAGAACTGCCATGCTGACTGATGAATCACCTTCCTGGATCCATGCATCAAGGATAAAGAAAGCCCCATTCATCCCTGATGACTTCATTCCTGATCCACCTGTGACCTCAACCCCAGTCGTGGAATCGCTGACCCCTGCTTCTAGATGACCTCCTCCTGTGACGTATCCCGCTGATGAATCTGGAGTGTGGGCCTCAGCATTTGTAAGCCCCTGCTAACCTGTTGGCTGGTTTCCCAGCTGAAGAATCGTTTCCCCCCCAATTTATTTTTAATGCCTATTAACTGTCCTATTCAACCTGAAGAGTAGTATTTTTTTTCCTCATTTACACAAACTGTTTATTTTTTGATGAACTTTCCTTTTTCACAAAGTAATACGTATTGTATTAACTCTGATTTTACACTTGCAGTGTCTATTGCTAGAACTACTACCAAGATGTTTTGCTCTTTTTCCAGGAACTGTTTTATTTTTGTTGGTTCGCTTTTAATCATCATGATCTTTTTCATCATACTTACTGGTAGTTCATGCTACTATCACAGATGTTTTTGGAACATATTGTAGGTCCCCACAATATCTCCTTTGCTCGTCCCCCAGTTCTTAATATGCGTTTGAAAAGAGACTTGCATCGACATAATAACTATGCATATGCTGCTCAGACTATATATGAACTTTCAGGTTTCAACAAGTCCTGCTGGATATGTATGGCCAAACCGACTAGTTCTAAATATGGTATACTGTATGAAGGAGTTGTTTGAATCTTAGTCTTTTTGATGATGATTTGTTTACACTGCCTACTTTCTCTAAAACTACTAACAATCCAGGTGCCACTTTTATACGTGCTCCCCTCTTACAGGAACATCGTGGTACTGCAGTGATACGAATGAGATTTAACAGGTTCTGGTGAAGGCATTCTACCAGTAATAACAGAAAGGAACCTCCTTGCCAGGTTATAATGGATCATATGTATGTCCCTAATAATTCTGAGATGAATCTACAAGCCACTTTTCGTGTTTCCTTTCTTTACGGTAATAGTTCTTCTTCCTGGTTCAGCACCCCTTGGCATTCTAAGTTAGTGTCCTCCCCCTTTGTTCTAACCCAGGTATACCAGATAAATGTGTAAGTTTATGGCAATGGATGGATAAAACTTTCCCTGTAAGTGTTGGCAACGCCAACTCTGCTGATTTCATGTTTGGATGTATTAACGCATCCCAAATTAATGCTACCCATGTTTTGTTTAAAAATACTGTGTGGAATGTAGCATCTTTTGGGAAACTTAACTTACATGATTCCACAGTCAAAAGATTGGACCTTGCAAGTTTAAGATGGCACATACTCTAGTATGATAATGGTTGCAACATATTATATTGATGCTTATGCTACCTTGCCCCTTAACCCCCCTTTTTACTGGTTATGTGGTAAGTGGGCATATTTGGTAATACCTAGAACTTATGTTGGTGAATACACGGGAAATCAGTGTAAGGTCATTTTTGCATATTCACCAACAGACGTCGAGTATTTATACTCAGACTGCACTGATCACCACAAGCGCCGATGCGGATATCAGCATTATCCTCTTTCTAGTATCCATCAGCATGCTGTACTAGCTCTCTTCATGCACCTAGGCTGTCACTGTTGCACTTTAATAACGCATACCTTGTCGCACTTTAATATCGCATTGATTGTTGCACTTTATATTGCATAAACTGTTGCACTTTATATCACTAATTTCACCATGTTACATGAAGCCAGCTGGTGGTTTTGCGGCCAAAGCTGGGGGATTGTATTGACAATTACTTCGGCTGGTGGTTTTGCGTTCAGAGCCGGGGGGATTGTTTTGATTAAAGACATGGTTAGTTGAGTTATTGGCAAGAATATAATGTTACCATGTTACATGAAGCCAGCTGGTGGTTTTCGAAGTTACGGCCAAAGCTGGGGGATTGTCTTACCGTGAGACGGCTGGTGGT
Organism: Leptobrachium leishanense; assembly: GCA_009667805.1. Classification (NCBI taxonomy): domain Eukaryota; kingdom Metazoa; phylum Chordata; class Amphibia; order Anura; family Megophryidae; genus Leptobrachium; species Leptobrachium leishanense. Next base: position 315,981 of record RXON01003937.1, on the reverse strand, counting down.
TTTGCGGCCAGAGCCGGGGTATGGTAACGATCGACATGGTTTATTATTATTATTATTATTCTTTATTTATAAAGCGCCAGCATATTCCGCAGCGCTGTACAATAAGCACAGTATAGACAGGGTTACAATACATTGAACAACATTTGACAAACAGTACAGGAGGAGATGAGGGCCCTATTCCCGTAGGAACTCACAATCTAGGAGGGTTGGGGTTGGAAACAGGAGGAGAGGACTGTAAGGTGAGAGTGATTGATGGTTGCGTCAGTGAGTTGGGTGGTAGGCTTCCCTAAATAGGAATGTTTTAAGGGAGCGTTTGAAGGAAGAGAAGTTAGGGGAAAGTCTGACAGTATGAGGGAGAGCGTTCCAGAGAGTGGGGGCTGCGCGTGAGAAATCCTGCAGTGTATCATGGGAAGAGGTGATGCGGGGAGAAGCTAGGCGCAGGTCACTGTTTGACCTTAGGGAGCGGGCTGGGGTGTATTTGGTGATTAGTGAGGACAGGTAGTGGGGCGCTGAGTTAGTGAGGGTTTTGTAGGTAAGGATAAGGATTTTGAACTTAATTCTGCAGTGGATGGGGAGCCAGTGAAGGGACTCGCAGAGGGGAGCGGCAGAGACAGAACGGCGGGTGAGGTGAATTAGCCTGGCGGAGGCGTTCAGGATGGATTGTAGGGGGAGAGGCGGGACAGAGGGAGGCCAGATAAGAGATTATTGCAATAGTCGAGTCGGGAGATTACCAGGGCGTGTATGAGTTGTTTTGTGGTGACAGCGGTAAGAAATGGCCGAATTCTGGAAATATTACGCAGTTGGTATCGGCAGGAGGAGGAAAGAGACTTGATGTGGGGGATGAAGGAAAGAGCAGAGTCAAGTGAAACTCCAAGACAGCGAACTTGGTTTGATGGGGAGATGGTGATTATTATTTTATTATTATTATTATTATTATTATTATTCATTATTTATAAAGCGCCAGCATATTCCGCAGCGCTGTACAATAAGCACAGTATAGACAGGGTTACAATACATTGAACAACATTTGACAAACAGTACAGGAGGAGATGAGGGCCCTATTCCCGTAGGAACTCACAATCTGGGAGGGTTTAGTTCAAGATGGCCAATACTATAGTTGGCCATGGAGCATAACGCCGGTTGGTGGTTTTGTGGCCAGAACCAGGGGATTGTTTTCGTAACGAACATGGTTATATCGATCTACGGTGAATTATGCGGCCCTGGCACGTGGAGAGGCGATAGAGGGGGAGGGAATGTAGGTTAGGGGGTCTGGGTGGTGGTTTTGCGGCCAAACTCAGGTGCCTCCTGGTTTGCAGATCCTCTCGGCCTGCTATCTGCTATAAAGAGAGGTGCGTGTGGTTGCGCTAGCTTAGCCACGTGGGGCCGGCCGCTATTTCTTGGCAATGCTTGTGGTGCATTGCGGTTGCCAGTGTTATCTGGTGTTACCTATTTCGAGAAAGCGAGGATCGCTTATAATTCTGCCATAAAGGCAATGATTCTGGCCTTAATAAAAGATGTGACCTTTTCAAACCGCCAATACTTTGTCGTGTGTTTTTATTTATGGGGAGTTGGGGGGCGGGGGGTGGGTGTTTGGTTTGGGAGGGAACTGAGGTAACTTAAGAAAGAGGAAGTTGTAAAAGAGAAATAAAAGGTAAAAGTCTTATGTTTATTGGGCCGGGCAGAACAGAGGGTTATTGGCAGGAACCTGGGTTTGCCATTAGAGGTAGCGAGGGTTAGATGGTTGGGTGTTAGAGGTTTGAGATGGGAAAATGTTTTTAGGGAATGTTGTTTACGGTCGTGGCGTTCTCAGGACCCGGTTATCCTGGTGGTGCTTGCAGGGGTAATGACATTGGTCGGGTCCGTTCGTTGGACCCTACTCACAAAATTAAGCAGGATCTGGCACGTTGCGTTGCCTTATTCTGGACGGTTTCCTTGGTATGGTCAGAGATTGTGTCCAGACCTGCCTGGTCTGGTTTTGCTCCTCCTAAGGCATTGGAACGAGCTTGGAGGAAGTTAAATAAGGAAGTTTCTCGTTTTATGGAGGCAATCGGGGGTTTTCCATTCGACATGTTGAATTAGGAGATAACCGGGCCCTGATGCGATCAGATGGGGAGCATTTATCAGACATTGAGCTTGATATATTTCTGGAGGGGTTGAGGACGGGTGTAGAGAAGGCACTGGCTGCAGGGGGAGCGCAAGGACAATGAAGGTTTCATTGCCCCCTTGCGTTGGCATGAACCTTGGCCAGGGAGGAAGCCCTAAGGATAAGCCGCTGGAATAGGTGGGCGCTGGGAGAGACGTCCTCGGTCCTGTGTAAGCCAGGAGAGTGACGAGCTCTGATTGGTGGTGATAACTGACTACTGTTCGTTCTTGCAGTAGGATCAGAATTTACATTTTGGTTGCTGTTGGGATGTGAATTTGAGTGTTAAATCAGTTAATAAAGCTGTGGCCTGTGCCCTTTCCATTATATATACATATTGTGTCGTGTGTTTATTGGAGGGCATGGGCAAAGACAAGGATACAGGTTAAGCAGTGTGAAGGAACCGTTCCCTTCCGTCTGTCCTGGCTCTCCAGACACCCCTTCGTTGCGGTCAGCCCGGCTACTGGGAGCGCTGTCCTTAGCGCCTCGAGCGACTTGACCTGCCTGCTTCTGTTCCTCTGCCCTGGAGCCGTTAGGAATCTCCAGAAGGCCGCTCTCTGCCTTCTGAGGTGAGTGTGAGTGTGGCGTAGTTTGTAATAAAGACACCAGGCGCGGCTGTATGCTTTAAAACAGGATCCTCTCTCTCTGAGCTCTGAGAGTTCTCTGACTTTTTAATGAACCAAACGCCACCATTTATGCTGAAGTCCAACAGACATAATGTAATTAGTATGGGTATGCAAATTAAGTCAGTTATTTACAATAAACATTCTTTACATTCTTTAGCCTTCAGCTCACACAACATTTGTATATCCATTGTTCTAACACATCAGATTAAACACACACTATCAGAGATCCCTTGAATTAAACATGCAGCTAGATAATGGGAAAAGCCCTGGTGCCTAAATTACACAGCAGTAAAGCTTGTTTACTGTATACACAAAAACACATTTACCTACAGGAATATAAGTATTTTTAAAACCACAGCTATGCCATTTTACACTAAACTAAATTAAACTAAAACCAAACGATGTAAAATATATTTAACCCTTTCGCTGCTGAGGCTTTTCCCGCCCCTGTGCTGAGGTCATTTTTACCGGTTTTGCTCATCATGTTTAAACGTGTTTTGAAGGCTTATTTTAGTATATGACCCAGACATATTATATATCGTTCTTTCCGTCAGACTTGGTAGATTCATAATATGTCATTATTATATGTATACGTTATGTCATGTCTGTATATTATAACAAAAAATGCAATAAAATATGTATTTTCAATAATTTACAATGTGTAAAGTGTTTTTTTTCACATTTTAACATGCGAGCAATTGCGGTTATATTTTGTATGGGGTGCGCTTGTTAAAAAAATTAGAGATGGGGTCTCGTTACATTTTTTTTGGGGTAAAATTACACTATTTTTAACAAACGCACCGCATACAAAAATCGTTAGTGCAGCATCATTGTTCACATTATAATTGAAATGGGAACAATATTGCTGCATTAACAAACCAAAAAAAAGTGTTTATTTTTTTTTATAATTTTTTGTTTTAATTTTTTTTTTATTTTTATTTTTAATTTTTTTTTTTTACAAAATTTTTTACTTTCATGTTTGGTATCGTTGGAACGGCCATGCTCTGGCCGATCCAACCATACCAAAATTTAACCCCTAGCTGCCACGGATCGGGAGATATGGAGTTCCAATGGACTCCCTATCTCCACAGTTGTTGGCAGTTAAGGGTTAAGTCCAGGACTGGCGTCATCGTGCTACGCACGATGACGCCAGTCCTCAGGGGGAGTTCCCGGAGGCTTGGCCGACATCCAAGATGTCGGCCAGCTCCGGGAAAGGATCGCAAACCGGCGCTTTTCAGCGACGATTCGCGATCCAGCTCCCCAGGGGTTAATGCCAGGCATCATTTGGAAGGGCAGGCTGTGCCCTTCCAAATGATGCCTGGGTTAACCCCCGCAGAGCTGCCGATCGGGAGGGAGAGAGGTCCGAAGGACCTCCCCCCCCCCCTCCCTTTCAGGCGCCTCCTCCGCAAATGCGGGGGGGCGCCTGAATTTGGTGTCATCGCGCTGCCGCAATGACACCAAATTCCGGCGGCTGCTGTTCCGGATGCCGGGCTGACATCCAGGATGTCAGCCCACACCGGAGGGGCCAGCGATCGGCCGGAACCCGGCCGAACGCTGACCCCAATGGGAGGACGCGCTCAGCGCGTCCTCCGCATACCAGCGGGAATGCTGAGGACGCGCTGAGCGCGTCCTCAGCATCGAAGTGGTTAAAAACACACGATATAAATGAACATAAAGTCTCTTGGGGTTTGAAGCATGAAGCGTTACATCAGCTCCATGACAAGCAGTCATGTAAATTCAAATGGTAGGGGGACCAAATTTTATACGCTTTTAGTTTCCCAATTAATTTGGTTAATTACCTGCAATAGTGTGAGTACATGCAACCTGTATACATCAATAGCGGCAAGGATATTTAGCATGATGTTTGCAATAATCCTGTTACCAGGGTTGGGACCACTCCCTCCCCTTGAATCTCCCCATCATCCTCCACTAGACTGTACTGTATATGTAGTAAACCTACTCTACCATCCATACAGCTTAATTAACCCACTACTTGCATAAATATTACCAAATAAACCCTTTCATAAACATTTTGCAAACAATTTACATCACCATATCGTCCCCTCTACCAACTGCATTAACTATTTATTGATGCTTTCATTATGATTAGCTGGGAGTGCTCAAACTATTGTTCCACATATTTATGTTCCTATAAATGGTGTGAAGCTAAAGCCTTTATTAAGTCCTGCTGGGCTCAATGTTTTAAGTTGGTGTATCCATTCGCGTCTTCTCAGAAACAGATCAGAATCCCCCTGTTTTTGGAATCTTAAAACCTTTTCCACTCCACAAAAGTGCAATGCATTCAAATCATTATTGCGTTGGGAGCAAACATGTCTTGCCACTGGCGTGTCTTGCTGGTTTCGACTTGATCGTATATGCTCCCAAATCCTGTGTTTGAAGGGTCTGAATGTTTTACAGCATATAACATCCCACACTTGCAAGTGGTCGCATACGGTATACCAGGCCTTGCGTGTTCAATTAAAAATGTTTTTATATATTTCAATATCCTGAGAATCTTTGATCGAGAGCCATGCTGTATAAATGTACAAGCGCTACAGCTCCCACATTCATATGTGCCTTGTAATGTATTAGCCAGACAGGTTGATGATTGGGATCTTTGTGCTGTATAATGGATTCTTACGACTGTAGCGCTCACTCCCGGAGGAGCCGCTGAATAAACCTCGGGTTAGTCTCACCGCACTAGGAAATAACTATACACCAGCACTGTTGTGGATTTTTATGTATTATATTCTTTACTGATCCCAATAAAGCAGCATATATAACGCATATACGGTATTTAAATTACAAGAATTCGCAACACGTGGCGGCAAAAGAAACGGTTAACCCCCTCAGTTCTGGAGTGTAAGTCCCGTGAATAATAGCTCAAAAATGTGTAAGTGTGTTGTCTCGGGTACCCGGGTACTGTATTCAACTGGCCAGTGAATGAAACAAAACAATCTTCAACTAGTCACCGTTGGAGCCCTGTGGATTTAAACAATATTGCAGAGTACATTTCTTATTTGGGAACTGCGGCCTGGGAGGCCTCTCACCCATCCGATGAACGAGACTGTCCAGCACCCGATGCCTCAATCAAAGGATCTTCTCCGCTGTACACTGGAACTCCGTGCCACTGAATCTGCTCCCTGCTTGCCAAATCTCCGCAACAGGAACAATGATCCAACTCCTGCACTCACAATCGATCAGCGCAGTCTCCTAACTCGGGGTCCTGCCGGATCTAACTCTTCCTCCAGACCTCTCAGTGCTGCGCAGGTAGGTCTTAACACGGTCACTGTCCCGATCTCCAGCACCAGTAAGACAGCGTCTGTACTCCGGCCTGGTTGCGATCCCTGACAGCTCCAATGTGCGTCCTCCACCTTTCACTGCTCCACTCACTCTGCTCTCCCTTGCACAAGGCTGCTGAACTCCTTCCTCTTCCTGTACCACCTCCTTCCTGTCCCCACGCAAAGGATGATGGTACATGTAGTTCTGTTTTGTCCAGCATAGTCTAACAATGTCTCCCTCTGGTGGCAGCAATAGTTCAATGCACCAGAATACAGGGTTTTTAAAGCAGCGCTACACGACCATATCTATAACATTCCGGCACCTGCATGCGGTGATCATTGCATGTGCGGGGAGAACATGTTTTAATTGGGAATCCCAAGTTAATAGGGGCCAGTGCCGTTTCATTGCAGTTTTTACTGTATGCCAACCCTTATCATAATTCACCACACATCTTATGAGGTTGTCCTCCTTGATTGGCTCCTTCTCCCGCAATAAAGATTCCCTTGGGATATGTAATACCCTCTTATATGCCCTTTTCAGGATCCTGTTGGGAAAACCTTTTACTCTGAAATCGTGTCTGAGTTCTTTTGCTCGTATTATTTCAGAGTGGTATGATAAGGGTTGGCTAATCTGATTCGAGTCCAGTCTCCGAAGGGGAACAGAAGCCAAAAAGGAAGTAATAGCGAACTCATAAATAAGGTCAGCAGGGTCGTGGTGAGGGGAATGGTGATAAAGTGCCATGAAATATGAGGTGAAGGCTTTACTAATGTCGCCTGCAGAAGTTACCAGGACGCCCTTATCAGAGCGAATAGCTCAGATGGGGGAAAATCTACCCTTAGGTTTCAGGGAGCGTCCAATAAAGTATCCATTTTATTTGCCTTTTCGTAAAAAGGCACCGGGAGCAGAGAATTTGTTTAGCCATATCATCTAATAACAACTTCTTTATGGAGGTTCGTATCCTCGAGAGAGCCGCTAAAACCTCTGGAGAGAGTGAGGATTTGTGCTTCTGTTCCAGACTACGGAGAGAGGACTGAAGGGAGAGCAGCTGTTGGAGTTTAAGGTGTTTTCGATGAAGGGCAATCTTAATCAGGTGACCCCTGCAAGAACACTTTTGGGCTAAATTACGATCCTAGCGCTAAAATGCATGCGCTTTAGCGTTTTAGCGCTAGATTACAATGCAGGCGCTAAAAAAGCCCACACATGGATATATTGCCCCAGCCGCTCAGACATAGATATATTGCCCCCAGCTCACAGATGGAAATATTGTCCCAGCAGCTCACACATGGAAATATTGCCCCAGCAGCTCACACATTGAAATATTGCCCCAGCAGTTCACACATTGAAATATTGTCCCAGCAGCTCACACATGGAAATATTGCCCCAGCAGCTCACACATTGAAATATTGCCCCAGCAGCTCACACATTGAAATATTGCCCCAGCAGCTCACACATTGAAATATTGCCCCAGCAGCTCACACATGGAAATATTGCCCCAGCAGCTCACACATGGAAATATTGCCCTAGCAGCTCACACATGGATATATTGTCCCAGCAGCTCACACATTGAAATATTGTCCCAGCAGCTCACACATGGAAATATTGCCCCAGCAGCTCACACATTGAAATATTGCCCCAGCAGCTCACACATGGAAATATTGCCCTAGCAGCTCACACATGGATATATTTCCCCAGCAGGTGTTGTGGAAATTTTATTATATAGAATTATGTGGACATTTTTATTCTAGGATGTGTTTTTAGTATGTTGCAATATTTTGTCATTATGTCTCTCAGTGTCGGAATTTCCGGGCCATGCTCTATGGAGTGGAACCCCGATTTATCAGCACTGGGTGTAAACCATTGGAGTAGATATCTTCCTGTGGATGTGGAGACGCAAAGCTGGGCACAGAGGTCTCCGTTGGCGAACGGTCCATGTGCTATGCGCTGGGCTGCTGGCTGGGGAGACTGATGTGCGGCGGAGCAGTGTTTTCTTAGCAAATGTATGGACGCTGGCTAGGGCCCCGTGCATGCGCGTATTTATTGGCTGACTTGGATGAATTTGTTGAGAGAGCAATATATGAAAGGAAAGTGCATTTTTTGTCTCTGGGGCGTCTGATTAATGTACTGGAGATGATATGCCGTCCCTGTATAAAAGCATGCATTCACAGGAATCATAGGAACTTTATTGGGCATTGATCACTGATCAATACTGGATAAAGTTCACTCCAGTGGTAATGGGAGATTAAAAATAGCAGCGCCCATGTGCAGGCATGCAGTTTCCTTTGCGAAAGTGTTTGGGGGAGGGGGAAACCATTGCACATGGTTTTCCATTGTTAACAAATTGTGCACGTGGACATGAACTAGCAGCTGGAAACTGTGCACGGTGCTTCACATGCATGAGCATACACTCCCCTTTACTATGGCCTATTCAGATGTATACATTAGGGATGTGCGTTTCGGGTTTCGGAATTTTCACGAAATTTCCCGATTCGTGTTTTCGGATGCGGCCGAATTTCCGAAAATTTTTAGATCCGAAAATGGCAGATCCGAAAAGTTTTCCGAGCCGAAACGAAATATTTTTGAATGGACTTGAAATGTGTCAAATCAAAATTTATTGCTTTGAAACGAGGAGAACAGACGTTCCGAAAAAACGAAAATTTCCAAAATTACGAAAAGTCGATACAAAAAACGAGCAAAGTGACACAAAAATACGAAAAATTGTCGCTATTCCGAAAAAAAATGTACACGAAAAACGAATCGAGCCGAACAGAATCGAAACAGAAAATCGGTCGAAACGAGCCGAATCGAAAAGTTTAAAAATCCGAAAAAAAAAAAAATAGGTGCACAAGCCTAGTATACATGTGTTTCATTGGTTGGCTCTGTGATGTAAATGTATGAGGAAGTGATGACTGTTGGGGTCAGCACTTCCTGCTGTGATGCCTATAAAGAAATCGCCCTCCAGTGAGGAAGACAGAAGGGAGGAAGATCTAACAAGACCACAGCAGAGTCTCTGTGTTTCCTTACTGCGCGCGTTCAGATAAGTATGGCAGGGAGAGCAGAGAACTGCTTGTAAGTGCAGCGGATCTAACTACACAGAAATATTAGATTAATTTCTACGACAATATGGCGAGTCAGGTATAACAAGGGAACTGACGGATTTTTCCTCTGCACAGCAGATAAAAGGAGAGAGGAAGTAAACTGTAATTTTGTCTGCTGCGCTGAGGAAATTTCTGGTACAAGAACATTTTTGCTCGTTTTGTGTAAGGACGAGGTAAGTGCTTTTCTGTTTTGTAGTTTTTGGTGGATCTGAGCTGCTTGTACAGAGATTGTGACGTGTGTGCTGAGCAGTACGGGGTATCATGTTTTTTTGTTGTAACCTCTCTGTTTTTGTGTAACTTTTATGTTACTGCGATTTTGTAAGAGGTGAGTCTAGTTTGTAGAGGCAACATTTTGTTTTAATGTTTGTACAGGAGAGACAGCATTTAGAGGATTTTTATACTGTTAGCCTGTAAATCACCCCCAGAGAGGAGGTTTGCTCTGGTTTCAGAGGTGGGGCACAGGGAATAGAGAAACGGTTTTGTTTAATTTTGTCTTTTATTGCTGGATTTTGGAGACACCATTTTGTCTTCCTTTGTGTGAGACCATGTGTTCAGCCACCATTTTATTGTAGACCATGTGTTCAGCCACCATTTTGTTGTAGCTCAACCTCCATTTTGTTGGAGTCCAGCCTCCATTTTCTTGGGGTCCAGACTCCATTTTGTCGGAGTCCAACCTCCATTTTGTTGGAGTAAGTTCAATTTCTGTTTGTTTTCAGGTCTAGCTATTTTTGTATTTTTATACAGAAAGCAAATTTCAGTAAAGCAATTGCGGTTTTTGTATTGAATTTCAGGTTTAAGTGAAATCTTTACTTTGTATTGAATTTCGTTAGATAGTTTCTGTACCTTTTGTCTTTTTTGTAACTTTTCTATGTATGACTTGATTTTGTTGTAAGTTTTGTGCTGGATGTCGGTTGAGTGTTCGGTTATGGTATAGCCCAGTGACCAGCCTGATAGGGGAATCATTGTGTGATGGTTAATGATTCTGCTTAAGGTTTGTATATCTGTGGCTGTTACAATGAATTGTAGAATTGTTTGGTATAGTTAATACGGGTACTACAGTGTAGGAGGGTGGTGCTTTGTAGTTCTGTGCCAAAAGTATTGGGACAACTCAGAGATTGATAGCAGTGTCTTTTTATGTAGTAACCATTGTGGTGTTTGTATTCCTGTAAAAATGGAAAACATTTTTATGGAAGTAGCTAAGGTAGAAAACACGGCAGCCATTGTTCAAGGTATGCAGGGATCTACTGATCCATTGTATAGTACATCACACATAGGGTGATACCCCTAACAATACAGCACAATACAGAATATAATTGATGCAATGTATTCTTAGATTATAACCACTCACAGGTTGTCGCTACTGGGAAGACACGTAGCAGGTTCTTGAATTTCTCCAGGCCAAGATGATAGCCTTAAGGGAAGAATAATAACAATAGTGTAGATAGCCAAGCAATCATAAAAACAAAGTTTTTATTGCGCTTACAGAAATTTAAAACAAATGGGAGTTGGTGATGTTATGCTCCATTTGTTTTAAATTTCTGTAAGCGCAATAAAAACGTTGTTTTTATGATTGCTTGGCTATCTACACTATTGTTATTATTCTTCCCTTAAGGCTATCATCTTGGCCTGGAGAAATTCAAGAACCTGCTACGTGTCGTCCCAGTAGCGACAACCTGTGAGTGGTTATAATCTAAGAATACATTGCATCAATTATATTCTGTATTGTGCTGTATTGTTAGGGGTATCACCCTATGTGTGATGTACTATACAATTTTTTATTATTGATACCGTATATTGTCAATCTACTGATCCATGGCGGCAGGCTCAGAATGGTGTAGGAAACCTGATCGGTACCAGAAAGTTCCACAAACGGAAAGACAAGTATGCTCAGATTTTTGCTGCTGGTTGGATAGCCGATAAATTTCAGGAGTCTTGTAGGCTGAAGCTGAGTTTGGAAGGAGAGATGGAAGATTTAAAAGTGGAAATTGGTAAATTGAGAGCTCTTGTCCAGCAGGCAGCTGAAGCTAGCACAGAGTATGAATGTACTGTAAGGTCTAATACTGAGCTGTGCAAGGAGAATGAATGGTTGTCTGAAAGCCCGATGCATGCACAGAGGGCTGTAAGGGAATTGTCTGGTCCTTGCAGGAGAACAGAAGTTGAACATTGTGCTGTAAGTATGGAGAAGTCTGAGGACTTTGGGTCAGATACTGAAACCGACTCAGGGATGGAGATGGACAATTTGCCTGACCCTGGAGTTGGAAATGTTAATACAATGGCGTAGGATACCTCAGATGAGTCTGTGGTAAAGGGACTCCATTCATATGGTGGTGTGGGATCTAGTCATGCTGGGATGGCTAGTGTTGTGCAGCAAGGCCGATCACCATGTGCCCAGAGAAGGTTTTGTGCAGGAGACAAGCTATTCGTTGTTTTGCATTTTGCATTTTGCACACATTGCGAGGTACTGTGCGGTAACTAAGTATCCCAGAACCACACCTAGAAGTAAAGCGGTTTATTCAGCAAGGAGGGGTAATGGTCCCAGACATGGATCTTTGCAAAGGCATAGAAGCCAGGGACAGCCAAGGTCATGGATCCAGGAAACAGATTTAAAATCCCAATATGAACGGCTGAAATGTGAAAATGTGAAGCTTAGAGAGGAAAGAGATCGCTTCTGGGAATTCAGCAGAATTCCTAATTTTGGGTGCCAGAGAAGGGGAAATTAAGAGATGTTATTGAGGTCTTTGTAAACCATTTTACTGTTTTGTATTTTGCAGGAAAAAATGGAGGAACTTTTAAACCTAATTTAAATTGACTTTTCCCCATCCCAGGAAACCTGTTTGGGGACCTTGTTGTAATGTTAAATCCTGTTTCTATGGTAATACGAAACTAAAGTTGGTTGGGGACTGGACTGTTTCAGTTGAACCCTCCAAGACATTGATGTGTTAATTCAGTCCTATACAATTGTATGTGTGTGTTCCAAGGGGTTTTTTTTGTTTTGTTTTTTGGTGTTTGTATTGAGTTTTGGTTTTAAGTTAAAATTTACTTTTTACTGAATCTCAATGTACAGTTGTGTTCAAAATTATTCAACCCCCACTGAAATTGAGTGTTTTGGCCAGTTTGACATTGATTTTGATCATTCAGTCATCTTGCTTACAATTAAATCAAAGAGGCACGTGTAGGTCAGACAAATATAACATAACATTTATAATGGAATAACCACAAATGTCTTTTCTGTGCTCACATCATTATCAGTTTTATTCAACCCCCAAGTGACATTCAATCTTATAACTGTAAAAGGATGTTGTACTAACAGCTTTTAAATGTGAAGCATAGCTTGACACAAGTGTCATGGGCAAAAGCCTCCAGTTCAGTCACATTCTTAGGCTTGCGCACTGCAACTGCTTTCTTTAAGTCCCACCAGAGGTTCTCAATCGGATTTAAGTCAAGTGACTGCGATGGCCACTCCAAAATGTTCCAGCCTTTAATCTGCAACCATGCTCTAGTGGACATGGAGGTATGCTTGGGATCATTGTCCTGTTGAAAGGTCCAACGTCTCCCAAGCCTCAGGTTTGTGACGGACTGCATCACATTGTCATCCAATATCTCCTGGTACTGAAGAGAATTCATGGTACCTTGCACATGCTGAAGCTTCCCTGTACCTGCAGAAGCAAAACAGCCCCAAAGCATGATTGACCCCCCCAATGCTTCACAGTAGGTAAGGTGTTCTTTTCTTCATAGGCCTTGTTCTTCCTCCTCCAAACATAGCGTTGATCCATGGGCCCAAACAGTTCTAATTTTGTTTCATCAGTCCACAGAACACTATCCCAAAACTTCTGTGGTTTGTCCACATGACTTTTGGCATACTGCAGTCGACTCTTCTTATTCTTTGGAGACAGCAAGGGGGTGCGCCTGGGAGTTCTGGCATGGAGGCCTTCATTACGCAATGTGCGCCGTATTGTCTGAGCTGAAACTTCAGTACCCACATCTGAAAAATCTTTTCTCAGTTCCTCAGCAGTCACACGGGGACTTTTCTCCACTCTACGCTTCAGGTAGCGCACAGCAGTCGAAGTCAGCATCTTCTTTCTGCCACGACCAGGTAGCGTTTCAACAGTGCTCTTTGCCTTGAATTTGCGAATGATGCTTCCTATGGTCTCTCTTGGTATGTTTAACATCTTTGCAATCTTCTTATCACCTCTTCTCTTGTCTTCCTGGACCATTCTCTTGACTTCACCATGTTTGTAACCACACCAGTAAATGTCTAGAAGGAGCTGAGTATCACAGTCATTTTAAAGCTGCCTAATTGGTGCTTATTATGCTTTATTGCTGCTCCGTGACATCCACAGGTGTTTTCAATACCTGATTGAAAACACTTGAATGAACCTCTGTTCTTCAGAGTGGTAGTCTTTAAGGGGTTGAATAATTGTGTCAATGAAGAATTTACAAAAGAAACATTTACTACTGTATTACAAAACCAATTGATGTCATTTTAGTTGCATATGGTTCTTTAAAAAGTCCTTGTAGGATTTCATTCTGAATACAATTAAAAATGTACACTAAATTCACTAAAACCCTTTACAGCATTGGGGTTTGAATAATTTTGAATACAACTGTATATAGCAAGACTTCCTGTAACTGAAGTTTTTGGTAGAGAGTGTACTTCAGTGGTGTTTTTTTCATATTATTGTTTGGGCGTTTTTGGGTCTTGGGAGGGCAATCCATGCACCCTCCCCCATTGTTTTGGGTTCTAGAACCTTGCTGCGTTTTGTATAGTATCGCATTACTGTTGGTTTTGCGGTAGAAAAGAAAGGATTGTTTTAAAACTTTCTTTTTAGATTTACTTTCCATAGGCGAATTGTGCAAGCGAGAATAACACGCTTTTATTGGTTTATAGCTGCATTGCGCAGCGAGTAGTTCATTTCGGTTTTACGTTCACACTGTTAGTTTTTTTTAGGAGGTTTTTTTCATTTGGTGACAGTGATTCAGGTGTTGTACGGAGACTGTTAAATTATAAAATAATAATTACCATATATGGATGCCATAAACCTTTTTTAAGTTTCTTCTTATATATCAAAACTGAAGTAAGGCGCTGCGCGACTCTGATCAGACGAGACGATAGAAACAACCACACAGAGATATGGCAGAGCATCATCTGATCAGCTCGTGGTCTGTCAGATCCGTTTATTATTTCAACATCCAACAGAAATGTTTGTTATAGAAAAGAGCTTCCTGTCCACGTCTAACATACATGGGAATGTGATATAACAGCCAATCAGAGCAGATATATTTCTACATCATGTAACAAAGATTTTGCGGGCATTTCTAAGTTAACACAGGATATCTATTTCAAATCACCCCGCTGACTAGTCTCGAGAGGAAACGAATCTGAACAGACACCATACTGAAACAAGGAGGGGGGATTTCACACTAATGCAAGAATTAAAAAAACTACCTATCATATTAAAATACCTTTCAATCGTCTCATTGATCACATATACAATCGTGATCACTAAAATGGATAAATCAAACTAGGCAATTAAACTAATTATACCTGGAGCCATAGTATCCTCGCCTAATACCTCTAGATCATTCTAGATGCTCAGAGGGGAAGAAAAAAATCTGGTAATTACTCTTAAAATACCTCTCTATCTTTTATGATATACAAAAAGGATTCCCCAAGGAGGCCCTTTATGAGCATAAGATACACTTATCTATCTAGATTCACTCTACCAGCGAACCACACTTGGAGCCTAGCCCAAAATACCTAATCTAGACATTAAATAACTATTTATTCCCATTTCCCAAAATATAATTCACCGAACAAGAAAAATATAATAACTTGAATGTAAAACGTTTATTTATCTAATAATAAACATGAGTCAGATATATATCTGTGTGTTTTCCTATGTTCAGCTTCACTCCACAAAACGCATATACATCTGCATTCACACACACTCAGGAAATACATTCTCATTTTCCCAAATCCAATCCTTTCTCACACTTATCTAGGGGATTAAATAAAAAAAATAATATTCCATAATTTAATACCATAGTCCAAAGTGCGAGATCAAGGTTTGGTCTTTTTCAACATCCCAGCTTGAGACGCATAATCATTGAATGTCATCAGAGCTCCCGCCATAGGGACTCCTGAACAAGCTGTCTCTTTGCGCTGGTTGCTTATTACCTGTGACCTTTGACCTTGACACAAAATGTCCATGATTCATTCCATATGCAGTCATTGTGACTGTCAGGTTTCTTGATGATGTGATACAGTTTTAGCAACAATAAAGAAAAGAAAAAAAGAAAAGAAAATATGGTATACCCCGCTAATCATATACATCCATTCATTCATTGTCACTCTCAAGTGCACGAAAACAATAAAAATGTTAATTTACACAAGAAGAGACACAGATAATAAATTTTAAAATTTCCACGCAAAGCCTATGGGCCTCACATAACAGAAAAGAAAGATCATTCTAGATTCGACTCAATGCATTTAGAGAAAATTATATATATATATATATATATATATATATCTTTGGCTCAAAGGAAATAGCCGAAGTGCAAATAGCCGAAGTGCATATTCCACCCATTTAAATATCAAAAAATATTTAATTACTATCCTATTCAGTCTTGTTCGGTGTTTTGAAACAAACCTGGTGTTTATAAAACACACCAATCCTCAAATACAATCCAAAAAATAAAAACAACTTTAATTTTACCGAATTAAAACTTTCCATTTACCACTATATATGTCATGAAACGTATTTATGCAAATGCATTAAATTATATGTTCCTAAATACATTAATTAACTCTAATTTTAATTGGATGTGATTTTCAATAATCCTAAATGTGTCAGAGAATTTGAACAATATTGATTGTAACCGAACAACAAAAATAATAAAACATAAAATAATAAAAGACAAAATTATTATCACTTAGACAACACAATTATAATCCATCAGCATATAAAAAATACATTATCTTCTTTCTTTGTCTTCTGTTTTATTGGGTGAAGATAACTGTTTGTAAAACTGACATATCTTAAGTTTTATTTCCAAATCAATGATCTATCGATGAGTTGTTGATAAATTAAAATGTTTTATTGCCTGGTGTCTGATAATTCCTTATTCTCCGGTTGATGTAACATTGTAATGTGAAATGATAATGTGTTTAAGTAAATTTCCTTCAATTCCAACAGCTTTATCAATATTGGTATTGAATAATCTTCCATCTAGCTTGATCAAAGTTGGCATGCATGGGTAATTTTCACCTAAAGTAAAAAACTTGGAAAAAATGTATTATTAACCTGTCAGAGGGGTAGAGTGTCACGGTTCCCGGATCCCACCACGCAGTCCTTAAAGCCCAACACTCCACAGAGCCAAAAACTACCAACAGGGTAGCCGTAAAGGAACTGTCTGGTCCTTAAAAATTGGCCAGGTATATGTATACTAGCTAGACAGAAAGAGTTAATCAAAGACAATGTCGTAATACAAAACCAGGTAAGCAACACGGGGGTAGTCAGATGAGCCAGAATCAGGAATACAGAGTATAGAATAGTCAAATGGAATAGCCGGGTCGATATCAGTGCAGAAGCGTAGTACAAGGAAATAGTCTAGGGCAACGGAAGGCAGAATAGTCAGAAAACAAGCAGAGGTCAATAACAGGTTAAATCACGAGAGAATTCAGGTACAAGGAGCTCAGGTATGGATAACCACGATCTGGCACTGCTTAGAAAGAACTGTTGGTTTTTAAAAGACCTTCACCAGACCGCGCCCCCCTCTCAAGCCGCGCCTCATGCAGCCACCTCCCTGCCTGTTTCAATTTAAACCGGGCGTTGGTGAGCGAGCAGCATCAGACATGCTGCCGTCAAGCACACCGGAAAGGCTGGAAGCCTCCAACGTTACAGTACCCCCCTCTCCACGGGAGGCCACCGGACGACCAACAGGACAAGTGGCAGGACGACCACCAGGGCAATCGGGGTGCGAGGCATGGAACGCCCTGACCAACCTAGAGGCAGACATGTTGGAAGCCGGAATCCAGGACCGGTCCTCCGGACCATAACCTACCCAATCGACCAGGTACTGCAGAGCTCCCCTGAACAGCCTAGAATCCAGAACTTTCCTAACCTCATACTCCGTCTCTCCATCAACCTGAACAGGTGGAGGAGGAACGACCCACGTGTACTTGTTACACAACAAAGGCTTCAGTAGGGTGGTGTGGAAGATGTTGTGCAAGCGAAGATGTCTAGGAAGGGCAAGAGCATAAGCCACAGGGTTAACGCGGCGAATGATCTTGTATGGACCGATAAACCGAGGTGCCATTTTCATAGAAGGCACCCGCAACTTCACATTCCTAGTGGACAACCAAACTATCCCTCACGTTGTAAGAAGGAGCTTGTAACCTATGCCTGTCAGCCTTGCGTTTCTGGACAGCAACATTGCGCTCCATGTTTTCACAAATCTGTCTCCAAATATCCTGTAGTTGTGTGAGATGTTCATTGAGAGCCGGGATGGCCTGTTCAGCAAACTGAAGTGGTAGAGCCGGAGGGAAAAAACCATAGATAGCAGAAAAAGGAGAGTGGCCAGTGGTCTCGTTAACGGCGTTATTACGTGCATACTCAGCCCAGGGTAACAACTCCGACCAATTGTCTTGTTGTTGTGTGGTAAAGCAACGTATGTACTCCTCGAGACCCTGATTTGCCCTCTCTGCTGCCCCATTGGTTTGTGGAGGATATGCTGAAGAGAAGGCCAATCGCACCCCCATCTCTGCACAGAAATCCCTCCAGAAACGAGAGACGAACTGAGCTCCTCTGTCAGAGACTATTTCCGACGGAACCCCATGTATTCGTACAATCTCTCTAGCAAAGACGACCGCCAGTTCTTTGGCTGTAGGAAGCTTAGGTAAAGGAATAAAATGAGCCATTTTGGAGAAGCGTTCTACAACTGTCAGAACCACAGTATGACCCTTGGACTTCGGCAAGTCCACAATAAAATCCATGGATAGAGGAGACCAAGGCCTATTAGGAATGGGTAAAGGCTGCAATAGACCGACAGGCAAGGTTTTACTGGTTTTGCTTCTGGCACAGACTTGACAAGCCAAAACAAACAGACGTACGTCATGTCGCATGGTGGGCCACCAGAACTGTCTGGAGATACTGGTAAGAGTCTTAGTAATACCAGGATGACCTGCTGGTTTTGAATCATGAAACATGAGTAATTCTTGTCTTTCCTTTTCAGGCACAAACAACATATCTGGAGGCTTGTTAGGTGGAGCCCCCATTTGAGCTGCTTGGAGGCGTTCCAGAAAAGGCAAGGAAACAGACAAGACCGTGGAAGCCACAATACGTTCAGGAGGAACTATAGGATTGTGGTCTTGTGTATTTGATTCATACGGGTCATATTGACGAGATAAGGCATCAGCCTCTACATTGCGGTCACCTGGTCTGTAAGTCAACACAAAATTAAACCGAGACAGTAGTAATGACCACCTGGCCTGTCTCGAGTTCAGACGTTTAGCATCCCCGATGTACGTAAGGTTCTTATGATCAGTGATTATCAACAAAGGGTCAAGAGTACCTTCCAACAAATGTCTCCACTCTGACAGGGCAGACACAATAGCAAGCAATTCTCTGTTACCAATATCATAATTGCGTTCTGCTGGTGATAATTTTCTCGAAAAGAACCCACAAGGATGTAGAGGCTTCCCTGGAGACTCTCTTTGAGATAGGACAGCCCCAATGCCTATCTCGGAAGCATCAACCTCAAGAACAAATGGAATTCTGGGATCAGGATGCCGTAACACGGGAGCGGAAGTGAAAGCCTGTTTGAGAGCTTTGAATGCCTGTTTGGATTGTGAAGACCAGACCTGGTTCTTCAGACCTTTACGTGTCATACTAATGATAGAAGCTACAGCAGAATAATTCTTGATAAATCTCCTATAATAGTTGGAAAACCCCGGGAACCTCTGTATGGCTTTGAGGCCTTGAGGGAGAGGCCATTCTGAGATGGCCGTGAGTTTGGAAGGATCCATCTCAAAACCTTCTGGGTGATAATGTACCCAATAAATTTTACAGTAGTAACGTCTAATAAACACTTCTCCAGTTTGCAATAAAGACCATTGTCTAGTAATTTTGCTAATACCTGTCTGACATGTTCATGGTGGGTTTTCAGATCGGGAGAGTAAGTCAGTATATAGTCCAAGTATACGATAACAAAGGATTGCAAAAAATCTGAGCACATCATTAATGAAATCTTGGAATACAGCTGGAGTATTACAGAGACCGAACGGCATGACCAGATATTCATAATGCCCACTCCTGGTGTTAAATGCTGTTTTCCACTCATGCCCATCTTTTATACGTATCAGGTTGTAAGCCCCTCTTAAGTCGAGTTTTGTGTATACTGCTGATCTCCTTAACCTGTCGAACAGTTCTGATATAAGAGGGATAGGGTACACATTCTTCTTGGTGATCTTGTTAAGCCCCCTATAAATCGATACACGGGCGTAAATCTCCTTTTTTAGATACAAAAAAGAACCCAGCCCCTGCTGGAGAAGAGGAACGTCTGATAAAACCTCTCTCCAAATTCTCCTTTATGTACTCCATGATTTGGTTCTCTTTTATGGATAGAGGATATACTTTGCCTCGAGGAAGCATGGTACCTGGATGAATATCTATGGCGCAATCATACGGTCTATGTGGAGGTAGTTTCTCTGCCTCTCTTATCGAATACAGCCCTGAGGTCGGCATACCAGTCAGGAACCTCTGTAGACAATGGAGGAGCTGTAGGTGTGTTCAGGGCACCAATATGCTGAATGGGTATTAAACAAGTCCCAAAACAAGCAGGACTCCAAGACAGTATCTCTCCCTTAGCCCAATCAATAACAGGATTATGTTCCACCAACCAAGGGAAACCAAGCACAACAGGATTGGAAGGTGAACGGATAACCTGAAATATGATCTCTTCTTTATGCAAGAGACCAGTGGTAAGAACCACTGTAACAGTATCGTGAGTAATTCTGGGGCAGGATAACGGCCTACCGTCTATGGCTTCGACGGCCAAGGGTGTCTCTCTTACAACCAGAGGGAGAGAAATGGAGGAAGTGTATTCAACATCAATGAAATTACCAGCAGCCCCAGAGTCAACAAAAGCGGTAGTATGCGTGGTCTTGGTCTCCCAAGCCACGGATACTGGTAACAAGAGTTTAGTGTCTTTGACAGGAGACATGAACGTCACACCCAAGGCCTTTCTCCTCAGCTGCCTTAGGTGCGGTAGTTTTCCGATTTATCATGCATTCTAGGGCGAGTGGGACATTGAAGTCGTAAATGTCCTTTTAAACCACAATACAGGCATGATCCCCCACGAAGACGCCTTGTTCGCTCTTCCTCTGTAAGCCTAGTATGGCCTAGTTGCATAGGCTCAGAGGGAGGGGATAACTCTCTTGGTGGTGCCTGAAAGACAGGGGCCAACCTTGGTAACGGTCTCTTAGGTTTCTCTCTTGGAGTTCTTCTGTCCCTTATCTGATCATCCAGATCTATACAATAATCTATAAACTTCACTCAACACCGCAGATAATTTACGAAGGGCCAACTCATGCATCAATAACTCCGATAACCCCTCCATAAAAGCCAGAACCAGAGCCTCATTAGTCCAGTTCACGTCAGAAACCAACGTTTTAAATTCTATAGCATAATCAGACACAGTCCTGTTCCCTTGACGTATGTGGAACAAGGATTTTCCAGCTACCTTGGCCTTTTTGGTAGGATTAGACGGACGTTTTAACTCAGCTATGAATTCTTTATAGTTCAGTACGATAGGCTTCTCTGCCTCCCATAAAGGATTCGCCCATGTCAACGCTCTGCCAGACAGATGGTTAATAATGAACCCCACTTTGGCTATGTCAGTGAAACATTTGTGGATTTAATTTAAAATGAATATCCACCTGAACCAAAAATCCCCGGCACTCTGAGGGAGTACAGTCAAACCTCATAGCAGCGGTCATGTGTACCTGGGATGTCTGAACAACAGGGGACACAGGTATAGCAGGCGGAGGTGCAACCCCAGCTGGTTCCAGGTGAGCCGTACGAGTCAGGATAGTTAGTAAGGTGAGAGCAAACTGATCCATCCTATGATCCTGCTCGTCCTGTCTGGATACAAAGTTACTCAAATGCTGTGTTAAATCTGTGGGATCCATTTGGCCAGATCGTAATGTCACGGTTCCCGGATCCCACCACGCAGTCCTTAAAGCCCAACACTCCACAGAGCCAAAAACTACCAACAGGGTAGCCGTAAAGGAATCCCTAACTGTCTGGTCCTTAAACATTGGCCAGGTATATGTATACTAGCTAGACAGAAAGAGTTAAATCAAAGACAATGTCGTAATACAAAACCAGGTCAGCAACACTGGGGTAGTCAGACGAGCCAGAATCAGGAATACAGAGTATAGAATAGTCAAATGGAATAGCCTGGTCGATATCAGTGCAGAAGCGTAGTACAAGGAAATAGTCTAGGGCAACGGAAGGCAGAATAGTCAGAAAACAAGCAGAGGTCAATAACAGGTTAAATCACGAGAGAATTCAGGTACAAGGAGCTCAGGTATGGATAACCACGATCTGGCACTGCTTAGAAGGAACTGTTGGTTTTTAAAAAGACCTTCACCAGACCGCGCCCCCCTCTCAAGCCGCGCCTCATGCAGCCACCTCCCTGCCTGTTTCAATTTAAACCGGGCGTTGGTGAGCGAGCAGCATCAGACATGCTGCCGTCAAGCACACCGGAAAGGCTGGAAGCCCCCAACGTTACATAGAGACATAATTGGGTGGGTAATCTGTGGTTGTTGACTAATCGTTTGGTATAGTTCTGTACCAAAAGTGTTGGGCAACAAGCTATAGTGTTTTGCCTCGGTCAGGGTCTCTAGTCAGGGACTATAGTGGTATAGTGGTTGTAGTCCGTCAATCCACCGCAGAAGAAGACACCGGGCGGTTCTCTCCTTAATTGGTGCAGGGTTTCCCTGGACGCAGGAGTAAGACGATAAGCCGATTCAAATCGCCATGGACAATGTGCCGTCCATGCAAGGGAAGGAAAGCGAGGCTACACAGTCAGACGGCTGCTGAAAAATTCTATTTTTCATTATAATTACCATAAACCTTTTCCAAGTTTCTTCTTATATATCAAAACCAAAGTAAGAGCTGCGCTACGCCATGGCGGAGACCCCCAAAAAGAATCAATCACAAAACGGTATTGGTCTTTCTCAGAAGTCTGGCTTTCCTCGTTAAGCCAGATCTATTTATTAAAATACACAGAATTTATAGCCAATCAGTGTACAGATACATTACAACATCAAAGTTTAGCCACTCAGTTAACTTACTACCATATATGGTTCACGAGACCCTTTTCCCATCTTCCCGCTTCTGCGCACATTTTCCTGCACTGAACATAACAGGAAAATCGGCCACAGCTCATATCCTATAGAAGGAACAATGGTCTATGTAGTATTGACACTAACAAAAATGGAGGGGGGGAATTTCACAGCCCATTTATAAGAACCGGCTTTTTAAGACTAAATATTTATTATATTTACAGGAAATTAAAATCTAACAGCTGCGCAGCACATGAAATCTAGTTTTGGGGCGAAGGCCATGAAACCCCTTAAAGTATGGCATAGATAGTCCAAGGGTACCTCTTGGGGTATCCCTCTGGAGGGGACATTTGACGTAGCTCAGATGTGGCTTCAGAAGTCTATTAAGGTAAACCGACAGGGTATACAGAAGGCAGTTTCAGTCCGGAAGAACCACATTATGTACATCTGGCCAGAGGGGATAGCCGCGATTGGTGATCCAATGCTAGAAGCGGAAGAGGCTCTTTCTGGGGTAACTCTAAGGCAGGCTGGATCCACCAACACTGAATCTGTTGTAGTTTCCTCTGATGCTTCTGCCATCACCAATGTAACTAACTCCGCTCTTCAGTTTTTTTTGTGTTTTTACATTCCAGGGTCAACAACTAACATAGACACGTCTCCCTCAGGGGTCAATGACTAGTCCCTCGGAATACAGTTGCAAGCTTAAGATCGTGTCAGATCAGTGGGCCCCAATGGATCCAGGGGTGGTACTGCTGCAGTATGTGGATGACTTGTTCCTTCGCTGTCCCACACGGGAGGCTGGTTATTGGCATACTGTATCATTGCTTAACCATCTGGCACCCACAGGTAATAAGGCTAGCAAGGAGAAACTACAGTTTTGCAAGGAAAAGGTTATCTTTTTAGGACATTGCATCTCTCAGGGTACCCGTCATTTTACCACCCAGAGACCTAGAAACACCTCTCTGCTGCCAGGTTGAGTAAGAATGAAGTGGCTCTCCTAACACCTACTAATCTGACTCTAAGACGATGCACCATTTTGAAACCAGTGTCTCTTCTTCCCGTTATGAAGGAGGAAGAGAAGGGGGGAGATAATGCTTGCAACTTTTACTAACCATTCGGCTCTCACTTCACAGGTCAGATCTTTGCAGAGGAAGCCCCACAGGTTCTCCAGAGACGGGACTGCACATACCCTCAACAGCTGTACATTCTCAGCTGATGGGGTTTGTGCAGCCTCTGCAAAGGCAGCCCCACAGGTTATCACCCGTTGTCCACCACCGGGTTCGGGAGTCTCTCCTGGACCCAGACTCAATAAACAGTGTTTATTCTAGTCAACCAGGTGATTGGATCATGCTAAAAAAACATCTGAGGACAGCAGCTCACAGGTTGATATATAGCCCCAGCAGCTCACACATGGATATATAGCCCCAGCAGCTCACACATGGATATATTGCCCCAGCACCTCACACGTGGATATATTGCCCCAACAGCTCACAGATGGATATATTGCCCCAACAGCTCACAGAAGAATATATTGCCCCAGCAGCTCACAGGTTGATATATTGCCCAAGCTCAAGATGAATATATTGCCCCCAGCTCACACATGGGTTTATTGCCCCAGCATCACAGATTGCTATATTGCCCCAGCAGCTCACAGGCTGCTATATTGCCCCAGCAGCTCACACATGGATATATTGCCCCAACAGCTCACAGATGGATATATTGCCCCAACAGCTCACAGATGGATATATTGCCCCAGCAGCTCAGATTGATATATTGCCCCAGCAGCTCACACATGGATATATTGCCCCAAAAGCTCACACATGGATATATTGCCCCCAGCTCAAGATGGATATATTGCCCCAGTTCAAGATGGATATATTGGCCCAGCAGCTCACACATGGATATATTGCCCCAGCTCATGGATATATTGCCCCAGCAGCTCACACATGATATATTGCCCAAGCAGCTCACGCATGGCTATATTGCCCCAGCAGCTCACGCATGGATATATTGCCCCAGCAGCTCACGCATGGATATATATTGCCCCAGCTGCTCACAGAAGAATATATTGCCCCAGCAGCTCACCGGTTTCCTTTGTGAAAGTGTTTGGGGGAGGGGGAAACCATTGCACATGGTTTTCCATTGTTAACAAATTGTGCACGTGGACATGAACTAGCAGCTGGAAACTGTGCACGGTGCTTCACATGCATGAGCATACACTCCTTTATTATGGTCTGTTCAGATGTATACATGTGTTTCATTGTTTGGCTCTGTGATGTAAATGTATGAGGAAGTGATGACTGTTGGCATCACAGCAGGAAGTGCTGACCCCTATAAAGAAATCGCCCTCCAGTGAGGAAGACAGAAGGGAGGAGGATCTTACAAGACCACAGCAGAGTCTCTGTGTTTCCTTACTGCACGCGTTCAGATAAGTATGGCAGGGAGAGCAGAGAACTGCTTGTAAGTGCAGCGGATCTAGCTGCACAGAAATATTAGATTAATTTCTACGACAGCTCACAGATTGATATATTGCCCCAGCAGCTCACAGGTTGATATATTGCCCCAGCAGCTCACAGAAGGATATATTGCTCCAGCAGCTCACAGAAGGATATATTGCTCCAGCAGCTCACAGATGATTATATTGCCCCAACAGCTCACAGAAGAATATATTGCCCCAGCAGCTCACAGGTTGCTATATTGCCCCAACAGCTCACACATGGATATATTGCCCCAGCTCAAGATGGATATATTGCCCCAGCTCAAGATGGATATATTGCCCCAGCTCAAGATGGATATATTGCCCCAGCTCAAGATGGATATATTGCCCCAGCTCAAGATGGATATATTGCCCCAGCTCAAGATGGACATATTGCCCCAGCTCAAGATGGACATATTGCCCCAGCTCAAGATGGATATATTGCCCCATCTCAAGATGGATATATTGCCCCAGCTCAAGATGGATATATTGCCCCAGCTCAAGATGGATATATTGCCCCAGCTCAAGATGGATATATTGCCCCAGCTCAAGATGGATATATTGCCCCAGCTCAAGATGGATATATTGCCCCAGCAGCTCACACATGGATATATTGCCCCAGCAGCTCACACATGGATATATTTCCCTAACAGCTCACACATGGATATATTACCCCAGCAGCTCACACATGGATATATTTCCCTAACAGCTCACACATGGATATATATTGCCCCAGCCGCTCACAGAAGAATATATTGCCCCAGCAGCTCACAGGTTGATATATTGCCCCAGCAGCTCACACATGGATATATTGTCCCAGCTCAAGATGGATATATTGCCCCGGCAGCTCACACATGGATATATTGCCCCAGCTCACAGATCGATATATTGCCCCAGCACCAGCAGCTCACACATGGATATATTGCCCCAACAGCTCACAGATGGATATATTGCCCCATCAGCTCACAGGTTGATATATTGCCCCAACAGCTCACACATGGATATATATTGCCCCAGCTGCTCACACAGGGATATATTGTCCCAGCCACACATGGATATATTGCCCCAGCAGCTCACATATTGATATATTGCCCCAAAAGCTCACACATGGATATATTGCCCCAGCAGCTCACAGAAGGATATATTGCCACAGCAGCTCACAGATTGATATATTGCTCTAGCAGCTCACACATGGATATATTGCCCCCAGCTCAAGATGGATATATTGCCCCAGTTCAAGATGGATATATTGGCCCAGCAGCTCACACATGGATATATTGCCCCCAGCTCAAGATGGATATATTGCCCCAGTTCAAGATGGATATATTGGCCCAGCAGCTCACAGGTTGATATATTGCCCCAACAGCTCACACATGGATATATATTGCCCCAGCTGCTCACACAGGGATATATTGTCCCAGCCATTCACACATGGATATATTGCCCCAGCAGCTCACAGAAGGATATATTGCCACAGCAGCTCACAGATTGATATATTGCTCTAGCAGCTCACACATGGATATATTGCCCCCAGCTCAAGATGGATATATTGCCCCAGTTCAAGATGGATATATTGGCCCAGCAGCTCACACATGGATATATTGCCCCCAGCTCAAGATGGATATATTGCCCCAGTTCAAGATGGATATATTGCCCCAGCAGCTCACAGGTTGATATATTGCCCCAACAGCTCACACATGGATATATATTGCCCCAGCTGCTCACACAGGGATATATTGTCCCAGCCATTCACACATGGATATATTGCCCCAGCAGCTCACAGATGATTATATTGCCCCAGCAGCTCCCACATGGATATATTGCCCCAGCAGCTCACAGATGATTATATTGCCCCAGCAGCTCACGCATGGATATATTGCCCCCAGCGCAAGATGGATATATTGCCCCAGTTCAAGATGGATATATTGGCCCAGCAGCTCACACATGGATATATTGCCCCAGCTCATGGATATATTGCCCCAGCAGCTCACACATGATATATTGCCCAAGCAGCTCACGCATGGATATATTGCCCCAGCAGCTCACGCATGGATATATTGCCCCAGCAGCTCACGCATGGATATATTGCCCCAGCAGCTCACGCATGGATATATTGCCCCAGCTCAAGATGGATATATTGCCCCAGTTCAAGACATGGATATATTGCCCCAGCTCATGGATATATTGCCCCAGCAGCTCACACATGGATATATTGCCCAAGCAGCTCACGCATAGATACAGTTGTGTTCAAAATTATTCAACCCCCACTGAAATTGAGTGTTTTGGCCAGTTTGACATTGATTTTGATCATTCAGTCATCTTGCTTACAATTAAATCAAAGAGGCACGTGTAGGTCAGACAAATATAACATAACATTTATAATGAAATAACCACAAATGTCTTTTCTGTGCTCACATCATTAGCAGTTTTATTCAACCCCCAAGTGACATTCAATCTTAGTACTTAGTACAACATCCTTTTACAGTTATAACAGCTTTTAAACGTGAAGCATAGCTTGACACAAGTGTCTTGCAGCGATCTACGGGTATCTTCGCCCATTCGTCATGGGCAAAAGCCTCCAGTTCAGTCACATTCTTAGGCTTGCGCACTGCAACTGCTTTCTTTAAGTCCCACCAGAGTTTCTCAATCGGATTTAAGTCAGGTGACTGCGATGGCCACTCCAAAATGTTCCAGCCTTTAATCTGCACCCATGCTCTAGTGGACTTGGAGGTATGCTTGGGATCATTGTCCTGTTGAAAGGTCCAACGTTTCCCAAGCCTCAGGTTTGTGACGGACTGCATCACATTGTCATCCAATATTTCCTGGTACTGAAGAGAATTCATGGTACCTTGCACACGCTGAAGCTTCCCTGTACCTGCAGAAGCAAAACAGCCCCAAAGCATGATTGACCCCCCGCCATGCTTCACAGTAGGCAAGGTGTTCTTTTCTTCATAGGCCTTGTTCTTCCTCCTCCAAACATAGCGTTGATCCATGGGCCCAAACAGTTCTAATTTTGTTTCATCAGTACACAGAACACTTTTGTGGTTTGTCCACATGACTTTTGGCATACTGCAGTCGACTCTTCTTATTCTTTGGAGACAGCAAGGGGGTGCGCCTGGGA
Organism: Leptobrachium leishanense; assembly: GCA_009667805.1. Taxonomy (NCBI): domain Eukaryota; kingdom Metazoa; phylum Chordata; class Amphibia; order Anura; family Megophryidae; genus Leptobrachium; species Leptobrachium leishanense. The sequence continues at coordinate 287,890 of RXON01003937.1, read as the reverse complement.
GTTCTGGCATGGAGGCCTTCATTACGCAGTGTGCGCCGTATTGTCTGAGCTGAAACTTCAGTACCCACATCTGAAAAATCTTTTCTCAGTTCTTCAGCAGTCACACGGGGACTTTTCTCCACTCTACGCTTCAGGTAGCGCACAGCAGTTGAAGTCAGCATCTTCTTTCTGCCACGACCAGGTAGCGTTTCAACAGTGCCCTTTGCCTTGAATTTGTGAATGATGCTTCCTATGGTCTCTCTTGGTATGTTTAACATCTTTGCAATCTTCTTATAGCCATTGCCCTTCCTGTGAAGAGTAATCACCTCTTCTCTTGTCTTCCTGGACGATTCTCTTGACTGCACCATGTTTGTAACCACACCAGTAAATGTCTAGAAGGAGCTGAGTATCACAGTCATTTTAAAGCTGCCTAATTGGTGCTTATTATGCTTTGTTGCTGCTCCGTGACATCCACAGGTGTTTTCAATACCTGATTGAAAACACTTGAATGAACCTCTGTTCTTCAGAGTGGTAGTCTTTAAGGGGTTGAATAATTGTGTCAATGAAGAATTCACAAAAGAAACATTTACTACTGTATTACAAAACCAATTGATGTCATTTTAGTTGCATATGGTTCTTTAAAAAGTCCTTGTATGATTTAATTCTGAATACAATTACAAATGTACACTAAATTCCCTAAAACCCTTTACAGCATTGGGGGTTGAATAATTTTGAACACAACTGTATATTGCCCCAGCAGCTCACGCATGGATATATTGCCCCAGCAGCTCACGCATGGATATATTGCCCCAGCAGCTCACGCATGGATATATTGCCCCAGCAGCTCACGCATGGATATATTGCCCCAGCAGCTCACGCATGGATATATTGCCCCAGCAGCTCACGCATGGATATATTGCCCCAGCAGCTCACAGATGGATATATTGCCCCAGCAGCTCACATGAATATATATTGCCCCAGCTGCTCACAGAAGAATATATTGCTCCAGCAGCTCACAGGTTGATATATTGCCCCAGCAGCTCACACATGAATATATTGCCCCAACAGCTCACACATGAATAGATTTTGCCCCAGCCGCTCACTGAAGAATATATTGCCCCAGCAGCTCACAGGTTGATATATTGCCCAAGCTCAAGATGGATATATTGCCCCCAGCTCACACATGGGTTTATTGCCCCAGCTCAAGATGGATATATTGCCCCAGCAGCTCACACATGGATATATTGCCCCAGCATCTCACAGATTGCTATATTGCCCCAGCAGCTCACAGGCTGCTATATTGCCCCAGCAGCTCACACATGGATATATTGCCCCAGCAGCTCACACATGGATATATTGCCCAAGCTCAAGATGGATATATTGCCCCAGCAACTCACTGAAGGATATATTGCCCAAGCTCAAGATGGATATATTGCCCCAGCAACTCACAGAAGGATATATTGCCACAGCAGCTCACAGATTGATATTGGAAATATTCCCCTTCCTTTGTTCCCCTCCCTCTCCTTTTTTCCTTTTTCTCTTTTGATACTGCCATGAATATTTCTGAGGAAAAACTACGATATGGCCTATAGGATCGACAAACAAGAAGACGCATATCGATAGGGGAAGGGAGCGAGCAGGAAGCTTTGGCCCGAGTGGGAAACAGGATCTGCCTTTAAAGTTCCAGCGGCGAGAAAGAGGTTTTTGGGACTGGAGGAGATCGATTGCGGGAAAGACCGGATATGACTTCATCAGCGAAAATGGAAGTGACGTCGCGGGTTTACCGGATGTTTTTTGGTATAATAATAAAGGCTGGAGAAAGAGTGAAACCGGAGGAAAAGAGCTTTACCCAATGACTATTAAAATATAAAGGAGCTGATTGGGCCCCCATGGACAGGAGGATCATGTGAATAAAGACTGAGCTAAGAAAGGCCCATAAGGAAAACGCCATGGTTAATTGAGTAACCAATGAAAATTGTTTAAGGATGTTATAAGGCATGATGGGAAGTCTTGTGATTTATATTATTTTATTTTGATACATTGCATATTATTACTGCCCTTGAGGAAGTCTTTTAGACGAAACGCGTCGGGCGTTGTTTTATTAACAATAAATTATTTTATTCATTCAAATTCCCATCATCCTGTTTATTTGCCAAAAATCTGGTTGTTGGCGTTTCCGGTGTTGGCGATCAGCTTTGGATCGGGTCGGGCATCATTCCGGACGTCCTTCCCTGCTCCAATGAAGCAGACGCCGGTGGTCACATGACCAGCTGGATCACGCCTTGCGAGATCCGGCCGGTCAGCGTAGTGATACGCAGGCTGAGACTGGGGGGACTTTTTCCCCCAGCCTTTCCCTGCTCCTGCCGGACAGAGGCGGACAGAGCTGCGGTCCTTGCCGCGTGACAGGAGGGGAGTATCTTGATGTTTTTGGGGGGTTTCTGGATGGTGCTAAAGGATTCTGCAACTTTTCTGTTAACTTTTTGTTGACCACAGCTGGACGTTAATCAGCTATAGGACTTTGTAATCCTAACGCTGATTAACACTTTGCGTTCCTCATGTTAAGTATAGGGTGCGCAAAGTACAGTAACCTCACCAGTGGCATAACTACAAGGGTTGCAGTGGTCGCAATTGTGACTAGGCCCTGGCATTCCACCACTGGAGGGGGGCCCAGGCAGTGGTGGAACCACTGGTAACCCTTTAAGGACCAAGGGTCTTTAAAGTCATTGCATTTATCATTGAACAGTTCTGTCATTGGTCCTTAAGAGGTTAATTAGGCAGCAGAGGCCTTGTTGTTTTCCTCTGGCTATCCATCATGAGTCTGACACTTCCTGGTGTCTCATTGCAGGTCTGGTGGTTACTTGCTTGGGATTGCTCAAGTGTGATGTGTCCCTATCTGTCTCTTGAAACAAAGTAGTTCTTTGTAGCACACTGTTTTCATAAAAGAATCACAAAAAGGTGCTCATCTGCAAGAAGGACTCACCAAGATCCTATAAATGTGTAACTAAACCACAATAAATCAAGAGGACATAACCAGGAAATAATATATACCAAAAGTATAATAAAAAATCTTTAAATAAATACAAAATTATATAAGGTTAGTGTAGCCCTGTAGTTAATTTGGCTCTTGAGAACTGCAGCTGTTAAGCCTCTAGGGGGAGCCAGAGTGCCATATATGTGTTATAAATCATATAAATATTCTGTAATTCAGTTATAACAGCCGGTTTTAATGCAGGGCTGTGGTTTCTCCCCCTTCTTGTCACAGTGAAATGTCTGTTCAGCTTGTTTACTCTTGAGGCTGGCCAGTGGGTTGATTAAAATAGATATCCTGTGTTAACTCTTAGAAATGCCTGCAAAATCTATGTGATGTCTGATGTAGAAATGTATCTGCTTTGATTGTCTGTTATATCACATTCCTAGGTGGGGTGGAATAGGAACCTCTTTTCTATAAGGAATGTTTCTATTGGATGGTGAAATAATAAACTGGTCTAACAAAAAAATACTCAGACGACCTGATGAAGCTAGTTTGTGTGTAGCTGATTTTGGTCTCTCCGCTGATCAGCGCAGCGCAGCGTTTTGCTTCATTTTGATATATGAGAGGAATAAATGACAGACTATTTGGGATTCCATATATGGTAATTAGAATAGGAAAATTTGTTTTTGTTTGCTTACGGTTATAATTTGACAATTGGTGTCAGAAGAAGTGGGATCTGCCATTCAAATGTTACATTTGCTTGTTCAGATCATGAATCTTAATGCCTTTCTGGTTTTGGCTGTGACAGCCTGTTGGTGTTTTTATGTTTTTCTCAAGTGTTTGAGTTCCCTGTAGGTGGCAACTCACCCGGAGATGTGTTTCTATTGCCGCATTGTTGAGGCAATTGGTTGTTTTATTTTTACGGTTCTGAGCATTTTATTTTAATTGATAAGATCTGTCTAATTTCTTCTCATATAAACAAGATGGTTTTATCTCCCATTGAGAGACATTTTTTCTTTTGCACACTGCTGGCATTTTTTTTTGCTCATTGCTGTATGCTCTCACGTTGTCTTATTTTATAACCTAACTAATTTTTTTTCTATTGCTTAGCTTCGGGAAAAAAAAGGAACAGGAAATGGAGACAATAGGGCTTTACTTTTACAGTAACTTTCAATCGCCCTGCTAACTAATTTTTTTCTTCTCATAAATTTTTGTAGAAAAAGTTCTTTGTTTTTTATTAATAGTTCTTTCTATTTGCAATATGTAGTAGTTAAAATGATGTACAAAGGAAAGATGTATTTGGCTGGGAGTTCTGGAATGTGTCTTATTTTCATGCTATAATGTTACGTCTCGACCCTGCCCCCTGGTGGTGGGAGAAGGGAGTTTCCAGTTTGTCTGGTTTTCTTGTTCAGGCTCTACAGACCATTCCCACTGGGCTGAAGGTCTGCAGTCACATGATCTGCTTAGCCCTATATATAGGGCCAACCAGGCCTTTGATCCTTGGATCAGGATAGACCAAGTCTGAGATCCTCTAGTTCCTGTTCATCGTGTATATTCTAGTTCTAGTTCTAGCTCTGATTATCTGTGTATGACTCTGATTTCTGGATATTCTATAGTCTGCTCCCTTACTAATATTGCATTTCTGATAGCTCGTGTATGACCTGGCTTGGCTTCTGGAACTTCTGTATGTATCTTGTCTGTTTAGATTTGTCTGTACGTGTCTAGTTCAGTTGTTTTCACTCTACAGGCATTTGGCCACGAAGCCATATGGTGTGAGTGATTCCCAGGGCTTTGTCTGAACTTCCTGGTTTTGAGTGTGAGGATTTGCAGTGTGCTGCATTCACGTATCAAGTTCTGTTTTGCATTCGTGTTTTCAAGTTCAGGTGTTTTCACTTTACAGGCATTTGGCCACGAAGCCATATGGTGTGAGTGAGTCCCAGGGCTTTGTCTGAACTCCCTGCTGGGAGTGTGGGGATTTGCAGTGTGTTGCATTTATTTTACATTCATGTATCAAGTTCTGTCTTGCGCTATAGGATTCACATTTTTCAAGTATTGGGTCCTGTCCTGCAGTGTGTAGAATTCATCGTGTTTCTTAAGTGTTGGAAGGGATTGCTGAAGTCTGCAAACAAAACCATATACCTGCCCTAAAGGCTTCACTCTACACAGCCTGGGGGCTTCCCATCACCCTATAGGGGGCCTACCGTTACATATAATGGGAGTTGTGATTGCAGCGGTTTGTGGAGTTGGGTATTTTCATGTGATTCAAATATGTGTTTTAGTTGGTATATAGCGTATTGGATGGCTGGGATGATTCCAAGATTTTATTGAGGCAGTTGTAATTGAGAACAAGGCAATGAGTTATGGTCTTGTTTGAGCGCGTTCGGCGTGCGTACAGATGTGGAATCAAAAATAAAAATCCCAAAAATTGTGGGAGCTGGATTTAGTGTAAGGGATGATAAAAGTGTCGTCCATCTGCCTTAATATAAGTTTTCCCAAAAGAGGCGTGGTCAGTTGTTTTTTTTCTCCGGTCTTTGAGTCCCGAACAATGGATTGACCACACCTTAATAAAAGTTGTTTTTTTGCATAAGGGATGTCTATGCCGGTGTATTCTTCTTTGTTGCTGGGCGAGTGATAATCTCTATTAAAGACATAATGATGATAATGATATTTGAGTCCCCTATTAAATAACTGCCAAAATGTCTGACTGAGGTCATTTATAGGTTCTGTAACCTGTACAATGGAATAATATATATATATAAAACACGAGGAGAGCACACCAGACAATACAAAAGAAACCCCAACAGCAGCTAAATACGTTTAAAGAGTTTTTCCAGATTTAACCCTTTCAGTGCTTAGAAACATTTCTTAACCCTTGCATAGTTTGCAATAGATGGCCATGGATTGCGTAAGCCTGCCAACAGTGACAATGTATTCCACCCCTTAGGTTAGTATGATAGGACCTGCCAGGGGTGGAATACATTGTCGCTGTTGGCAGGCTTACGCAATCCATGGCCATCTATTGCAAACTAAACTTCCACCATTGTTCAACAGAGCTCAGTATTATATGTATGCAAGGGTTAAGAACTGCAATGTTTGAATAGGTTTAAGAAATGTTTCTAAGCACTGAAAGGGTTAAATCTGGAAAAATTCTGTTTAAACGTATTTAGTTGCTGTTGTGGTTTATTTTGTATTGTCTGGTGTGCTCTCCTCTCGTTGTGTTTTATATTATGTTGTCTTGAGATGCACCCGCACTGAAAGCATAGTTCAGGTTGAGTGCTGCCCCTCTCATGTATTATAATATATATATTTTATATGTTCATCAGAATACAGTAGGCAAAGAGGTCCTGTTTAAGAGCTTACAATCTAAAAGGATAGAGTGATATTGAAGGATTAGAGTTAAAATTTATGTAGAAAGTGCCTACAGGTTTTGTAGCGCTGTACAAAAGGAATGTTAAAGTATGTATGTATGTTAGTACCTAGAAGAGATAAGAGAGAAAGGACATCAGGAAGATTTATTGGGTATTCAGGTGATAAGTGGGAATAGAAGGTTTTGTTTTCTTTTCAGGAAACATTTGATTAATTGGGTCACATTGCTAATTGGGTATCTGTGCACATAAATAATAATTACCTTTAGTCTCAATTTAACACAACAGGGGAGAACAGAAAATCTTCTGGGTGCTAATATAAGCAAATAATATCTTTAAGAGGCAGTAAATTACTGTCCTCTACCATTGTATTCACCATATGTTAAAGCCGGAAGTGTGTATAAATATATACACTACACAGTGTGGGCGCCTATTTCTATGTGATAAATTAAAGTGCTGGGTGTGGTGCTAATAAATAGTCAAATTCTGCCTATAGTATGGTAAAAACACATAAAAAACAACCAAAATATGTGTCAGAATACAGGATAAAAAGCGGAAAACCATACGGCGCATCTAGTGCAATTAATAGGTTAATAAATCAGTGGATGTATAAAATCCATAAAGGCAGTGTAAAATACATAAAACATAAAAACAGAAAGCGTAAAAAAATGATATTAAAACGTCAATGAAAGTGCATAGAGTAAAGTCCAGGTCTAAAGTCAAATGTGCAAAAAGTGCTCAAATGTATAGTAATAAAAAATACTCAAAAAATGATGAAGAATGGTGTGCTGATCTTCTTTTAAGTGCTGGTGTTGAATCCTTTTATCCGTCAGTATTCCTCAAAGAAAGCACATCACAGGAAAAAATGATCGGGTAGAGTTGCTCGAATTGTAATCAAGGTCTAAACCACTCACATTTGTGGGAGCCCACAAGGTCCCGGCTCAAGGAGAAACAGCCTGCAGCCAAATATAGGGTGGCACTTCCCTTCTTTCTGTCCGTAATGGAGACTAGATAAAATGAAGAGAATCGGGAGACGGCACTCCCATAGCGTAATACTGCGTGTGTATAGAGATGTAAAGAAGGAAAAGTAAAACACACTCACCGATTCTGGAGCCTCGTAATGTCAGGCTCAATGTATGTAGCCCTGGGTCCTCTTAAAGGTGGGAACCCAAACCTCTTTGTCTCAGCGGTGGTGGATCCAAATTTCCAGGGAGAAGAAAAGTAGCGAATGTAGAATAGTAAACAATAAATTTATTGGTAGTGAATAAATAAAATCCAGGACAAGGGTCTACCGAGACGCGTTTCGGCTTAAAAAAGCCTTCCTCAGTCGGTATAAAAGTAAATGTCCATAAAAAAAAATCAATATAAAATGCAAGGTAAAGGTGTCCTCTTTTATAGTGCATCAGAGTAATGTCACTTCCGGCCACGCTGGCAGGGTGTTCACTTCCTACTTCCGATCGTTCGGATTTACCCAGTAATGCTTTGCGGCGAATACGAAATGGAGGCGAAAACAATACGACAACTGGCCGATCGTAATAGCTGTCAATACTTAAAATCGGTATTAGGCAGAGATTTGGTTTACACAAAATGCGAAAAATAGGAAGATCGAGCAATATTCGTTCATATGTTTAACGATCAGAAACCGGAAGTAAACAGAAGGTTTTGCCCAATAGCAACTTTTCGGTTCTGATTATATAGTAGTACATGGATCTTAATTTTTGTATGAACAGATATAAATATACGATAAAAATACGGTAGAAGGTCGATCGCAATATTTATGGGTCTGGGAAAAAGTAGAAACGAATAATGGACGAGCATGTGACATACGATGGAGGAATGAAGGATCGGGCGGAAATGGGAAATTTACCCAGTAGGGCCTTGCGGCCGCTTTCAGTTACGATTTTCGTCCATGTATATAATGATATCAATTAAAATCCGAACGATAAATGAACGAAAATGTGATATATGCGAATCGCATAGGAAAAAGGGGGCAACATTTCTGCTTCATCAATAGGGGATGGGAGATGATGTAAGGAAGATTTTACCTAGTGGAGCCTTTCAGCATGTAGTATAAACCTACATACAACCTATCGGTCAATTAATGCCTGAACCAATAAATTAAGATCTAAAAAATGAGATTAAAACTAGATAAAATGGTTAGACTGTATAAAATAAATAGATCACATCCACTCGTCTCAGTTATCTGGTAGGGCCTTACTATAAATCAGGGTGGCATTAAGGAGATAGTTATGGGGAACAGAATAAAAGATAATGAATAATAAAACAGCCAATTAAAATAGGGAGATTAGTAATGTATGTCGTGGACTAAAATGGAGAGCTATTAAAAGTTGATTGTCAGTTAAGAGCGATCGTTAAAAAGTAGCAGCCTGATAGTAAAAAAGGGGGGGGGTTGAGTGAGCTAAAAGTGGAGGAAACTAATCATTAAGGAAATGGCACAGCTCAAAGTCAGCGTTAAGTCCGTGAGGCTGAAGTGTATTCATTAAAAAGATCCACCTCATTTCTTCTTTTCCTAGTAGTGTTTCCAGACTTCCTCCTCTCCAAAAAGGTTCTAGTTTTTGAACTGCCATAAATCGGAGCCCCTCTGGATTCTGACCATGTTTTAATTTGAAATGTAGTGATACGCTATGTTTGTCAAACCCTTTTTTTATGTTTATGTGCTCTTGTATACGTATATTAAGAGGTCGTGTGGTGCGTCCCACGTATTTGAGTCCACAGGGGCAAGTCAGAACGTATATAACGTTTTTAGAGAAACATGTCATTATTCCTTTAAGTTTAGTTGTCTTGCCATTCCTTTCAATTTCTGATATTATTTGTTTTCTGCTTTTGGTGTTTCTGCAATTTAAGCAGTTCCCACATTGGTGGAAACCCGCTTGTATCCCAAAGTGGTTGATCGTTTTTCTTATTTCCCACTTTATGCGTAAGTTCCATCTTTAGATTTTTCACCCCCCTGCATATAATACGTGGTATAGCTGGAAGAATACCACCCAATATGGGGTCTTTTTGTAAGATCGGCCAATGTTTCTTGATGCTCCAATTTCCTTGTTAAGGGGATTGTATGAAAATATAAATGGTATACTCTCCATAGGATTCAATACTGGATTCTTTTTCTTCTTCAATAAATCCAGTCTTTCCATTTGTCTAACCTCCGCTCTAGTATCTTCCAGGGTTTGTATACTGTATCCTTTCTCAACAAAATCTGAACGTAACTTTGTTGTCTGAGTGTCAAAATCCGAGATGTTCGTACAATTTCTTTTCATCCGTAAAAACTGTCCCTTCGGAACGGCATTCAGCCACTGAGGTAGGTGGCAGCTCCTGCGTTCTATAAAACTGTTGCAATCAACGTCTTTAAAATGGGTCCTGGTCTTGATTGTATCATCCTCGACAAATATTTTCAAATCTAAGAAGGTAACTTCAATTTTTGCTCCAATTAGAGGTTAAAATAATGCCTCTATCATTGGTAGCTAGGAAGTCCAAGAATATTTGCAGAGCTTCTTCTCCCCCTCTCCATATAAAAAATATATCGTCGATGTATCGGCGATAAAGAACTAGATTCGTTTTCCAATTGGATAAAAAAAGAATTTTCCCAGTAGGCCATAAAAAGATTTGCAAAACTAGGGGCAAATCTTGTCCCCATCGATTTACCAGATATTTATTGTATTATATGCAGGGGGGTGAAAAATCTAAAGATGGAACTTACGCATAAAGTGGGAAATAAGAAAACGATCAACCACTTTGGGATACAAGCGGGTTTCCAATGTGGGAACTGCTTAAATTGCAGAAACACCAAAAGCAGAAAACAAATAATATCAGAAATTGAAAGGAATGGCAAGACAACTAAACTTAAAGGAATAATGACATGTTTCTCTAAAAACATTATATACGTTCTGACTTGCCCCTGTGGACTCAAATACGTGGGACGCACCACACGACCTCTTAATATACGTATACAAGAGCACATAAACATAAAAAAAGGGTTTGACAAACATAGCGTATCACTACATTTCAAATTAAAACATGGTCAGAATCCAGAGGGGCTCCGATTTATGGCAGTTCAAAAACTAGAACCTTTTTTGGAGAGGAGGAAGTCTGGAAACACGACTAGGAAAAGAAGAAATGAGGTGGATCTTTTTAATGAATACACTTCAGCCTCACGGACTTCACACTGACTTTGAGCTGTGCCATTTCCTTAATGATTAGTTTCCTCCACTTTTAGCTCACTCAACCCCCCCCTTTTTACTATCAGGCTGCTACTTTTTAACGATCGCTCTTAACTGATCATTACCTCCGTTTCCTAACTGACAATCAACTTTTAATAGCTCTCCATTTTAGTCCACGACATACATTACTAATCTCCCTATTTTAATTGGCCGTTTTATTATTCATTATCTTTTATTCTGTTCCCCATAACTGTCTCCTTAATGCCACCCTGATTTATAGTAAGGCCCTACCAGATAAATAGATCACATCCACTCGTCTCAGTTATTTTATACAGTCTAACCATTTTATCTAGTTTTAATCTCATTTTTTAGATCTTAATTAATTTATTGGTTCAGGCATTAATTGACCGATAGCATGTAGTATAAACCTACATACAACCTGAAAGGCTCCACTAGGTAAAATCTTCCTTACATCATCTCCCATCACCTATTGATGAAGCAGAAATGTTGCCCCCTTTTTCCTATGCGATTCGCATATATCACATTATCGTTCGGATTTTAATTGATATCATTATATACATGGACAAAAATCGTAACTGAAAGCGGCCGCAAGGCCCTACTGGGTAAATTTCCCATTTCCGCCCGATCCTTCATTCCTCCATCGTATGTCACATGCTCGTCCATTATTCGTTTCTACTTTTTCTCGGACCCATAAATATTGCGATCGACCTTCTACCATATTTTTATCGTATATTTATATCTGTTCATACGAAAATTAAGATCCATGTACTACAATATAATCAGAACAGAAAAGTTGCTATTGGGCAAATCCTTTTGTTTACTTCAGTTTCTGATGGACGAAAATCGAAACTGAAAGCGGCCGCAAGGCACTACTGGGTAAATTTCCCATTTCCGCCCAATTTTATTTTTTTTTCTATCGTATATCACATGTTCGTCCATTATTCGTTTTTAACTTTTTTTCGGACTCATAAACATTGCGATTGACCTTCCACCGTATTTTTATCGTATATTTATATCTGTTCATACGAAAATTAAGATCCATGTACTACAATATAATCAGAACAGAAAAGTTGCTATTGGGCAAAACCTTCTGTTTACTTCCGGTTTCTGATCGTTAAACATATGAACGAATATTGCTCGATCTTCCTATTTTTCGCATTTTGTGTAAACCAAATCTCTGCCTATTAGTTGTTTCTAACATTTTTCGGATTAATACCGATTTTAAGTATTGACAGCTATTACGATCGGCCAGTTGTCGTATTGTTTTCGCCTCCATTTTGTATTCGCCGCAAAGCATTACTGGGTAAATCCGAACGATCGGAAGTCAACTGACCGGAAGTAGGAAGTGAACACCCTGCCAGCGTGGCCGGAAGTGACATTACTCTGATGCACTATAAAAGAGGACACCTTTACCTTGCATTTTATATTGATTTTTTTTTATGGACATTTACTTTTATACCGACTGAGGAAGGCTTTTTTAAGCCGAAACGCGTCTCGGTAGACCCTTGTCCTGGATTTTATTTATTCACTACCAATAAATTTATTGTTTACTATTCTACATTCGCTACTTTTCTCCGACCTTTTCTTCTCCCTGGAAATTTGGATCCACCACCGCTGAGACAAAGAGGTTTGGGTTCCCACCTTTAAGAGGACCCAGGGCTACATACATTGAGCCTGACATTACGAGGCTCCAGAATCGGTGAGTGTGTTTTACTTTTCCTTCTTTACATCTCCATACACACGCAGTATTACGCTATGGGAGTGCCGTCTCCCGATTCTATTCATTTTATCTAGTCTCCATTACGGACAGAAAGAAGGGAAGTGCCACCCTATATTTGGCTGCAGGCTGTTTCTCCTTGAGCCGGGACCTTGTGGGCTCCCACAAATGTGAGTGGTTTAGACCTTGATTACAATTCGAGCAACTCTACCCTGACTGTCTGCACTATCATTTTTTCCTGTGATGTGCTTTCTTTGAGGAATACTGACGGATAAAAGGATTCAACACCAGCACTTAAAAGAAGATCAGCACACCATTCTTCATCATTGAGTATTTTTTATTACTATACATTTGAGCACTTTTTGCACATTTGACTTTAGACCTGGACTTTACTCTATGCACTTTCATTGACGTTTTAATATCATTTTTTTACGCTTTCTGTTTTATGTTTTATGTATTTTACACTGCCTTTATGGATTTTATACATTCACTGATTTATTAACCTATTAATTGCACTAGATGCGCCGTATGGTTTTCCGCTTTTTATCCTGTATTCACCATATGTGTGTAACACTTCAGGAATAAGTGTATCTTAATATTGTACGCTGCATTGGTAGCCATATGTCTTGCCCATTGAGTGCGTGTTGGGAACGTAAAAAGCAAGTATTGTGTCTGCCTATTGTTTTATTTTTTTTGATGTCTGATGTTTGTCTTTTGGTGTGAAGTGCAGCGATGTATGGCTGTGCCCCATTGAATTTTCTTGGAGGGAATAAAACAGGCTGTAAAATAGATGCACAAACACCTCACGTTTAAATGTTTGTTTTAACCAATATCCTTAATAAAGATTGTTGATTTTAAATGTTTATCAAGAATCAATTATTTTTTTCGGAGTTTCCTCTGAGAACTTTCTTGCTAGTAATTTTGTCAATTTTTAAGATGCCCTCCTATATGTTTTTTCTTTCCCAGTTTATGATATTTGTGTTATGTGTTTTTTTATTTGAATATACAAGAGAATTTAAGGAAAAATGGTGACCGTTGCAAAAGTAAAAAAAAGTTTTTCACGTTCTTCTCCTAGCCCCCTCCATTTTGTCTCTCTCATGACCCCTCCTCTTTTCTTTGTGTCCAAATTTGGTGCATTTTTCAAAATGGACTCCTGGTTTCTTTAAAGTATTTTAACCATGTAATTTTAATTAAACTTTCACAGGTTATTAATATTTTTTGTCACAGGTAAAAAGCAACCAGCGCAAAGAGACAGCTTGTTCAGAAGTCCCTATGGCGGGAGCTCTGATGACATGCAATGATTATGCATCTCAAGCTGGGATGTTGAAAAAGACCAAACCTTGATCTCGCACTTTGGACTACGGTATTAGATTATGATAATATTTTTTTTTTAATTTAATTCCCTAGATAAGTGTGAGAGAGGATTGGATTTGGGAAAATGAGAATGTATTTCTTGAGTGTGTGAATGCAGGTGTGTGCGTTTTGTGGAGTGAAGCTGAACATAAGAAAACACACAGATATAGATCTGACTCTTGTTGATTAGTAGATAAATGAACTTTTACATTCAAGTTATTATATTTTTCTTGTTCGGTGAATTATATTTTGGGAAATGACATTAAATAACTATTTATTCCCTAGATAAGGTATTTTGGCCCAGGCTCCAAGTGTGGTTCGCTGGAAGAGTGAATCTAGAAAGTTAAGTGTATTTTATGCTCATGGGGGTCTCCTTGGGGAATCCATTTTGTATATCGTAAAAGGTATTGAGGTATTTTAAGAGTAATTACCAGATTTTTCTTTCCCTCTGAGCATCTAGAATGATCTAGAGGTATTAGGGGATGACACTGTAGCCCCAGGTATAATTAGTTTAATTGCCTAAGTTTCGTTTATCTCTTAGATGATCACAGGTGATATATGATCAAAGGAAAGAATTGTTATAATTGAATTACAGAATATTTATATATTCATACAGAATATTAAAATCTGATTTATAACATCCTGTTTTAATGCAGGGCTGTGGTTTTCCCCCTCCCCCTTCTTGTCCCAGTGCAATGTCTGTTCGGCTTTGTTTCCTCTTGAGGCTGGCCAGTGGGTTGATTAAAATAGATATCCTGTGTTAACTCATAGAAATGCCTGCAAAATCTATGTGATGTCTGATGTAGAAATGTATCTGCTCTGATTGGCGGTTATATCACATTCCTATGTGGGGTTGGATAGGAACCTCTCTTTTCTAAAAGGAATGTTTCTATTTGATGTTGAAATAATAAACTGTTCTAACAAAAAAATACTCAGACGACCTGATGAAACTATTTTGTGTGTAGCTGATTTTGGTCTCTCCGCTGATTAGTGCAGCGCAGCATTTTGCTTCATTCTGATATGAGAGGAAGAAATTACAGACTATTTGGGATTCCATATATGGCAATTATAATTTGAAAATTGTTTTTGTTTGCTTAAGGTTAGAATTTAACAATATGGAGAAAGACTGATGGACATATGAACTTAGTCCCCCAGAAACCCTTGGGGAGAGGAAGGATGTAATGTGTCTGGCGCCAGGAAGTAAGGGCATTGTGTGCAGCATGGGCAGAACGGAGTGAGCTGTGAGAGAAGGCAGTCGGCTCGGGTAACACTCTCTGATCTTGTGATTTGGAGTGGGGAGAATCGAGCGACATCCATTGTTGGACTGATAGGGGAGAGTGCACATCGCCTTGCTGTGCATCACGCTGGACTGGTCCTGTTCCAAGTGCGTTAGAGAGAGACTGAGTGTGAGGAGATCGCGTGTGAGGAGGCCGCAGGCGGAGCGGAGTGCTGGCGGTATCCTGAGTGTGAACTTCAACAGCAGCTCCAGGTGGCTGAGAGGACGGATCTTCTCGAGAGGGACCTTTCACCGGTCCGGGACAAGCGGTTTCGGTGGATGGGTGAGAGGCCTCCGGCCTATGATATTGCTAACAGTGCGCACTTATTTGTTTGCTACATTTTTGGGCTCCAACGTGACTAGTCGAAGATATTCATCCATCCATCCACTGGCCAGTGGACTTACATGTGTATTTCTAAATTGGACTTTGAACAAAAGGATTGGACAATTTTATTAATAGTTTAGTCGCTATACAGTTACACGCTCATATTGTTCATTATTTATATCGTAGAATGCTCACAGTTAAATCTCAATAATTACACATGTACTTTAAGGCTTACAGTAAAGTAGATTTAAGAAAATCTATAAAAGGTGTGCTGGTGTACAGGGAATGGTTAGTGTGGTGAGACAGATTCCGGGTTTATTCAGCGGCTCCTCCGGGGGTGAGCGCTACATTGGCAACAATAGTAAAGCATCACAAATGTTACATATAGTTACAGTATACAATATGCAGCATATAATAAGGTGGCCCCACAGGCTCGGCAAAAATAAACACAAGAAAAACCAAATAGCTGAACCATATGAAATATGCAATATTAGGGAAAGCACAAAGTGAAAAGCAGCCAAAACATGAAGGGCTAAATTACAATCTTACGCAAACGTTTGCACAAAAAAACATTAACGCGAGGGGCCAAACCATTTGCGCCGAATGCCATATTACATAGTCAGCGCAACAACTGAGCGCAATCGTCTACCGCAGGTGAACCTGCGCGAACCCTGTGCGAGCTTACTATACTTCGGAGTCCTATACTTAACATTGTGAGCGCAAATGCGTTTGTGCGCTGGTACGAGGATGGTATTACAATCTATTCGCGGTAATTACCGCATAGCCTTTGCGCGCATAATTTTAGCAACTGCAAAAAGCTTGTGTTAATGGCAAATTCTGTCAACCTGGCCGAACCCAAATACACCAGCCCAAAAAAAAAAAAAAAAAAAAAAAAGGAAGTATAGTTACATTCTAAAACATACCAAACCAATAAAATGGAGAAGTCGTGTGTGGACTTAGATTGACTGTGGCAACGCAATTTCTTAACGTGAGATAATTGTGGTTCTTAATTCTGATTGTTCGCTCACTGGTTTTTGCACGAGCATTTGGCTGCATCCTGTTTGCACGCGGTATTGATCGGCAGATGAAAAGACGCGCAAGGATTTAATGCTATGGTAATATTAATATAATAGGGACACTAGACAATAGGTATTATTAGTTTTGGAAACCAGCAATTTTTGGATAACGCAGGAGACATGTATACAGGTATTGCAAAATGTTTTTAGTAAAAATGCAAAACTCTCGATGGGGGGGCCCTTCATGGATTCTTGCACCGGGGCCCTGAGGTTTGTAGTTACGCCTCTGAAAAGGGCTGTTACAGAAAAAACTATTTTTAAAAAAAAAAAACGAAAAATTATTTTTGCAAACAAATCCTGAAAAATGCCTAAAAGATCCTAAAAAATCTATACATAAAGAGAGACCTTTTACTGCAGAATATTATAATAAACGGTTTATTAGATACTGGATTAAAACGGGAATATTTTTAACATTGAAACCTATGAGATTCTCCTGAATAAACCTGTTGAATGAAACCACTGACCAGCAAGACAATTCGGGAACCTTTCACTGCTGGTTTGTGTTGTCTGAATAGATGAAGCATTGCTTCTCAATGGGGATTCACTGCCCTCGAACAGGCACCGAACAGACACCGTATGTGCAGGCAATTCGCCAGGATTTGGCAAACCCTGTCTATACTGTGCCTATTGTACAGCACTGCGAAATATGCTGGCGCTTTATAAATAAAGAATAATAATAATAATAAACTGCCTGCTCTCTGAATAGCCAAATGGCCAGGAAAGGTAACCGTACCCTGAATTTCCCTGTTCCGTTACCTTTCGCCACAATTCGGATCTCTTTGAATAACCCTGATAAAAAAAAAACACAGCTTCAAAACTGCCGAAATTATCGAATCCAAATCATTTCAGTGGTTTTGCGGCGGCTTTTCGATGCACTCTGGAGACCTTGAGGTGAATGCAGAATTCACTGCAGGGCCGGGAAATTTAAATTCCCTGAAGTGAGGGGAAAGAGAGCACCGATATGTCGGCGACATTTCGGTGCTGTGTGAATAATAACCCCTATAGTGTCTTTTATCTATGGAATGACATTAACAGTAGTGTTTCAGCCCATGAAAGCTTTTCTCAAGCTCAGCAAGGCCTGATGGGCTGAAATGTTGCTGAGAAGTTTTAATATGTTATGGACATGTTGTTGCTCCAGTGTTCAGATGTGGCCTGTTAATGTGAATCAGGTTTTTTCACCATTGTGAAACTCCATTGGGAAGAGTTTAAGATTTTTTTTACAGCTGCTCATAATCTTTCTTTCATTGCCATTTTAATATCCAATCAAGGATTGGGCCAATCAAATTAATCAGTAAATTAATTATGGATCTTCAAATAAACCAGACTCGAATCAATTTTAACCAAGTTCATTGTAGAGATAAGATAAAAAAGCAATTCACTTTATATTGAATGGTTTTTCAAAAGATAATTTACACAGTTACTTCTAAAGATCATTTATAAAGCGTTCTAATAATTCAAAATACTGCAGAAAAGATTCAGAAATATAAATCACACAGTAATATCGTATTGGATACAAATGTCTTGAAATTCCTTTTACTTTGAATGACATCGAGCTCAGAACATTTGAAAACCCTTCATTAGGAAACACGGTCAGGGTTATTCAAAGAGATCCGAATTGGTCTAAGCAGCGTTATTATGATGGGACCAATAAAATGGACTCCCCGTTGGCCCAGCTAATTAACCCCCGCACAGTTATACGGGACAGGAATGGCCCATCACACACGACCCCGCGAGCTATCAGAGATGCGTTCACTAACTACTATACGGCCCTATATGACCATTCCCCGGACCACACCCATACAAATAAGATACTGTTACAGGAAATTGAATCATACTTGAACCAGGCATCCTTACCTCTTTTGTCGGAATCTAGAATGGAGACACTAGTTGACCTGGTCACTGAGGTAAAGCCTTGGGATACATGAAGCCTCATAAGGCCCCGGGTCCGGATGGCTTTACATATCACTTTTATAAATCCTTTGCGGCAGAGCTTATCCCCAGGTTACTCCTTACTTTTAATGACATGTTGAAAGGGGGTACACCTCCAATAGAATCTTTAATGGCCTCTATAGTGTTAATACCCAAACCCGGTCGGGACCCTCAGCTAGTGGAAAATTATCGCCCTATATCTTTAATAAACACGGATTTAAAATTTTCACTAAAATTCTGTCTCTGCGATTGGATCGGTTATTGGGGGATTTGATCCATCCTGATCAGGTAGGGTTTATACCAAATAGGCAGGCCTTTGAAAACGCCAGGAAAAACAGCAGATCTCATATGGTATGCTTCTACTCACAAAATACCTTCCCTATTTATATCACTGGATGCGGAGAAAGCATTTGATAGAGCAGAATGGCCTTTTTTGTTCTCTCTTCTCAAACATCTCGGTTTTCCTTCAGCATAAGTGGCGGCGATACAAGCCTTGTACTCATCCCCATCCGCTCAGGTGGTGATTCCTGGTGCAAATATGATCCCCTTTAATGTTTGCAATGGTACTCACCAGGGATGCCCCTTATCGCCGGCTTTGTTTGCCCATTTCCTGGAACCTCTTTTGCAACACATTAGACTTTACCCTTCCATACGGGGCATTTCGATCCAGGGAAGTGACTATAATTATCAGCTTATGCAGACGATGTCTTATTATCGATCTCGCAGCCCCTCTCATCTCTCCCTAAAGTTCTGCAGAAATTGTCCGATTTTGCTCGGTTATCTGGATATAAAATAAATATGGACAAATCGGAAGCTATTCCGCTTTACATAGCTGAGGGAGACATATCTTTAATTCGCTCATATTTTCCTGTAGTAATCTCATTGACTTCGATTAAATACCTAGGCATTCACTTATCGACTGATCCTGGACGATTATATGATGTGAATTATGCTCCTTTGCTTTCCCAAATTAAAAGGGATTTAGAAAATTGGGATAAATATGCAATATTGTGGGTGGGAAGAATATATTGTATAAAGATGACTGTCCTGCCTCGGCTATTGTACTTTTTTCAGGCACTTCCGATAGCTGTCCCTCCAGAGGATCTCCATCACCTTCAGAGGGCGATCGACAAATTCATATGGAGGGGCAAGCGGCACCGAATAGCAAGAGCAACGCTATACCGACCTAAAGATGCAGGGGGTCTGGGTCTTCCTTGCCTATCTTATTCTTACGCGTCCCAATTGGCCCAAATTGTTGCTTGGCACACACCGCCCAGACACCGTTGGGTAGACTTGGAACGTGCCCTTATGTTTTCGGATGACCCCAGCCTCTGGATTTGGATCAAAAACCTACAGGACTTTGTTACGCACCAACTGTCCAGCTATAGTGAACTCCATCCGGCTCTGGGATAAATTGGCTGCAAAATGTGACTTGGCGTCGTTTCCGTCACCTTTATCTCCGATCATACGAAACAAAGCTTTTCTCCCAGCCTATTCGGTGAAAGCAGGAAGAGGATGGATGGACTCTAATATCTCCCGTTTCTACCAACTGTATCCTGGAGGCTCTTTCCTGGCCCTTACGGAATTCTCGATGTCTGGCACAACAGCCCCTGCTCATCCCCTACCATATATGCAACTAAAGGCTTTTGCCTCTCAGCCACATGTGAATGCGGTGGCCTTATCACCTCTTACACCGTTTGAACGACTATGCAAAGCAAGCTCATACCCAAAAGGTTTGATTTTGACTCTATACCGCTCTTTAACATCTTTACTAGATTGGAGAGATTTGACATATTAATGCCTGGGAAACAGATCTGGGGGAACAACTGGATAGGGAGGAATGGCTGGATATCTGGGACTCAATGAGAATCGTTTCGGTGTGCACCACCCACCAGGAACAACTTGTCAAAACCATATTCCGTTGGTATATAACTCCAGTGCAACTCTCACGTATGTCCCCTCCGACCCCGGATACCTGTTGGAAGGGATGCGGCGAATGGGGCTCCTATATACACCTGTGGTGGACATGCCCTCAAATACAACATTATTGGACTGGAGTCCAGACTCTTCTTTCTACAGTCCTCGCGACACATGTTCCTATGGACCACTGGGCCTTCTTACTCTCTCGTCCCAACCCGGATCTTTCCCGACAGGAACACAAACTCATGGCAAAAATCACCTTGGCGGCCCGCAGATTATTGGCCTTGGAATGGAACTGCCCTCAGGTCCCCCTCATCGCACCGGATTTATGCCTTAATACAAGATGTACAAATTATGGATAAGCTGACAGCATTAGCCAGAGACTCTCTTCCCGGCTATTACAACACATGGTTCCCATGGATAGACCAAATGGGTCACGCAATGGTGACATAAGTCGGAAGTCTCAGTGGTCTCCCTTTTCAATTTTTTGGCATTACCGTTTTTTGCGTATAATGAACCGACATTAGTTTTATTTGCTTTTTACATGACCTACTTGTTCTTTTCTATTTTCATCTCTTTTCTTTTCTGTTTCTCTCTCTATTTCACTTCTTGGATCTGGGCAATCCCCTTCCTCTCTCTCCCCCCCCTTCTTTTTGAATATATGGAAAAAGTATGTATTTGGAGAGCATTGCATCTTTTTACATTGTGTTCCGCATTCTCTTTGACTGTATTGCCTTACTTTCTCCAATAAAACTACATTTACAAAAAAAAAAAAAAGATCCGAATTGTGGCCGAAAGGTAACAGAACAGTGAAATTCAGCGTGCGGCAGTGACGTGCGGTGAGGTCAGTGGCTGGTGAGGCACTGGTTAGTATCAGAGCCAGATATACAAATGCAAAACAGCCAAAAAACATTCTAGCTCCCAAAGAGGAGGCTTCAGGCATTTAGTACATCAGGACAGACACTGCGAGTAAGGACTGACTGGAAGCCGATTCTGTTCCCACAGACCTTTATACAGAACAATTATCTTACAATATACCTTCTAAATTGCATTGGTAAAGACTTCTTAAAGGAAGAATCTACAGTCCTGGATCCTTGTACCTGGACTTGTTTTCATACAGGGTTATTCAGAGAGCGGTGAAAAGCAGGCGAATGACTTGAGAATGGAAAATTCTAGGTCAAAATAGCCAAACCAGAAAATTTTTCCCTTTCATGATCTGCTATTTTGACCTAGAATTTTCCATTCTCCAGTCATTCGCCTGCTTTTCACCGCTCTCTGAATAACTCTGATACAGGGCTATTCAGAAAGGTGAAAACCTTGACAATGACTGGAGAAGTGAACATTCTAGGTCAAAATAGTCAAACCAGACAAAATTCTCCCATTTATCTCACTTTCCAAATTGGCTGTTCATTTTCCTGCCAATTCAAGGTTTTCACCTCTCTGAATATCCCTGATAATCATTGTGCTGGCTACACTATCAGGGATATTCAGAGAGGTGAAAACCTTGAGAATTGGCAGGAAAATGAACAGCCAATTTGGAAAGCGAGATAAATGGGAGAATTTTTCTGGTTTGATTATTTTGACCTAGAAGTTTAACTTCCAGTCATTCTCCAAGGTTTTCACCTCTTTCTGAATAGCCCTGATACAGGGTCATTATTCTGCTTTTCGCCGCTCTTTGAATAACCCTGATACAGGGCTATTCAGAAAGAGGTGAAAACCTTGGAGAATGACTGGAAGTTAAACTTCTAGGTCAAAATAGTCAAACCAGAAAAATTCTCCCATTTATCTCACTTTCCAAATTGGCTATTTGGTCTAGAATCTGTTTCTCAACTCGTTTCCTCGGCCTGGTTTGCCAGATATGTGAAGCACAGGTGATATAATTTGCTGCTCAGTGATTGCAGTATTCAGTCTGCATTTTCCCAAGGTGATCTGAAAAATCTAGCCTGTAGTGGATCCTGAGGACTGGAGTTGAGAAACCCTGGTCTAGATTGTTCATTCTCCTGCCAATTCAAGGTTTTCACCTCTCTGAATAACCCTTATTTTTTTTTAATTTTTTTTATGAGCCTCAAATAAAAAGGAAGGTTAAGCCAATGGTTGCCCCTGGCAAAAAAAAAAAAAAAAAACACACACACACACACACACACACACAAGAAAGGGTGTGTAAAGAGACTAGCACTGTAAGAACACACACACACTCTATATGCTGCCCCTATAACAAAAGTATTAAGAGGAGCCTGACCACATCCATTAGGTTTCCTTAAAGCACCTATACATTTTTGCGTCATTCATATTATACTGAAGGGAAAGCAAGTCACTGACCCAACCTGACTTCTGCACACTGCAGGGCAGCACTTTCAGGCACTGACAGGGAGCAAAATGGAGATCTGACACCCCAGCCCAAGCCAGTGACCCATGAAGCACACGCTGTGATCTGACAGCCCTGGTAGAAGAGGAGTTGAGAGTCTTGCTGGCAACTTTGCATCTGCTGAGTCCCCCACCTGTCCTGTCCGGTTCCTCCCCAGGCAGCCTGGCTAGAGGTACAATACATCATACAGATTGGCAGCTAAGCACGATCTGAACATCAGCACAGAAGAAAGCCATGGCCATGGCCCCCCCGTGAGGTCACTTACCTTGCAGCTGGGCAAAGAGGGCTTCCTGCTGCTGCACCCCCTCAGATCCCTCCTGGGGGGCAGATGTGTTGTGCATTCTTCCAGCCCCAGTTAGCAGACAATAACCAGCCTGGGGTATAACTGGGCATCCCCAGCTGTGGCAGAGCAGGGCACCCCTGTGCCAGGCTCCTGGACTGCAGCTCCCCATGCAGCCAGTCAGGGGTTGTCCATCATGCAATCTTTTCACAGCCTGCATTGGAGGGCTGCCTGGCCTATCATTGCCAGGAAGGGGCATGTCTAACTGCTAGACTTCCTGTCAGAGGCAGTCCTCTAATGTAGGGGTTTTCTGGGAATGGCTTGGACCAATGGTGCTTTCCCATTGGTCCAAGCTTTCCCATGCTCTATCAGTGCCTGTCAGTCTGTGCGGCACTAATGAGCAGTGATCTCTGACGTGTGCTGCACACATCTTGAGCAGTTTACTCAATTAATGCAGCGGGGAAACGTCCTGCTATGCAAATTGCGTAGGCTGGGAAAACTAATGCCTGCAGAGGCAGAGGACGGAGCTGACAGCGGGGGAGCAGGTGAGTTTGTTTTTAGATTATTAATTTATCACTTAATGGCAGGTGCGGCTGTGCCTCCACTGACTGCACGTCCCTGGCGTGCGGCTACCTTTCCTGGCCATTCGGCTATACAGAGAGCAGGCAGTTCGCCAAATGTTGGCGAATTGCCTGCACATACGGTGTCTGTTCGGTGCCTGTTCGAGGGCAGTGAATCCCCATAGAGAAGCAATGCTTCATCTATTCAGAGAACACAAACCAGCAGAGAAATGTTGCCGAAATGCCCTGCTATTCGGTGGTTTCATGCAACAGATTTATTCAGGAGAATTCCATAGGCTTTAATGTTAAAAATATTCCCATTTTAATCCAATATCTAATAAGAAATGGTTTATTTTATTCTGCAGTAAAAAGTCTGTTTATTTTAAAAAAAAAATTTAGGATCTTTTTAGGCATTTTTCGGGATTTTTTTTGCAAAACAAATTTTCCCGTGCCTTTTCTTTTTTAATCGTTTTTTCTTTTTTTCTGTAACAGCCTTTTTATTATCATTCATTGGATTTTATATGAAAATTTCAGACATTTTCGCTCAGTAGTTTCTTTGCAAACAGCGTTTCACTTTTCAAACATTCAAGTGTACGTTTTTTGTTTTTTTTCATTCCATTCATCTGCGGTGTCGAGTTTTTCCGGCGGCTGCTCTGTGCCCTGATAGGCTCCTGCTCTGGTTTCTCCGGCGTGTTCGGCGGGGTTAATCCAGATGTTTGAGTGTTTCGTGTGCGTTTGCCGGGTTTTGCAGTAAATGTTCGTCGGGATTGCGGCGACTTTTCCCTGTACTACGATGGCCCTGTGGTGCTTGCTGAATACAGCGCAGGGTCGCCGAAATGGGATCACCGAATCGCACCGAATTGAAGAGAACGAAAAGTCACCGAACGTGCGGTGACTTTTCGATTCTCTTTGAATAAACCTGTGTGTATCTCCGGCATCAACGCAAGCACCGTGTATCTCCGGCATTAATGCAAGCACCGCGTCTCTCCGGCAATAACGCAAGCACCGTGTCTCTCCTGCAATAACGCAAGCACCGCGTATTTCCGGCATTAAAGCAAGCACCGCGTCTCTCCGGCAATAACGCAAGCACCGCGTATCTCCTCCGGCATCAACACAAGCACCGCATATCTCCAGCATCAACGCGTATCTCCGGCATTAACGCAAGCACCGCGTATCTCCGGCATTAACACAAGCACTGCGTATCTCCGGCATTAACGCAAGCACCGCGTATCTCTGGCATTAAAGCAAGCACCGCGTATCTCCGGCATTGACGCAAGCACCGGGTATCTCCGGCATCAACGCAAGCACCGCGTATCTCCTCCGACATTAAAGCACCGCGTATCTCCGGCATTGACGCAAGCACCGCGTATCTCCGGCATTAACGCAAGCACCGGGTATCTCCGGCATTAACGCAAGGACCGCGTATCTCCGTCATCAACGCAAGCACCGCGTGTCTCCTCCGGCATCAACGCAAGCACCGCGTATCTCCTCCCGCATCAACGCAAGCACCGCGTATCTCCTCTGGCATCGACGCAAGCACCGCGTATCTCCGGCATTAACGCAAGCACCGGGTATCTCCGGCATTAACGCAAGCACCGGGTATCTCCGGCATCAAGGCAAGCACCGCGTATCTCCGGCATCAACGCAAGCACCACGTATCTCCGGCAATAACGCAAGCACCGCGTATTTCCGGCATTAAAGCAAGCACTGCGTATTTCTGGCATTAACGCAAGCACCGGGTATCTCCGGCATCAACGCAAGCACCGGGTATCTCCGGCATTAAAGCACCGCGTATCTTTCTCTGCATTAACGCAAGCACCGTGTATCTCCGGCATCAACGCAAGCACCGCGTATTTCCGGCATTAAAGCAAGCCGCGTATTCCGGCTTTAAAGCAAGCACCGCGTATCTCCAGCATTAACGCAAGCCCCGGGTATCTCCGGCATTAACGCAAGCACCTGGTGACCGGCATTAATGCAAGCCCCGGGTATCTCCGGCATCAACACAAGCACCGGGTATCTCCGGCATCAACGCAAGCACCGGGTATCTCCGCATTAAAGCACCGGGTATCTCCGGCATTAAAGCACCGCATATCTCCTGCATTAACGCAAGCACCGGGTATCTTCTGGGCATTAACGCAAGCCGCAGCACCAGGGTTTTCCGGCATTAACGCAAGCACTGGGTATCTCCAGCATCAACGCAAGCACCGGGTATCTCCGGCATTAAAGCACCGCGTATCTCCTGCATTAACGCAAGCACCGCGTATTTCCGGCATTAAAGCAAGCACCTTGTATTTCCGGCATTAAAGCAAGCACTGCGTATTTCTGGCATTAACGCAAGCACCGGGTATCTCCGGCATCAACGCAAGCACCGGGTATCTCCGGCATTAAAGCACCGCGTATCTTCTCCTGCATTAACGCAAGCACCGTGTATCTCCGGCATCAACGCAAGCACCGCGTATTTCCGGCATTAAAGCAAGCACTGCGTATTTCTGGCATTAACGCAAGCACCGGGTATCTCCGGCATCAACGCAAGCACCGGGTATCTCCGGCATTAAAGCACCGCGTATCTTCTCCTGCATTAACGCAAGCACCGTGTATCTCCGGCATCAACGCAAGCACCGCGTATTTCCGGCATTAAAGCAAGCACCGCGTATTTCCGGCTTTAAAGCAAGCACTGCGTATTTCCGGCTTTAAAGCAAGCACCGCGTATCTCCAGCATTAACGCAAGCCCCGGGTATCTCCGGCATTAACGCAAGCACCTGGTATGCCCGGCATTAATGCAAGCCCCGGGTATCTCCGGCATCAACACAAGCACCGGGTATCTCCGGCATCAACGCAAGCACCGGGTATCTCCGGCATTAAAGCACCGGGTATCTCCGGCATTAAAGCACCGCATATCTCCTGCATTAACGCAAGCACCGGGTATCTCTGGCATTAACGCAAGCACCAGGTTTTTCCGGCATTAACGCAAGCACTGGGTATCTCCAGCATCAACGCAAGCACCGGGTATCTCCGGCATTAAAGCACCGCGTATCTCCTGCATTAACGCAAGCCCCGTTTATCTCTGGCATGACTGCTTAGGCCTGCGACCTCTTTAAATTATATACCAAGGTATATGGGAGCACATGCAAACATATATACAAAACAAAAAATATGGTGAATAAATATCACCAAAAAGATGGTTGGTTTAGACACAAGTGAATGGATAGTCCGTAGGTCCTACAAAAAAGAAAAAAATACTATTGCGTAATATGTACTATAAGGCTAGGGTCAGACGAACGCAGTTGTCGCGTCGTCTGTGGAAAAGTGCGGTCGAACGAACGGACGTATTTTTTCACGGAATGCGCGAAAGCGGTCATACGATGCGCATTTTCGTACGTTTTGTTTCACGGAGCTCTAAGAAGAGCGATATGATCAACCAAATCAATTGCAGAATGAATCAAATACAAGGGAAAGGGTATAAAAAGGCATTTTGGGAATGGTGGCATTTTTCCAAGATGGATGCAGTCCAAGTGTTTCTTTTTGCTGCACTGGGATACCTGTACCTGAAGAAGAAAAGACAACGGAGAACATGGGTTCATCCAATCAACACTGCCAGACACACGCATGGCCACTTTGTGACACTGTACAGGCCACTGCGAGAGAGGGACCCCGTGAAGTTCTTCAACTACCTGCGGATGTCCATCCACACCTTTGATGAACTGTTGATGAAGGTGCGTGAGCCGCTGACCAAGAGGGACACCAACATGAGGGCTGCCATACCACCTGAGGAGATGCTGGTCCTCACTTTGCTGTAAGTACCATCAAACACGTGCATTCATGACATCGCTGCCAGTCATCAGACATGTGCTCGGTGTGCAGAGGCTCTATTGTAGGTCAGTAGTTATATGCCCACTAGCACATGCATGCCCACACACACGCATGCATCACCTTCCAGAACACGTAACGAAAGAGTAATGACACTGACAACGATGTGAAACAAATAAAATATTTAGTCCCGAAATAATATGACAGAAGATAACAATAACATATTAAACACATATATTATTGCATGTACAATGAAGGTAATAAAATAAAAATAGTAGAACAACATGAATAAACTCTGACAAACATAAATGAACAGACGATACACCTCACATGGTATGATACCGAGGAGCATCTGGGTCATGAGGACCGTGCATATGGATGCGGTGGTACTCTGGCTCCGGGGGTGGCCCAGCAACAGGGGACATGGGTGGGTGGGTATCCAACGCCTGACAGTGGTGGGAATATCCATGGGGGTATTGTGGCACGACACCGTGATATACAGGTGCCCTTTGTGGATGGGACAGTATCTCATGTATCAGGTCCAGGCTTCGGCGGCGATAATCCACCTTCTGCGCTGGGGTCATCATGTTGAGCAGGGAGAGACAGGAATTAAAAAAGGACATGTCCTCGGAATCAGCGACCATGCAGCGTGGATGTGTATGGTGTGCCTCCATGAATGCGACCATGGCCTGCTCGACATCAGCTGATGGTGGCTTCTTCCTCCTGGGAGCCGTACCGGTGCTGTCTGTGGGTGCTGTACCCGGCACCTGTTCGGACTCCACATCCTCCACCTGGGACTCCGCACCACCCTGCTCGACCTCCACCTGGCAGCTGCCAGATCCTGCGGGCTGCAGGTCTTGCCCTTGTGAGCTAGAGGTGGATGGCCGGTCAATACTGCTCACAGTCTTGCGCGGCTCCTGGCTCTTCCTCAGGAAGGACAGTTGGTCTGCATACAAATAGCTGCGCCTCTTCTTTGCACCAGCTCCAGAGCGAGCAGCTTCAGCCTCCTTTTTCAGGACCCGGGTATGATTGTCCCTCACCGTGCGCCATTTATTGATTGCTTCATGTGCTGCAAAACATGATGAGAGTGACATAAGGTTAGGTTTATATGATGTGATCATAACACAGCTTCTTTCATGTTCTAGGTATCTCGCTAGTGGATGCAGTTTGAAGGATCTGCATTACAACTTCCGCATTGGCAGATCGACAGCTGGTGAGATCGTCCGCAAGGTCTGCCAAACAATATGGGAAACCATGAAGGACCAATGTTTGCCAACACCCACAGGCGAGACATGGCTTGCAATTGCAGCAGGATTCTGGGAGAGAGCGAACTATCCCAACTGCCTGGGAGAGGTGGACGGCAAACATGTCCGCATTGTGAAGCCACTGCACAGTGGCTCACTGTATCAAAATTATAAACAATATTTTTCAATTGGCCTACTGGCGGTGGCAGATGCCAACTATAATTTTGTGTATGTGGAGGTCGGATCATACGGCAAGGACTCTGACTCCACACTGTTTCGGAACTCAACACTGTGGAATGAGATTGAGGGTGGGAACCTGAACATCCCCAGACCCGCACCTTTGCCTGGCAGCGACGTGTCAGTCCCCTATGCCTTCGTGGGTGACGAGGCATTCGGCCTATCCACACATCTCCTGCGGCCATACTCGGGGACACACCTGACTGTGAAGAAGCGGGTGTTTAATTACAGGCTGTCGCGGGCGAGACGGTATGTCGAGTGTAGCTTTGGCATACTGAGCAGCAAGTGGAGGATTTTTCATCGGCCACTTGATGTAAATGTGGATTTCTGTGTGGATATAGTAAAATGCTGCTGCATCCTACATAACTATGTTCGTGCAAGGGATGGGGTTAATTTCGAAGATATCCAGACCCGTAACTGTGAGGGTGAGTATGCTAACGATGACATAATACCTGTGAATAGACACACCAACAGGTTTCGCGATGCTCTAATTATTTCACTAGCAATGCAGGGCAGGTGCCATGGCAGATGGACATCATTTGACATGTGACACCTAGGCTTGTGCACAGATTATTTTTTCGGTTGGATTTTTCGGATGTTTAAAGTTTTCGATTCGGCTCGTTTCGAACGATTCCTGTTTCAATTCAATTCGATTCGACTCGTTTTTCGGGTACATTTCATTGGAATATGGACCTTTTTTCGTGTCACTTTGCTCGTTTTTTGGATCTACTTTTCGTGATTTCGGAAATTTTTTGTTTTTTCGCAATGTCTGTTCTCGTTTCAAAGCAATAAATTTCGATTTGACACAATTCAAGTCCAATCGAATATTCGGAAAATATTTTGTTTCGGTTCGGAAACATTTCGGATCTGACATTTTCGGATCTAAAAATTATCGGGGAATCGCCCGCATCAGAAAACACGAAATCGGGAAAATGTTGTTTAAATTCCGAAATTCCGAAAGCCAAAACGCACATCCTTAGTGACAACAATAATTCGTTATGCCATTTTGTTTGATGTTACATTCAAGTTCAATGCAATTGAATTCTATGCAATAAAATTATCATTTACTCACTCTGAAGCTTCTGCTCTTTATCAGACCACGTCTCGTACTCTGGGTACACCACCCTGGACACTGTAACCCATGCACTGGCCTTCTTCTGCCAGTCTTTGTAGCGGTCGCAGGCCGTGTCCCACAGCTCGGGATGCTCTGCCACTGCATTGATCAGCCTCTCCACGTCGATGTCAGTCCCAGCCATTGTCTAAAGACAGGAAGTGTTTGGTCTGTGCACGTTATGTTGGCCGGACGTGTGCAGCGTCTGACCTCTCCCAATCACGCAAACACGCCGCTATGCGGCCACAGCACACTCTGTACGTCAGTAGTAGCGGTTTGACGTTCTCGAAAAAATGCGTTCGTTTGCCACTTGCATTGCGCGGACGAACTTTCGTGCGGCCGTACTTCGTGTGTTCCCCGGCATTGGACGTCATTTGCTGCTAGCACGGCCGTGATTTCGTGCGGCTAAACGCACGTTAAAACTGCGTTCGTCTGACCCTAGCCTTAGATGAATAGGTACACGCAGCTTGTAAATAGCACTCACAAATGTACGCCTTTAAGTCTCTTATGGGGGACTCTTCCCATGCATCAATTCCTTCTTCTTATAGTGATGAATATATCTCAAGAAGAGAGAGAGGAGTACATAGTACTGTTCTGCGACTCAAAAGAGAGAATCGTAGACAAGAGACACACTCACATGTTCAAGAACCTCCTTTTAGGTGGTTCAGTATGGGCGCTTAGGACCTCTTATCGCCTGAGGGGGTCCCACCTCGTAGCTCCTGATCGAATCCAGATTCTCCCAAACCCGGTGTTAGAAAATAAATAAAATGGGGAGCTAAATTAAATTAAAACAATTTATTACACATAAAACATCGAAATGCGTTTCGCCCGCTAACTGCAGGCCTTATCGAATCGTATCTCCGGCATTAAGACAAGCACCGCGTATCTCTGGCTTTAACTAGGGATGAGCTATTCGGTTTCGGAGTTCTATTCGAACAAATCGCCCGTTTATAGGTTTGCAAACTTCAAACATTTCCGCGTGTTCGCAGCATGTTCGCCCACAATGGACCACAATGCACTTTTCCACTGGCCTGAAGCTTGTAATTGGCTACAGCCTTGCACCTGACCACAGGTCAGGTGCAAGACCGGTTTCATGACTATGCCAATCACGGCTCAGAGTCTCACAGAGCTAAGTCCTGCAGCACACTATATAATGCTTCACACAGCGCTTCAGCACGTGTTTTTTGAGAGGAGATTGTTGTGTTAGTGTGTGTTCTCACTGCCAGTCTGCCACCAGCTATTGGGGGGGGGTCTCACTTCTACAAAATATCTGGGAATTGTTGTAATCTTTGTGTTCTCACTGCCACCAACTATTTTGGGGGTCTCATTTCTACAAAATATCTGGGAATTATTGTAATCTGTGTCTTCTCACTGCCAGCTATCAGGGGTCCCACATACTTCTAGCAGATTTCTGCGAATTGTAATCTGTGTCTTGTCACTGTTGCCAGCTATCAGGGGGTCTCACTAATTTATAGGAGTTTTCTGGGAATTCTAATCTGTGTCTGGTCACTGGCTGCCAGCTACCAGAGTTCTGGAAATCTTTAATCTTTATACCAGAGTTGAATCAGAGTTCTGTATATCACTAACCATGTCAGAAAAACCAAAAAGGACAGGCAGACGCTCCCAGACACAGAGAAAAGGGCAAGCAGCCTCTGTGTTGGGAGGCTGTGCATCTGGTCGTCGTCAATCTCTGAGGTTGAGGAAGGGAGTATAATCAACCTAGAGGAAGGGGGTGCAAGTGATGACACACAAATAACTGGCACTTACGTTGCCCAGCAGCTGCAGCATACTGCCAAGTTGGCTCCAGTGACGAGGAGATAGGGGGTGATGACAATGATGAGGTCACTGACTCCACCTGGGTGCCTGATCGAACAGAGGAGTCAAGTGAGGAGGAGGAGGCACAACAAACACGAGGCACAACGTCCTCTATGACCAACAGTAGCCAGTCCAAGGCAACAGATGTCAGAGCTGCTCAGGTGCAGAGCGCTGTTGTCTCAAAGCACACATCCAGGAACTCTGCTGTCTGGGAGTTCTTTAAGCAATGTGCAGCAGACTGCACCATTGCTATTTGTAATCTATGTCAGATGAGGGCAAGCGTGGGAAAGACACCGGATGTTTGGGTACCACGTGCTTGAGGCGACATATGACCACCTGCCACGCATCCCGTTGGCACAACACTTTGCGTAGGTCCTCCTCCTCACCTGTCTCTACCCCCACTATATGTCCTGCCATGTCATTGACTCCAACCTCCACTGACAGGGATGATGCTACAGTAATGGATGTACCAGGTCCTTCCTCAGAATGTGACAGCGTCCCATCAGCTGAAGATTTACGCAGTCAGATTACGTTTCCCCAGCTGCTGCAGCGTAAGAAAAAATATAGTCACAACCATCCCCAAGCACAGCGTCTAAATGTCAGCTTAGCAAAATTACTCACATTGCAGCTGCTGCCTTTCCAGCTGGTGGACTCTGCTCCCTTCCGTGAATTTGCTGAATGTGCTGTACCACAGTGGCAGGTTCCAAAACGCCATTTCTTTTCATGGAAGGCCATTCCAGCACTATACCAGCACGTGGAAGACAATGTTATGGAGTCATTGGGAAAGGCAGTAAGCAGCAAAGTGCACGTGACTTTAGACACGTGGTCCAGCAAGCATGAACAGGGCCGTTACATTTCCTTCACCGCACACTGGGTAACTCTGCTTACAGCTGGGAGGGATCCAAGATGGGGCTCTGTGCTGGAGCTTGTTCATCCACCACGCCTCCAGAAAGCTGCTTGTATGAGATCTGTCCACCACCACCTCTCCCTCTTCCTCCTCCTCCGTCTCTGGCGAAGTGACAGTTAAACCGAGTTTAAATGGCAGGGGCTATGCAATGGCTCAAGCAAAAAGATGCCATACTGTGCTTGAGCTGGTTTGTTTAGGGGACAGGAGCCACACCGGGCCAGAAATTTTGTCAGCTCTGCAGGGGCAGGTGCAGAGATGGTTAACACCACGCCAGCTTGAGCTGGGAATGGTCGTCCGTGATAATGGCAGCAACCTTCTCTCCGGCCTATGCCTGGGGTAAATTGACGCATGTACCATGCCTAGCACACGTCCTAAATATGGTGGTACAGCGTTTCCTAACCAGGTACCCAGGGCTGTCAGAGCTTCTCAGCCAGGCAAGAAAAGTCTGCAGAATTCCACCTTCCCACAAACCGTCTGATCTGTGACATGCCCACCAAGTGGAACTCGACATTAGCAGTGCTGCAGCGTCTGCACAAGCAGCAGAGGGCCATCAACGAGTAACTGTTTGAGTATGGCACAAGGACAGGTTCAGGTCAACTTGGTTCCCCCCCGCAGTGGCTGATGATCAAGGATGCATGCACTGTACTGTCACCATTTGAGGAGGCAACGAGGACATGCATCAGTGACACAATTCCTTTAGTGTTCCTGCTGGAGCACACTCTGCGGGGAATTATAGATGTGGCTCTAGAGGCAGAGCAGCGGGAGGAAGAGGAGGCCTTCCCTAGCTCTCAAGGCCCCAGTCTTTCTGCAGACAGCATTCCTGTGGGTCCTCCTCAGATCAGACAGGAGTAGGATGAAGAGGAGGAGTTATATTTAAGTAGTGGCGGCATTGAAGGTGGGGATTCCTCAAGGGAGGGTTTTGTGTGCCCAGAAACCCAAGGACTAGTACGTGGCTGGGAGGAGGAAGTACACGATACGGTCATCCTCATTGACCAGGAAGACTTGGAAGCTAATGCCACCTCCAACCTATGCTGCATGGGCGCCCTTATCCTGCAAAGCCTGGTAAAGGACCCCAGGATTCGTGCTATCAAGGAGAGGGATCATTACTGGTTGGCAAGCCTTCTTGATCCACGATACAAGGGTAAAGTTGCAGAACTCATCCTGCCCGCAGAGGGAGCACAGGATGAAAAAACTTGAGGAAGCTCTAAAGCGACACTTGTGTAACACCTTTCCAGGCACTGGTAGGTTACCAAGTGATGAGACAGGTGCTTCTGAGGCTGCGGATGATCAGAGGAATAGTGGTGAAGGCCGGGGCCGCTTGACTGATGCCTTTTTAAAAAAAATTTAGTCCACGATGCCCAGGGGCGTCAAATGTAGGCACCCATTGCCAGCGTCTTCACCGTATGGTGCTGGACTACCTAGGGGCAAGGGCAGACCTGGATACCTTTACAGCAGATGATCCACTGGCTTACTGGGTGTGGAGATTGGATCACTGGCCAGAATTTAGTCAGTATGCTATGCAGCTACTAGGTTGCCCTTCATCTAGCGTGCTTTCTGAAAGGACGTTAAGTGCCGCTGGAGGTTTTGTCACAGACAAAAGAGTGCGTCTGTCCACTGACTCTGTAGACCGGCTGACATTTATAAAAATGAATCAGTCCTGGATCAGCAGCTATCAATCCCCAGATACTGACGTAACGGAATAGATTGAGGATCTCATCTGCATTCACAAAACCTCCACCACTGAACTCTTCCACAATACCTCAGAGGGGTTACGGTATAAAGGCACTAGCTGGCACCAAAGGCACAATATTTGGATGCACTGACACTGACGCCTATATTACCAGATTTATATCATTTTAATTTTTTGAACCGCAGGGTCCAACCCTGCACTCTTCCACAATACCACAGAGGGGTTACGGTGTGATGGCACTGTTGCCGACACTAAGGCCCTATTGTTACTTTCATCCAAAGCCTGCATATGTTTCACCATAATTTAGCCAAAAAAAAAAAAAATCACTAAACTTGTTCCGCGTGTCCTAAAATGTCTCTTTTCATACAGGCTGCCGGTCCAAGCAGTTGTTTATGAATAGATTAAAGGAAAACAGTTTACCGTCATTTAAACATCATTTTTTTGTTTTTAAATGTTTCTATACATCCTACAAATCCGCCACTTCATGGGCAGGTTATGGGGACCTCCTAGGCACAATATTTGAAGTAATTTTTTGTTTTTATTTTTAACCCTTATTTCATGGAAAACTCACTGTTCCTTTAAAAATGTTTGTTTTTAAACTTTTTGTCCTTGTTTCTTGTCCCCCAGGGCACTACCAGGACCCCCATACACCTTTTATTGCAAATATCTTGCATATATGCCCTCTTGGAGGGCACTCTAAAAATCAAACTTTTGAGTCCCATTGAGTTTGGTTCGTGTTCAAACTCGAACTTTTGAAATTGTTCGAGTGCGAACAGAACACGGGGGTGTTCGGCTCATCCCTAGCTTTAACGCAAGCACCGCGTATGTCCGGCATTAACGCAAGCACCGCGTATGTCTGGCATTAACGCAAGCACCGCTTATGTCCGGCATTAACGCAAGCACCGCTTATGTCCGGCATTAATGCGAGCACCGCGTATCTCCGGCATTAACGCAAGCACTGTGTGCCTCTGGGATTAACGCAAGCACCGCATATCTCCGGCATTAATGCAAGCACCACGTATCTCTGGCTTTAACGGAAGCACAGCGTATCTCTGGTTTTAATGGAAGCACAGCGTATCTCTGGTTTTAATGGAAGCACAGCGTATGTCCGGCATTAACGCAAGCACCGCGTATCTCTGGCATGACTGCTTAGACCTGAGACCTCTTTAGTTTAACCATACCCTTTTCCCAATAATCACACACACAACTTCTGTATTGGAAAAGGGCGTGGCCACAGCTTTTATTGAAAACCATCATGTAAAATCTGTTTATACCATATATTTCTGACCCTACCGCGCATGTCCTGCAGTAGGCAGTTACACCAATTATTTTCCATGAGCTCATCGCCCCATCTGACCTGATTCAAGTGAGGGTCGACTCCCCAATGCCCACCCAAAGGCGGCGTATTCTTTATCTGTTCCGTTGCTGGCAAGGCATCACGCCAACGCCAGAGGCTGCTGAACACCCCACCAGCAGTCTCTGCACTCCCACCGCAGCCAGCGCCCTCTCAATGCCACTCATAAAACCGGCCAATAGGATATCCAGCCCGATATCCAAAAAATGAACCCCGTCATGACGCATGAGGTTCCCATTCTCTCCCTCCAACTCCGCGTGAAGCACCACAATCCCACCAGCCGTTCCACGAAGTCGCAAAACCGTACGGTTGACTTAAATTAAATCTACCGACCGAGCAACCCCAAAATCATTAACCCTCGCATGAATCAACAAAACAATATTCTGCGGGACCCTCCGAGACAACGAAAACAATTCCCGAAAAACCTGCGTCCACCACAGACCCCGGATACCCAACCAACGAACTGCGACCAGATCTGGCGGGAAACCCAGGTTCCTCCTGCGCAGCCGCTGTCCCGCCCGTTGCACAGCCCAATGGACGTATGAGTGCCCGAAGATCCACACGAACTGGTGACGACCTGAAATTACAGCAAATTAGGACGGATATATGACATAACGTTCTGACCGCCACCTACCCAGGCGCCGCAGCATTTCCTTAGAAGCACCTGCCCCATCGGCGACCATCGCGGCACCAATGCGGAAAGAGTGCGGCGCATAAGAAGCCAGGTCGAAACCCAAGCCCCCCAGGCAACGCCGAAACACAGCGGTGAACTGGTACCGGGTTAAGGGAAACCCACTTAAAAATGGACCAAGAATGAACCCTCACCCTGCGGCTGCAGGGCCAAATAACGGTCAGTCAGTTCCCCAGGGCACCCAGCTCCCGAAATCCGACCCAGGGTAACCCAGGCCCCCCTACCACTCTGATCCGTCTTCAAGCGTGCAAGAAAAATACGTACACCACCATCCAAACTCGCCACATGGCTCCCCAGAGGAGACTCCACCCCGGAACTACGCACTACTAAATTCCCCCACACGGAACGCCCAGTAAAAACAAAAAGAAACCCAAAACAGCACCACCTCATAACACGAAACATAGAAAAACAATTCTTCTGATACAGGCCTGTGACGGTCTGGCGCATGGCCCCGGCGCCATCCCGTCACCGCAACCAAAAATCCCGACCGACATCCTCCCAACCCATCAAACGGCACAAAAAGGACAGGGCAGATAAAGCCTTCTGAGCTGCTGCTCCCGAACGCCCCCGCTCCTGCAAATCCGAAACAAAAACCAGAGTTGCCCACCGCCGGTCCTCGGAAGACAGCCAACCCTTCTCCCCCCTCGGCCACCAATGCCCACGCGCCAGACCTGCGTGTAGGACCGCCAGGTCGCCTCTGCCAAAGCGCCGTCCACCATCCTCCTCAGACCGGCGAAACGAGGCTCCACAGCCATGGAGGGAAAGCCGTCGCAGATGCCCGAGGAGCCACCTGCCAAAAACAGTCCCACTGGAACCGGGCGAGAGAGTCAGCGATTACATTGTCCACACC
Organism: Leptobrachium leishanense; assembly: GCA_009667805.1. Taxonomy (NCBI): domain Eukaryota; kingdom Metazoa; phylum Chordata; class Amphibia; order Anura; family Megophryidae; genus Leptobrachium; species Leptobrachium leishanense. The sequence continues at coordinate 250,869 of RXON01003937.1, read as the reverse complement.
CGGTACATGCACCGCCCTGAAAAAGATGTTATTTTCAAGACAGCGCAACACCAAATGGCACAGCAATGCCAAAACCGGAGCAGAACCCGAAGATGAACGGTTCACCACGTGAACAACACTCATGTTATCGGTCCTAAAAAACACTCGCCGATACGCCAACCTCTCACCCCACAGCTCTAGGGCCACCACAATCAGAAAGAGCTCCAAGAACATCAGGTTCTGCACCAAAGCGGAAGCAGACCATGCCCGCAGGCAGGCCTGGGTGCACCAGGCCCCCTGAAAGTAGGTCCCAAACTCACCTGAACCTGAAGCATCCGTGAACAGTTCCAGGGAACCGTTGTCCACTTCAGCCTCCCGCCAGTAGGTACACCCATTGTACTCCGCCAAAAACTTGCGCCACACATCCAGGTCCTCTTTCATTGATCGCGTTACGCGGACAAAATGATGCGGCATCCTGATGCCAGCCGTCGCCACGGAGAACCGGCGACAGAACACCCTACCCATCGGCATCACCCAGGCCAAGTGACCCAATAGGGATTGCAACTCTTCAAACGCAACTTCGCCACGCCTAAGGCCCGCACCACAACAATCTTATCGGCCGGCAAGCAGAAAACCCGCTCCACGTGTCTATTTCGATCCCCAGAAAGGACAAACGGCTACAGGGACCTTCGGTCTTCTCCTCTGCCAAAGGGATAACGAAATCCGCTGCCGCCTCTTGAAATGCTGCGAGCAACTCCACGCAAACCGTAGAGTCACCCGGGCCCACAAACAAAAAGTCGTCCAAGTAATGTACTACGGAGTTTGCACCTGCTCGCTGGCGCACCACCCACTCCACGAAAGTCACGAACAATTCAAAATAGTGACAGGAGATGGAGCATCCCATTGGCAGGCAGCGATCAAAATAATATTTCCCCCGAAAAGAGCAGCCCAGCAAGTGGTAGCAGTCCGGATGGATGGGAAGCAACCTGAACGCCGCCTCCACATCCACCTTGGCTAACCAGCACCCTGGACCAGCCTCCCTAACCAGCTGAAGCACTTCGTCAAAGGATGCATAACGTACACGACAAGAATCCTTGCCTATGCCATCGTTAACTGACGCCCCAGCCGGATAGGACAGGTGGTGAATCATTCTAAATCTGTCTCCTTCTTAGGGACCAGACCCAACGGTGAAATTCTCAAGTTGAGGAAAGATAAAATCAGCGAACGGACCTGCCATCCTCCCTAACTGCACCTCCTGCTTCAACTTCTCCAACACCCTTTCATTGTCCCGCGCAGACACCAAATTTCCCGAAAAATCAATGGGAAGTCTGATGGCTCATGGGGAATATGAAAACCAAAGAAAAACCCGTCCCGCAGCAGCAGCGCCGCCTGTCGACTAGGGTATTTGGTGAGCCACGGGAGCATCGTGTGGACGCGCACCAGCGAAACCCCAACCACCAAACTCCTCCCGGCCAGCAGGCCTAGCTGCTGCGCCTGATCCTTTTTTTAAAACATCGGAACAAGGGGTGGGGCCCCCACACCTCGAACACTCATGCCAGAAGCGGCACGTTGCCGCCCACCTGCAATGTGATTCGTTATACAGCCAACAGCACCCTTTACCTCCGACCGCCGACCCCCCCCCCATGTCCTGGGGACAGCGGCTCCAAGAAAGGACTGTACCCAAGGCCGCACCGGCGTCATCAGTAAAAGCCACAAGTTGGTGTCCTGCACGTCGAAGCGCATATCTGGGCGCACTGCCATTTTTTCCTGGAATTGCTGGTCGTAGCGGAACCAGAATTGCCCGCCATAAACCTTATATGCCCCCCATATGAGATCAACATAAGTAAACAAGGATATACAATGCTCCGGGTAACGCTCACATAAAATACCACAATACGCCAGAAAGCCCTGCATCCAATTCCCAAACGTACGCGGTAAAGTTTTCTCTTTCTCCTTAGGCTTTTTAGGGCGATCCACTGACTCCCTAACCGGGGAGACCAGTGACAGGACGTCCACATACTCCCCTTTCCAGATTTTTTCTTTGATCTCAGGGGTCACCTGCAAGCCGAGTGGCGACAACTCGCATGTAGCCCCACCACCCAAATCAAGCAAGGACCCACTGGTTCCCCGCGGCACACCACTTCCCACCACCGCCCGCGCTTCTGCAGAAACACACGCCGGCAAAGCAACAGGCGCTGGCGCAACTACCCCCCCGAGCCACTGGCACGTCCCGCCAGCGCTGAACAGCAGCGACCAGGGCCTCTACTAACCCCGTTGGTCCCGAGCCATCCCCTGCAGTAGAGCCTGCGCCAACTAAACCCTGCAAACGCAAATCAGCCCCCAAATCAGACTCACGTGCAGCCATGAGATGTGACGTGCCTCCAGGCGCACCCCCAGCAGCAGCCGCTGATCCCCCAGGTACTTGAGTCGCCGTCCATTTGCCACTCCCGTCGGAGCGCCGACCAACAGAGTCCTGCGCCGGTCCATGAAAAGCCACAGGACGTGCAGCCCGATGCGGAACTTGGAACCCGCACTGAGGTGGGACATCCACTTCATCCATGTTGTCATAGTCCTCTGTCATCCTCCCACCTCCGCTTTGACCCACCGGATCCCGTGTCCGGCGGTGTATTGGCGTGCCAGGAGCAGGTATTCTAGGCTGTAGCCACTCAACCGCTGCCCACACACCTCCGACCACCGTGCCCCCATCACGAGGAGTCTCCGCAGGATCAAAAAGCAATGGATTAAACAATTTTTTACCACTGGCATGGGCGCCACAATCTTGGGGGTGTGGCCATCACAGCAGGTGTGATGTCGACACCACGCGATGCGCCGCTCGACGCCGGGGGTGGAGCTATGCACGGAAGGAGGTTTGCGTGTCCCTTTGCCCGCAGCAGCCAGAAGCGATGCTTGCTCACATGGGCTCCTCGACTGGACGTCTTGCACCCTGGAACCGCGGCCATCTTGCTCCTCAGCAACACCAAGATCCATATGTCCTCTCCGTCCGCCATCTTGCTCCCCTCCACCACGTGTAGCCCGAGATCCTCCTCCATGGCCATCTTGCTGCACCCGACCAGCGCCAACCGATGAAAGTCTCCTCCTGGCTCCCCACTCCATCAGCTTTATATAGCATAGAAGTCCCAGCAGCGTGTCTGGTACCGCAGATACCATCGATGGCAGGGAATTCTGTAACCCCTCACTGCCCTCCTCCGGTTGACCGGCCCAGTCCAGCAGTCATGCCCCCCTTCCTTACAGGTACAGGGGATTTCTTTAACGCAAGCACCGCGTATATCCGGCACTAATGCAAGCACCGGATATCTCTGGCATTAACGCAAGTGTAACCGGCCTACACCCTCGCTGCCCGTTTGCATGGACTCTGCGTTGTGTTTTGTGTGTTGTTGAGCATCAAAGATGAGACCGGCAACTGGATCGCTGGGAACATGCGATTTTAATCTGAGTAAAAACATATATAAAACACGGCAATGAGAATATCCTCTGTGACATCCACCTCAAGCAGCTCCCTCGTGATCTGCGATGCTGAGTAATCTAGTCACATTACAATACAATAAATATATACATATATACAAAAAGAAAATACATAAATTCAACAGGAAAATACAAATAAAACATAAAAATGGGAATAAAACAAATCATACCGGAGTAAAAAACATATATAAAACACAGCAATGAGAATATCCTCTGTGACATCCACCTACATAGACCAAGCATAGAATTAGCACAGATTTATCACTTGTTGTGCTGATATTTTACAATCAAAGCCCTGTGCTAAACAATAGAGCTATTTTACTCTGCACACATGAACCTCCTAGAGGAACTAACATAACAACTACACATATATAAAGGTTAAATCTAAACACAGAAACCATTTTGGGAGAACTTTTGCACGGGTTTAGAACTCTAAGGGATGAGAATCTGAGAGCTTCGACATAACACCTCCTACCTCAAGCAGCTTTCTCATGATCTGAAGGAAAAGCCTGGGCTCACAGGGGATGAGGTCATGCCTCATTAGCATAATAGCATTAACTACTAAACGGCTGCACAAAATTAAAACAAAAACAAACCAAAAGCTTTCTTTGGGTGAGACATTCACAATAATACAGGTGTGTCACATCTCGGCCCTGCTGGTGGTAGCAAGGATTCCTGTTTATTTTTGTTTTCAGGCTGCAGACCATCTGTTGTGCTAATTGGTCTGCGGTTACATGACCTGTTCAGCCCTATATGTAGGGCCAGGATTTCCCTTGATCAGGATAGACCATATTCTACCTAGTTCCTGCGCGCTGTATTATTGTTCTGATATCTCTGTGTATGACCCCCGGCTCTAGTCTTTGGATTACCCTCTTGTTTGACCCCTGAAGTTATTCTGATATTCCGTGTATGACCTCTGGCTCTTGTGTTTGGATCTCTCTTTTGTCTGTTCCCTGAAGTATTTCTGAGATTCTGTGTATGACCTTTTGGCTTGGATTTTTGGACCTCTCTAGTATTAACCTTGTCTGTTTCAGGTATTATTGTGTTTGTGTATTATTTAGCTGTTTCACTCAGCAGGCATTTGGCCACGAAGCCAATTTTCTGTTGAGTGGTTCTCTTTTCAGGACTTTATCTGTACTCCCTGGGTAGGAGCGTCTGGATCATGAGTCTGTATCTGTTTGTATTTAATGCTGCCCTGCAGCTTGCACAATACATTGTCTGTCTTACCAAGTACCTTAGTTCTGAAGCTTAAGTCTTGCTATCCTCTGTATTGTTGGGTACTCTAAGTTGTCCGTTGGTCTCAACCTTTTGGAGCTGTAGCGCTGTGTTAAAATCTTGCTGTGGCATTACCTATTTTTGGCCACAAGATGGAGACAGTCGCGATTAGAGACACTGGACATTGGGACTACATTTCCCAGCATGCTTTGCAAGGAGACAGGAAGTGGGTGGGGACTGGACACTTACATCCTCCACCTCGTGGAGAACGCGCCAGAGCGCGCCAGGGAACGAGAGAAAGCAGACGCACTGAAGACATCGCGAGAGGGCCTAGGCCAGAGCCCGAGTGAGACCTGTCAGTCCTTATTGGGTCACTCAACCTGAGGAGAAGGAGACTTGCCAGAATCCAGGAATTGCTGCAGACCGGAGGAACCGAAGACCTCGAGTGAGGAGTCACCGCGAGTTGATCGGGTACGGAGAGCAGGCGGTGAGCTGGGCAAGCTGCAGAAAGTCAGACAACGGATCCGGCCGCTAGTATCCCCAGTCAAAATCGAGCGGAGAGACGTCCTGGGTCAGCGGAGCCTAAAGCAATCGTCGGATGGGTGAGAGGCCTCCAAGGCTGTCTTGTGATTAAAGGACACGCTGCTGTTTTCTCTTTAAAGTCCACAGGGCCCCAACTTGACTAGTCGAAGACATTCCTTAAGTAAATTCACTGGCCAGTTGAACGGTACCTGGGTACCATACACACATATACACACCTTTTACATTCCGGGACTTAACCTGTGCAGGACTCACTTTTGTTACGAATCGGAACAGGGGTTAAAGATACGTTCCGAATATATTTTTCTCTTTTCCGCTGCGCGTTTATCGTAATACGAAGAGATTGTATTCTTGGGTTCCGCTACGTGTCCCTTTTTCGAATATTCGTGCAACTGCATTTCTTTTCTGTTCGGTTACGAATATTTTATTTTCCGAAATACGACGCCTCGTGTTTCGGTTCTTTTCCGCAACGCGTTTTTACCGCGATACGAAAGTACTGTAAAATACCTGTGAATACCGTGTCTCAACATCTGCTTATTATTTAGTAAACTATTTAAATTATAAAAACTCACAACGGTGTTGGAGTATATTTATTCCCTAGTGCGGGGAGACTGACCCGTGGTTCAATTTTCAGCGGCTCCTCCGGGAGTGAGCGCTACAGAGCTTAGTAGCAGTTCAGTTGTCCTGTAATACTCCCTGGATTCGGAGTATTAATCTGAAACATTGTTAATCTGTCAGCTATTCCATATACCTGCCCTAAAGGCTCCCCATCACCCTATAGGGGGCTCACCGTCACAAGGAGTTTCTCTAAAATGGGGGATATTAGGGGAATTAACACCTACTGTGCTCTTAAAGAGACACACACATATTTACATCGGTTACATAAGCACCGTGTATCTCCGGCTTTAACGCAAGCACCGCGTATCCTCGGCATGAACGCAAGCACCACGTATCTCCGGCATGAACGCAAGCACCGCGTATCTCCGGCATGAACGCAAGCACCGCGTATCTCCGGCATGAACGCAAGCACCGCGTATCTCCGGCATTAACGCAAGCACCGCGTATCTCCGGCATTAACGCAAGCACCGCATATCTCCGGCATTAACGCAAGCACCGCGTATCTCTGGCATCAGGGCCGGCCCAAGCCACTCAGCTACCTGGAGCGAAGGTTGAAATGCTGCCCCCTCCAAAAAAAAAACACGTGACATGTATGAGCGTATCACAGAGCTCCACATATCCCTGGCCAGGGTTGGACTGGGATAAAAAATGAGCCCTGGACTTCATCCAGACCGACCCATTTTAATTATGCAAACATGCACAAAAGGTTGAGGTTGAGTGTGCACCATGTCTTAAGGTGAGGTGGATTTGCAACGGGTTTCACCGGCACGGTGGCCCCAATATGAGACTGTGGCAGACTGCAACTGTTTTACAGATGGTGAGGAAGTTCTCACCTCACCTATTAAGGGCAGTCGAGCCGAACGGTGAACCAGCATTCACACTGGCCCACTGAGCCATCGGCCTACCAAGAATCTCCCTGTAGTCCCTATGGCCAGTACATGCCTGTCCCTGGCCCATTGTCAAACACACATCCACATCCAGTCGCACATCCACTCGCACACACCCACATCCAGTCGCACACCCACACACACACACCCACATCCAGTCGCACACACCCACATCCAGTCTCACACACACACACACACACACACCCACATCCAGTCACACACCCACATCCAGTCACACACCCACATCCAGTCACACACCCACATCCAGTCACACACACACTTCCAGTCACACACCCACATCCAGTCACACACACACTTCCAGTCACACACACACTTCCAGTCACACACACATCCACGTCACGCACACACACACACACACATCCACATCCAGGCACAGTCACACAAACCTACCCACACATCCACATACAGACACACACACACACACACATCCACATACAGACACACAAACACACATCCACAGTCACACCTCCACACACACACATTCACACAAACCTACCCACACATCCACATATAGGCACTCACACAAACTTACCCACAGTAGCCTGGTCGCCAGCCCACTGGAGGGCTTCTTGGATGCCGTCGGGCCTGGTCGAGGTCGGGCTCCAGCTCGCTTGAGGGCCTGGTCGAGGTCTGACTGTTACGTTTTCCCTGGTTTTGGCTGCGCCTCCTGGTGGTGAAGGGCCTTCATGTCTGTTTTTTCCCCTGTGGTTTGTCTGTCTGGGGTCACATGGCCCAATTACACAGGCCCACTCCCTATTTATGTCCCAGCAGCACAGAGCCTCATTGACGGTTTGTGGAGTTTCATGGTGGTTCTGTCTGGTTCGTGTTCCCTGAGTTGCTGCAAAGCATTCTTGTTCAAGTATTTTCTGGTTCTGACCTCGGCTTTATTCCTGACTATCCCTTCTATTCACTCCTGGTACTGTATATTCTGATCTGTTGCCAACCTCTGCCTGATTGACAATTCTTGTATGTTTCATGTTTTATGTACCTTGTCTGTCTTTTTAGTTTAGTATATGTTCAGAGGATCTCTTCATAAGGACCTCTTTAGAATAGTCTGTCTGTTTTGTTTACTGTCCTGCAGCCTGCTCAATTCACGGATTGTCAGGTGTATCATTGTGTTTCTCTGACTGCCCTGCAGCCTGCTCAATTCACGGATTGTCAGGCGTATCATTGTGTCTCTGAGCGTGTCCTAAGTGGTCTGCCGGTCTTGAAACCTTCGGAGCTTAGTGGAAATTCAGTTATGTGTTTTGGTGCTCCTTGGTTTTGGAGAAATCAGTCTGTCCTTGTGTCCAGTCAGTAACTCACCTGCCTTAAGGGCTTCACTCCTTGGTCCTAACCACCACGATGGCCCAAGCAGGGGCTAACGTTACACTGACCCGCTGTAACGTGTCTTAGAGGACTGCTTGCTGGAGGGCTTCAAATGCACCGGGCCTGGTCTGCTGAAAGTGGCGGGCTCCGCCTGCCGCCCCGCTCATGTGAAGGGCGCGAGTGTCAGCTCGCTCGTGTTTAGGGGCGGGTGCAGCTCTGCTTGCATGTAGGGGTGGGCGCAGATCTGCTTGCATGTAGGGGGTGGGCGCAGCTCTGCTTGCATGTAGGGGGCGGGCGCAGCTCTGCTTGCATGTAGGGGGCGGGCGCAGCTCTGCTTGCATGTAGGGGGCGGGCGCAGCTCTGCTTGCATGTAGGGGGCGGGCGCAGCTCTGCTTGCATGAAGGGGCGGGCGCAGCTCTGCTTGCATGAAGGGGGCGGGCGCAGCTCTGCTTGCATGAAGGGGCGGGCGCAGCTCTGCTTGCATGAATGGGGCGGGTGCAGCTCTGCTCGAATGAGGAGGGCGGGCACTTGCCCACTGAGAGGTTTTGCAACCTGCTGGAGGAGGACCGTGCCTTGTCGAGTCTGGGAGCGGAGCTCTGTTCCGCGGCTCTTGACAGGGCATTTTGCCGCCCCTGACAAAGGGCTGCCTGGAGTCACTGCTCCACCCTGCTCCATTGACGGGCCGGCCCTGTATAGGTATATATATGTATGTATGTATGTATGGTGTCTGTGTGTATAAATATATTATACAGTATATGGGTATGTCTGGTCTATGTAACATAGATAGATAGAGATATATATATATATATATATCTCTATCTATCTATCTCTACAGTTGTGTTCAAAATTATTCAACCCCCACTGAAATTGAGTGTTTTGGCCAGTTTGACATTGATTTTGATCATTCAGTCATCTTGCTTACAATTAAATCAAAGAGGCACGTGTAGGTCAGACAAATATAACATAACATTTATAATGAAATAACCACAAATGTCTTTTCTGTGCTCACATCATTATCAGTTTTATTCAACCCCCAAGTGACATTCAATCTTAGTACTTAGTACAACATCCTTTTACAGTTATAACAGCTTTTAAACGTGAAGCATAGCTTGACACAAGTGTCTTGCAGCCATCTACGGGTATCTTCGCCCATTCGTCATGGGCAAAAGCCTCCAGTTCAGTCACATTCTTAGGCTTGCGCACTGCAACTGCTTTCTTTAAGTCCCACCAGAGGTTCTCAATCGGATTTAAGTCAGGTGACTGCGATGGCCACTCCAAAATGTTCCAGCCTTTAATCTGCAACCATGCTCTAGTGGACTTGGAGGTGTGCTTGGGATCATTGTCCTGTTGAAAGGTCCAACGTTTCCCAAGCCTCAGGTTTGTGACGAACTGCATCACATTGTCATCCAATATCTCCTGGTACTGAAGAGAATTCATGGTACCTTGCACACGATGAAGCTTCCCTGTACCTGCAGAAGCAAAACAGCCCCAAAGCATGATTGACCCCCCACCATGCTTCACAGTAAGCAAGGTGTTCTTTTCTTCATAGGCCTTGTTCTTCCTCCTCCAAACATAGCGTTGATCCATGGGCCCAAACAGTTCTAATTTTGTTTCATCAGTCCACAGAACACTATCCCAAAACTTCTGTGGTTTGTCCACATGACTTTTGGCATACTGCAGTCGACTCTTCTTATTCTTTGGAGACAGCAAGGGGGTGCGCCTGGGAGTTCTGGCATGGAGGCCTTCATTACGCAGTGTGCGCCGTATTGTCTGAGCTGAAACTTCAGTACCCACATCTGACAAATCTTTTCTCAGTTCCTCAGCAGTCACATGGGGACTTTTCTCCACTCTACGCTTCAGGTAGCGCACAGCAGTCGAAGTCAGCATCTTCTTTCTGCCACGACCAGGTAGCGTTTCAACAGTGCCCTTTGCCTTGAATTTGCGAATGATGCTTCCTATGGTCTCTCTTGGTATGTTTAACATCTTTGCAATCTTCTTATAGCCATTGCCCTTCCTGTGAAGAGTAATCACCTCTTCTCTTGTCTTCCTGGACCATTCTCTTGACTTCACCATGTTTGTAACCACACCAGTAAATGTCTAGAAGGAGCTGAGTATCACAGTCATTTTAAAGCTGCCTAATTGGTGCTTATTATGCTTTATTGCTGCTCCGTGACATCCACAGGTGTTTTCAATACCTGATTGAAAACACTTGAATGAACCTCTGTTCTTCAGAGTGGTAGTCTTTAAGGGGTTGAATAATTGTGTCAATGAAGAATTCACAAAAGAAACATTTACTACTGTATTACAAAACCAATTGATGTCATTTTAGTTGCATATGGTTCTTTAAAAAGTCCTTGTAGGATTTCATTCTGAATACAATTACAAATGTCACTAAATTCCCGAAAACCCTTTACAGCATTGGGGGTTGAATCATTTTGAACACAACTGTACATACAATTACGAGCATAATTGGTTCCGGAAGTTTGCTTGTAATCCAAAGCGCTCTTATAGCAAAGCGAGTTTCCCCATAAGAAATATTGGAAACTCTGACAATTGGTTCCACAACCATTTATTCATATGAAAATGATTACAGTAACACAAAATACTGTACATTATAAACTGAAAATAAAACCAATTAACCTGCACATTGCCTTTGAGAAGAATCGTGGCTGGTGGGAGAGCGTGAGAGTTTCAGCACGTCTGGTGTAATGTGCAATTCTATTACGCATGTTACACCGTGTGGCCCTCCCCATCAAGCTGCCAGAATGCTGCGACGGACGCAGGGAGGAAAGGTGACCATGGCCACAGTTGTGACGTGATGCTCGGCAGACAAAGCGTATGTACTTTGAAATCGCTTGTATACCAAGTCAAAATTTAAAAAAAATTGTTGCTGTTCTTGCAAAATGCTCATAAACCAAGGTTTTACTGTATATGTATATGTGGGATGTCTGGTCTGAGGTCTGTGTGTGTGTGTGTATATATATATATCTCAAAATTTCAAGTCCCAAGCTACTAACCAGGGCATAAGAGTTACTCGCCACCAGTTGCTCCACCTAGCCCCTACCCAGCCCTTAAGGACGGCGTCAGATGAACGCAGTGATCACGTCCATGTTGCAGCACAGATTAATGTCCGTCGTAGCATAGAATCCTGAGCAATAGAGACCCACACACGAAGTATGTGCGCACCGAACTGCGCACGCACAACGCACGTGGCAAACGGACGCAAGTTAGGCAAGAACGTAAAACCGCTAGACAGACGCGCAGAGTGCGCCACTTCCGCATAGCGTTCTGTGTGAGTGATGAGATGGTAGACGCAGCGCATTTGCAATGTCCAACACCTTGACACGCAAAATGGCTTTTCGTATCCTTTTTCAAATTTTTATCATTTTTCATAGTAATTTTGTTTCCCATAATTGCCTTTTTTTTTTTTTTTCTACGTCCGTCAACAAAAATGGACCGTGTGGTGTCTACAGTATCTTCCGTCAGTACGTCCGTCTGTTGTGCACGCACGCAGAGTGCGCTCTAACGCTTACAAAATAACATTAATACCCAGACATCAGACTGCAGATACATGTATACCCAGTCATCAGACCCCAGTGTGAACAGAGTGAGGAGGCAGGGAAGCTCCTATCCACCCACTGCCTGTGACAAAGATGAGATTGGTCAGGTTAGGCAGCTGATTCCTGCCACCGTGCAGCCTGGGGTAAGGGGGAGCTGCACAGTGGCACCACCAGAATACACAGCACAAAATAATTTATTGTGCTGCCTGCATGTGCATTTCCACTTGCCCTCACTTAATTTCCACTCGCCAAATGCAAGTAGGCGAGTGGAAATTTTGAGCCCTGTATATACAGTGGCAACAAAAAGGATGTGAACCCTTTGGAATTACGTGGAGTTTTGCATGAATTGGTCATAAAATGTGGTCTGATCTTCATCTAAGTCACAACAATTTGAAAAACACAGTCTGCTTAAAATAATACAACACAAACATATGTTTTCATGTGTTTATTAAACATAACATGTAAACATTCAAGTGCAGGGTGGAAAAAGTATGTGAACCCCTAGCCTAATGACTTCTCCAAGAGCTAATTGGAGCCAGGAGTGAGCCAACCTTGAGTCCAATCAGTGTGATATTATTGGATGTGTTGCTGAAAGCTGTCCTGCCCTTTAAAAACACACACCAGTTTTGGGTTTACTGGTTTCAAGAAGCACTGCCTGATGGGAACCAGAAAAGAGCTCTCAGAAGCCCTACGATCAAGAATTGTTGACTTGCATGAAGCTGGAAAGGGTTACAAAAGTATCTCATAAAGCCTTGATGTTCATGTGTCCACGGTAAGACAGACTGTCTACAAATGGAGAAAGTTCAGCACTATTGCTACTCTACCTAGGCGTGGTCGTCCTGTAAAGATGACTGCAAGAGCACAGCGCAGAATTCTTAATGAGGTAAAGAAGAATCCTAGAGTGTCAGCTAAACACTTACAGAAATCTCTGGCACAAGCTAACATTTTTGTTGACACCTCTACAATAAGGAAAACATTAAACAAGAATGGAGTACATGGGAGGACACCACGGAGGAAGTCATTGCTGTCCAAAAAGAATATTGCAGCACGTTTGAAGTTTGCAAAAGAGCACCTGGAAGTTCCACAGCACTACTGGCAAAATATTCTGTGGACAGATGAAACCAAAATTGAGTTGTTTGGAAAAAACACACAACACTATGTGTCGAGAAAAAAAGGCACAGCACACCAACATCAAAACCTCATCCCCACTGTAAAACATGGCGGAGGGAGCATCATGGTTTGGGGCTGCTTTGCTGCCTCAGGGCCTGGACGGATTGTTGTCCTTGATGGTAAAATGAATTCCAGAGTTTATCAAGACATTTTACAGGAAAACGTACGACCATCTGTCCGCCAACTGAAGCTCCGCAGAGGATGGGTGATGCAACAGGACAATGACCCAAAGCATACAAGTAATTCAACAAAAGAATGGCTTCAACAAAACAAAATACGCCTTCTGGAGTGGCCCAGTCAGAGTCCTGACCACAACCCGATTGAAATGCTGTGGCATGACCTTAAGAGAGCGATTCACACCAGACATCCCAAGAATATTGCTACACTGAAACCGTTTTGTGAAGAGGAGTGGTCCAAAATTACTCCAGATCGTTGTGCAGGTAGGATCTGCAACTACAGGAAACGTTTGGTTGAGGTTATTGCTGCCAAAGGAGGGTCAACCAGTTATTAAGTCCAAAGGTTCACATACTTTTTCCACCCTGCACTGTGAATGTTTACATGTTCTGTTCAATAAAAACATGAAAACATATAATGTTTGTGTTGTATTATTTTAAGCAGACTGTGTTTTTCAAATTGCTGTGACTAGATGAAGATCAGAGCACATTTTAGGATCAATTCATTCAAAACTCCACGTAATCCCAAAGGGTTCACATACTTTTTCTTGCCACTGTATATGGGTATGTCTGGTCTGTGTTATATATGTCTGGTCTGAGGTCTGTGACTGTGTAATATATGTAGGTCTGGTCTGAGTTCTGTATACAGATATATATATATATTTGGGTAGGGATGAGCTGTTTGGTTCGATCTGTTCGAAGTTCGCATCGAACATAGGCCGTTCGACAGTTCGCGAACTTCGAACTTTTTGGGACGTTCGCCAAAAGTTCTAAAAAAATGCTTAAATACTAAAAAATCTAGAAATAAAGAGGCGCTTAACTGCAGAATATTATAAGCAACGGTTTATTAGATATTGAATTAAAAAGGGGAATATTTTTAACATTGAAGCCTATGGGATAAAACATTCTTGTTACTAAAACATCAGGCAGACACGACCCTCTAATCAGGCACTGTAGAGGGCAGCCTGCAGGGGCCTCCCAAGGATCCCCTTGAGGAGCATTGAGGAACATGCGGCCGCCGGATGAGAGAACTGCGACTGTGCGGGCTAGCCGCCCGGGTGCATGTGGCAGAGACAGGCAGCGCAGGGATGGAGCCACTGCACCTGCGTCCACGGCAGACCCCCCCCCCCCACAAGGTAAGGGCAGGTATGATATATATATATATATATATATATAATCTATATTCTTATAAATATATATATCCAGACTTGTATTACACACACATTTTGGCAACTAATTGCCCCGCCCCATTTCGCTGACCCCTCCAGAAGAAATGTTGAACCCGATAGAGCAGAGAATATTATATATATTCTCTGCTCTGTCGGGTTCAACATTTTTTTTGGAGGGATCAGCCAAATGGGGGGGGCGCGCATTTAGTTGAGATTGTCCACATGCCACCTACCCATGTGCGTATGTGTAAATAAGGTCTGAGGTCTGTGGGTGGGTGTGTGTGTGTATATATATATATATATATATATCTCTGCGCGTTGCTATATACGTATATATACAGTAAGGTCTGCGTGTTGATATATACATATATGTCTGTGTATGGTATCAATGCATCCCTACTCTATACACGGCGCTCCGTGTCCCTATAATATATATGATCAGGGGTTACCTTTTTTTATATTTTTATACTATTCCTATTAAATTAACAGTAATTTTTTATGTATTTTATTGAGTAGTATAGATCGGGGATCTCTTCTGCATTACCAAAACCTCCACCACTGCACTCTTCCACAATACCACAGAGGGGTTACTTACGGTGTGAAGGCACTTGCTGCCACCAAAGGCACAATATTTGGGTGCACTGCCACTGACGCCTATACCAGGTTCATATCATTTTAATATTTGACTGCAGGGTCCAACCCTGCACTCTTCCACAATACCACAGAGGTGTGGTGGCACTGTTGCCGACACTAAAGGTCCAATTTTAAAGCACCTATTGTTACTTTCATCCAAAGCCTGCATAAGTTTCACCATAATTTAGCCAAAAAATCACTAAACTTGTTCTGCATGTCCTAAAATTTCTCCTCTTTTCATACAGACTGCCGCCCAAAGCAGTTGTTTATGAATAGATTAAAAGGAAAACCATTTACCGTAATTTGAAATGTAATTTGTTTGTTTTTAAATGTTTCTATAAATCCTACAAATCTGCCACTTCACGGGCAGGTTATTGGGACCTCCTAGACACGATATGTGAAGGATTTTTTTCATTTTTATTCTTAACCTTTATTTCATGGAAAACTCACTGTTCCTTTTAAAAAAGTTGTTTTTTTTAACTTTTTGTCCTTGTTTCCTTTCCCCCACGGCACTACCCAGACCCCCATACACCTTTTATGGCAAATATCTTGCATATATGCCCTCTTGGAGGGCACTCTAACATTCAAACTTTCAGTTCCCCTTGACTTGCATTGAGTTCGGTTCGTGTTCGAGTTCGAACTCGAACTTTTGAAATTGTTAGAGTTCGAATGCGAACCGAACACGGGGGTGTTCGGCTCATCCCTAGTCCCAGGGACCTCATTATCCTGTTTGAAACTGGGGAAATTATAGAGGACCTTCTGACCGAGTGATTTTCCAGCACTCTCACCATAGTATGTTGTAAATTAAATGAGAACCCCGAGCCGCCCGCAATAAGCGTGTCTGCCGGGTTACTCACATGGGGCGTGGGTATTAGGGCACCTGGGGTAACTGGCAGGGTCGGATTAGCCATATTCCGCTATATTTTTCAGGAAAAAAAACTTGTCGTTTAAAACCGATGCTTAGTCCGTCTGAGGTAACTAGCCACGGCGTACTGCGCATGCGCGAGCTGCCGCAGACTTTACCTGAGAGACTAATGGCGCGAAGCCGCGCCTCTCTGTGACTGAGCTGCGGGGGGAGCGCTGAAACACTGTAGTAACCGCCGGAGAGACCTAATAGTTTCTCTGGAGAGAAAACACAAACGGAATTAAATGCAGTTCTGCAAAACTACCCAGAAAAATTACCCTTTCCTGCAAAAAACAGAAAAACAAGTTCTCTCACTCAAATATTCATCATAAAATATAAATGACGTTACCCCAATAGGATGTGTGTACTGAAAGTGTGTTGTAACACAAGAATACACTATACAGTATACAAATGAAATGTAAATGTGCAACAATACTGCAAACAATTTTAATACTGTATTGTTGCTAATACTCATCTCGGCGAGCAGCAAAGAAAAGAGGAGGAGCCAAGGGTTACCAGGGAATTTATGGAGCGGTCTACCTGACGATTGGGCAGCAGGGAGCTGGACTGTACCATTACCTGCTATTGTTATATGTATTGTTAAACTGTATTTTTCTCTCTAAATACTTTTATTGTGGTATTTGAGAGTTTTTCTTTGCTGCTATCGGCTTAAGTAAAGGAAAGCTAGCATAATATGAGCCTCCGTGTCTTGTGGGATAATTCAATGATTTTATGAGACAGTCTTATGTACTTTTTCTTTAATTTATATTCATATGTGTGTGTGTATACAGTTGTGTTCAAAATTATTCAACCCCCAATGCTGTAAAGGGTTTTAGGGAATTTAGGGACATTTGTAATTGTATTCAGAATGAAATCCTACAAGGACTTTTTAAAGAACCATATGCAACTAAAATGACATCAATTGGTTTTGTAATACAGTAGTAAATGTTTATTTTGTGAATTCTTCATTGACACAATTATTCAACCCCTTAAAGACTACCACTCTGAAGAACAGAGGTTCATTCAAGTGTTTTCAATCAGGTATTGAAACCACCTGTGGATGTCACGGAGCAGCAATAAAGCATAATAAGCACCAATTAGGCAGCTTTAAAATGACTGTGATACTCAGCTCCTTCTAGACATTTACTGGTGTGGTTACAAACATGGTGAAGTCAAGAGAATGGTCCAGGAAGACAAGAGAAGAGGTGATTACTCTTCACAGGAAGGGCAATGGCTAGAAGAAGATTGCAAAGATGTTAAACATACCAAGAGAGACCATAGGAAGCATCATTCGCAAATTCAAGGCAAAGGGCACTGTTGAAACGCTACCTGGTCGTGGAAGAAAGAAGATGCTGACTTCGACTGCTGTGTGCTACCTGAAGCGTAGAGTGGAGAAAAGTCCCCGTGTGACTGCTGAGGAACTGAGAAAAGATTTGTCAGATGTGAGTACTGAAGTTTCAGCTCAGACAATACGACGCACACTGCATAATGAAGGCCTCCATGCCAGTACTCCCAGGCGCACCCCCTTGCTGTCTCCAAAGAATAAGAAGAGTCGACTGCAGTATGCCAAAAGTCATGTGGACAAACCAAAGAAGTTTTGGGATAGTGTTCTGTGGACTGATGAAACAAAATTAGAACTGTTTGGGCCCATGGATCAACGCTATGTTTGGAGGAGGAAGAACAAGGCCTATGAAGAAAAGAACACTTTGCCTACTGTGAAGCATGGCGGGGGGGTCAATCATGCTTTGGGGCTGTTTTGCTTCTGCAAGTACAGGGAAGCTTCAGCGTGTGCAAGGTACCATGAATTCTCTTCAGTACCAGGAGATATTGGATGACAATGTGATGCAGTCCGTCACAAACCTGAGGCTTGGGAGACGTTGGACCTTTCAACAGGACAATGATCCCAAGCATACCTCCAAGTCCACTAGAGCATGGTTGCAGATTAAAGGCTGGAACATTTTGGAGTGACCATCGCAGTCACCTGACTTAAATCCGATTGAGAACCTCTGGTGGGACTTAAAGAAAGCAGTTGCAGTGCGCAAGCCGAAGAATGTGACTGAACTGGAGTCTTTTGCCCATGACGAATGGGCGAAGATACCTGTAGATCGCTGCAAGACACTTGTGTCAAGCTATGCTTCACGTTTAAAAGCTGTTCTAACTGTAAAAGGATGTTGTACTAAGTACTAAGATTGAATAAAACTGATAATGATGTGAGCACAGAAAAGCCATTTGTGGTTATTTCATTATAAATGTTATGTTATATTTGTCTGACCTACACGTGCCTCTTTGATTTAATTGTAAGCAAGATGACTGAATGATCAAAATCAATCTCAAACTGGCCAAAACACTCAATTTCAGTGGGGCTTGAATAATTTTGAACACAACTGTATGTGTGTATGTATGTATGTATATATATATATATGCAGTTATACTGTATTGGTATATTTCACATAAGATAAGTTTTTCTCCACAGGTAATTTTGTATATACTGTTTGTTTAGTTTGAACAGGAATCATTTATTCATTTATTAAGTGTTTTTTCTCAGGTCTTGGTCGCTCTTTTACCAGAGAGACGACTCGTCTCTCCTGTGGTTCTCTGTTGGGTTTTGGCGCCTCCCTCATAGCTGCGTCTGAGGAGAGGCGCGGCTTCGCGCCGCTGCCCTGAGGTAACTTTTGTGGCGGTTTGCGCATGCGCGCGGCGCCGCAGAGTTTTTCCTCAGGGAATCTCACAGAATTGCGGCAAGTTTTTGGTTTCTTCCCAAATTCGATAGTTTAGACTACTATTTAACTAATTAAGGTTATTATGGCCCACCCTAACGTACCATCTACCCCAGGTACCTTAATACCAGCTGCGCACGCCGGCAACCTGGCAGACGCATTTGTGGCGGCTATGTCGGCATTCTCCTCTAATATTGAGAACACATTAATTAGGGTATTGGAGGGTCATTCAGCTAGAAGATCCTCTATAATCTCCCCAGCATCGGATAGGTTTCTATCCATTGACTCCCATCGGGAGGACGAAGTCCCCGGGACTTCAAAGGAGGGAGGTGAGCAACTCCCTAAAAAAATGCTCTCATAAAAGACGTACATACACTTGTACACAAGAGGAATCCCCACAGCACTCCACTGTGGTTCGTAAGAGAGGCCATTTAACATCGGCCACCAAAAGAGTCTGACAGGTTCTCTGAATTTTCCAGTGAGGAAACAGTATCAGATTCAGAGGAGAACTCTGACCCTGACTATGACCCGGCGGTTTCTCTGAGTCAGACACAGTGTCCTCATCTGATTCCAATGAGGCTAAACAACCGGTTTTAGACCCGGTAGATGTGCTGGGAAACTCCATGTTTGTCCCAGAACAACTGAAACACCCGCGATCTGCGGAGTGGACACCAATAGACCACGTAGCTAAATATATTGAGCAGCGCATTCGCATGCCGATGGACAAAAAAGCTAGAAATAATCTGAGGGCTGATTGCCCAGCCCCAACTCTGGCACATAACTTGCATCTAACACCAGAACTAAACCCTAAAATAATTGATATTCTACAAGGGTCAAACTGGAATCCTAAAAGAGGGGTAGAGGCCACCTTAAAGGTGTGCCAGGAAAAATTATTTGATTTATTGGGCCCATTGACTAAATTAATGGACTCGGTCAAACGAGGCCTTCTTACAAATGAGAAACCAGACCTGTTTGAGTACAGGGGCTGGATACAACGGCTAGTTTTTGTGTTCGGAAATGTTAACACGTCTTTATCTAGCGAAAGGAGGCATTCTATCCTCCTTAAAATCGATCCTAAAGTAGCTACTTTAGCGGCTAATGAGCCTGGCCCTAGTGCTGTGGGTATGTTTTCGGCGACAAGTCGACAACCACTTTAAAGAGATGACAGATTATACAGGGTCCTTGTCTACGGTCGGCAAGGTAAAGGCCAACATTCGAAAGGCTTTCCCTAATAAGGTTTTTGACAGGGCCGGGAAAAGCAGGGGCCGTTTTCCCGGCCGTATCGCATTTTCCATCTCCAAGAAGTTCTTTTAAGTCCTCTTATCAAGAGGTCCAAAGAAATCCCACCTTTTTTCCACAAAGGTCCAGGCCTCAGCGGCATCGAGGTTACAGAGGTCCTAGGAGATCAGGATCTTTTGGTGAGTATGTGTTCACACCTACATTCTTCCACACAAGAGGTGGGGGGCAGGACATTAAGTTTTTTCAAACAGTGGCAGATAGTCACGTCAGACCAGTGGGTTCTTCAGACAATACGGGGTTTCAAGATAGATTTCACCTCACATCCCATACAGTGTTCCTCCAGGGATAATGGTAATGTCTGAAAAGGAGAGAGCGGTTACTTCACCAATAAAAAAATGGTGGGAGCTGTGGCAATTGAGTTTTAATGTGGATAAGTGCAAGATAATGCACCTGGGGCGTAAAAACCCAAGGGCTGAATATAGAATATTTGATACAGTCCTAACCTCAACATCTGAGGGTTGGGATTTAGGGGTCATTATTTCAGAGGATCTAAGGGTAAGTAGTCAATGTAATAGAGCAGCAGGAAATGCTGGCACAATGCTTGGAAATGCTGGCAGAATGCTTGGTTGTGTAGGGAGAGGTATTAGCAGTAGGAAAAGGGAAGTGCTCATGCCACTGTACAGAGCACTGGTGAGACCTCACTTGGAGTACTGTGTGCAGTACTGGAGACCGTATCTCCAGAAGGATATAGACATCTTAGAGAGAGTTCAGAGAAGGGCTACTAAAATGGTGTACGGCTTGAAGGAGAAAAGTTACCAGGAAAGGCTTAATGATCTTAACATGTACAGCTTGGAAAAAAGACGAGACAGAGGAGATATGATAGAAACATTTAAATACGTAAAGGGAATCCACAAGGTAGAGGAAGGGAGTATATTTAAACGGAAACAAAGTAGCAAAACAAGAGGACATAGTCTTAGATTAGAGGGGCAAAGGTTTAAAAGTAACATCAGGAAGCATTATTTTACTGAGCGGGTGGTGGATACATGGAACAGTCTTCCAGTAGAAGTGGTAGAGGCCAAAACAGTAATTGAATGTAATTAGGCATGGGATAGGCATAAGGCTATCCTAAACAAAAGATAAATCCAAGTAAAGTATCCCTGTAATTGGGCAACTAGATGGGCCGAAAGGTTCTTATCTGCCGACATTTTTCTATGTTTCTATGTTTCTAAAAGACTTCTTCAGAAAGAATGCGATATAAAAAGTGGTTCCTCACAGAGAGATATTTCTCAGGAATATATTTCTGGTCAAGAAGAAAGATGGAAGTTTCCGTCCGGTAATAAATTTGAAATATCTCAACGAATATCTTGTGTACAATCAATTCAAAATGGAGGGCATTCCATCGTTAAAAGGAGTTTTAACTCCATAGGATTGGTTGGTCAAAATAGTCCTAAAAGATGTGTATTTGACAATTCCGATAGAGGCTTCAAGCAGGGATTTTCTCCAGTTCCTCTGGGAGGGCACCCTTTGGAGATTCAAGTCCCTTCCTTTTGGTCTGTCATCCACCCCTTGGTGTTTCACCAAGTTAATGAGACCAGTGGTGGCATTTCTCCACAGCAGGGGAGTGCGTCTAATAATTTACCTGGACGATATTCTCCTCCTGGCGGCGGACCCAAAATTATTAATGGTCCACAAGGATTGGACGGTGAATCTGTTGTCCAATTTGGGTTTCTTTAATAAATTTCAAAAAGTCGATTCTCACACCAACACAATCCATCGAATTTCTGGGTTTCACCGTAGATTCGGTAGAAATATCTCTCTCCTTGCCGTCAATCAAGGTTCGGCTGATTCACAAGGAGATCAGATGTCTTCTATCTACACAGGAGTTTCCTCTGAGATGGTTGGCTCGCCTGCTAGGCCTTCTCTCCTCAGCAATACAAGCGGTCTTTCCAGGACCGCTGTATTATCGGGCCCTTCAACGTCTGAAGGCACGTTCTATGAAGAGAGGATGGCTTTATCCAGATTACATCTCTTTGAACGACGAGTCGAAGGAAGAGATGCAATGGTGGCTAAATCATTTGGAGTCGTGGAATGGCAGAGCCATTATCCATCCCGCTCCAGGGTTAATAATAGAATCAGACGCCAGCAGATCTGGGTGGGGCACGCAATGCGGTTCGCTTTCCACAGGCGGCAAATGGGATTCTGTAGAGATGGAGTTACACATAAATGGTCTGGAACTCCTCGCTGGTTTGTTTGCTATTCAAAGCTTTACCAAACCCTTCCAAGCGAGTTCCATTCTGTTAAAGATGGACAATTTGTCCGCAGTGTGGTATATCAATCATCTGGGAGGTCCTAGGTCCAGACAGTTGGCGGAGACAGTGAAATCCTTTTGGAGCTTTTGCCTAATATATTCCAGGCCTCAGCAATGTTGTGGCGGACTGGAACTCAAGATATCTGATAGATTCCAGTGACTGGAGATTGGATACCAGGGTGTTTGCCGCTTTGTCATTCCTCTGGGGTCCTTTCTCTATAGATTTATTTGCTTCACGCCTCAATCCCCTTCTTCCAGAGTAATACAGTTGGAGACCAGACGCCATGGCTCTGTCTACAGATGCTCTGGTTCAGACCTGGCCTCTAGGGACTCTCTACGTGTTTCCTCTATTTTCCCTCATTCTAACAGTAATACGGTTAATACTATCACAGTTAGCTACAGTAGTGCTCATAACCCCACTTTGGAGGTCTCAACCATAGTTCCCATGACTTCTGGAACTGGCTGTAGACGTTCCCAGGTTGATTCGGGTCTCCTCCACTCTGAGGGACCCAGAGGGAACACTTCAGAATCTCATGAGTCCCCACTCAATGTGGTTAATAGCGTGGAAAATTTTAGGGATCACTGGTCTTCCTTCGAGGTTTCGGAGGCAACTGCCTCCTTATTGTCAAGCTCATGGGCGCCATCTACTAGGAGATATAGGTCAGCATGGAACGCATGAGTTTCTTGGTGTGTGGAACGACAGGTTAATCCCGTATCGGCTCCTTTGAGTAAATTGTTACATTTTTTCACTGGTCTATTTGAGGATGGGAAAGCGTATCGCACAATTAATAACTTCAGGTCAGCGATATCTGCTTCACATCAGGGGTTTAACGGGTTTCCTGCAGTAAAGCATCCGATTGTATGTAGTTTGTTAAAGGCCTCCTCGTCCTCGTTATTCTAACACCAGGGATGTTAATGTTGTGTTTAGTCTGTTGGATGGGTGGCCTGATAATGAAGTTTTGTCCATTAAACAAATCTCAGCTAAATTAGTCATTTTACTTTGCTTGATCTCCTGCAAAAGAGTCTCAGACGTTCGGGCCCTGGATTTAGGGGATGGATGTTTTTCCCCAACGTGAGTGAAATTTTTGATTTCTAATCGGACAAAAACTTCATTGTCAGAGGTTTTCTATCCAGTTTTTTCGCAACGTCCTAGTTTGTGCCCAGTGCGTTGTTTAAAGGAATACGAGAGAGTTACTGCCCCTAACAGGTCTCTTCAATCTCAACGTTTTTTTTTTCAATATGTAAACCTTATAAATCTAACTTCCACCACACTCGCTAGGTGAGTTAAATGGATCATGTCAGGATCTGGTGTAGACGTCTCCATGTTCAGAGCTCATTCATCCCGGAGTGCTTCTGCTTCCGGAGCTTTTTCCCGTGGATGTCGTCTTGAGGACATCTTAAAAACAGCAGACTGGTCCAGAGAATCCACCTTTAGGGAGTTTTATTTTAAACCAGTGTCTCACATGTCACATTCAGTAGTTAATTAAGCTTTGAACTAGCATAATAAGAGCCTCCGTGTCTTGTGGGATAATTCCCAGATTCCCCTATTATCATGACGGGGAAATCATAATTATAATAAACACACGGAGGCGAGTATCATCCCGCCCAAACATTGGAGTTTTCTTTCCCACCCTGATATCTGAGGTTAATATTAAGTATTCATTAGGTGTTATAGATTGGTCGATCATTATTTTTATTTTTTTAAGTAGGCTCTGGTGATCTCTAATATGTTGTTTTCTCTGACAGCTTGAGTGTTGTGTTGGAGTTTTCTCGGAAGATTTGGTCTTCATGTTGGAGGTTTTCATGGAAAGACGAAGCTCTTCCGATATTCATTTTGTTAAAGAAGAAGATTAATACGTCTCACATCAGAAAAGAGGAGGAGCCAACAGTGGTCGGAGGATTTAAGGATTGGACTGTACCATTATCTGTAATGGTTATATATTGTTCAAATTAATTTTTTCTCTCTAAATACTTTTGTTGTGGTATTTGAGAGATTGTTCTTTGCTATCGGCTAAGTAAAGGAAAGAAAGCATAATACTCGTCTCCGTGTCTTTATTATAATTATGATTTCCCATCATGATAATAGGGGAATCTGGGAATTCCAGCGTTGATTTACGCGCGGTAATGTTGAATGCTGGGCGCAAAAATTCACGCGTGCGTTTTTGCGTGAAGATTGTAATAGGGCCCAAGATGAGCAGGTTTTATTGCAAATGAAAAAAGACACTTAAGTTAATCCCAAAGAGACTTTATGTGAAAACCCAATAGACAAGATGACAACATAATGAAAACATTACTTCAAATGGCGATATCCTCTTCAAATCGAACAAGCTTTAGGTGTTACATCTTAGGGGGTTACTAAGAGAGCCGAACTGTTCCCCAAATGGCACCGAACAGTGAATTTCCCCGTACGGTGACATTTCGTGACCATCCGGCTAATCAGAGAGCAGGCAGTTTGTCAAATTTTGCCGAATTGCCAGTGCAATACGGTGCTGTTCAGCGGCAGTGAAATACAGTGCCTGTTCGGCGGCAGTGAAATACGGTGCTGTTCGAGGGCAGTGAAATCCCCCATAGAGAAGCAATGGTTAATCTATTCACATTGAACAGCCGAGAAATGTAAGTGAATTGCCCTGATGTTCAGTGGTTTCATTCGACAGGTTTATTCAGTCGAATCCCACAGGTTGCAATGTTAAAAATATTCCTGTTTTTAATCCAATATCTAATAAACAGTTTACTTTTTTAATTTGCAGCAAAAAGTCTCTTTATTTACTGATTTTTTTTTAAGGATCTATCAGGCATTTTTCTGAATTTTTTTCATATATTATATGTAAAATCCAGACATTTTCGTTCAGTAGTTTTTTTTGCAAACAGTGTTTCAATTTTGACACTTTCAAGCATATTGCTTTTTCTTTTTTTTACCCCGTTCCTCAGCTTGCTGGTTTTTCCTGCTGACTGGTCTGCGCTGTGATCAGTCAGCAGCTCATCGGCATTTTCCAATGTGTTCAGCGTTTTTTGCGATGGTTCCGGTGGGTGTTCGGCAGGCCTGCATCGGGATTGGGGCAGGTTTTCCCTGCACACCTGGGACCCTGTGTTGAATGCTGAATTTGCCACAGGGTGGGGAACTTTGATTCCGCCAATATTTCGGTGCTCTCTGAATAACCCCCTAGGTGTAGAGGGTCCGGCTCATAGGAGTTTACAATCTAGAGGAGCAGAGGGTCTGGCTCATAGGAGCTTACAATCTAGAGGAGCAGAGGGTCTGGCTCATAGGAGCTTACAATCTAGAGGAGCAGAGGGTCCGGCTCATAGGAGCTTAGTCTAGAGAAGCAGAGGGTCCGGCTCACAGGAGCTTACAGTCTAGAGAAGCAGAGGGTCCGGCTCACAGGAGTTTACAATCTAGAGGAGCAGAGGGTCCGGCTCACAGGAGTTTACAATCTAGAGGAGCAGAGGGTCCGGCTCATAGGAGCTTACAATCTAGAGGAGCAGAGGGACCGGCACACGGGAGTTTACAATCTAGAGGGATTGGGGTTGAGGAAGACAAGGGGAATTTTACTGGACGGCAGGATCATTAGTGCCAGTGGTTTGGGAATGGTGGGGCCACAGAAGCAGCTTCAATCATGTGTGAGTAGGTGAGCAGTGGGAGGAGTTACATCAATGCTATTATTCTTGAAAAAGGTAAGGCACAGGAACAACAAACAGTCAATACTGACATAACAGCAGTAAGACATCAGAGTCCGTGTCAATATCAAAATGCAACCAGATTTTCCATAGGGATGTGCGTTTCGGGTTTCGGAATTTCAGATTTTTCACGAAATTTCCCGATTCGTGTTTTCGGATGCGGCCGATTTTCCGAAAATTTTTAGATCGGAAAATGTCCGAACCGAAAAGTTTTCCGAGCAGAAACGAAATATTTTCGGAAATTTCGAATGGACTTGAAATGTGTCAAATCGAAATTTATTTTCGCTCTATTCATGATTTCGGTTCCATTCGTGATTTTGGTTCCATTTCGGTAATTCTGGACATCGTATATTTAACTATTATCGGTTATATCGCTGATTCTGTAAATTTTGTATTTGTAAATGCTTATCACTTGGTTTTTTTTTGTTTCCATTAATCCGATCGATACGATAATTCGTAATCGGGTCGGATCCGATTCGTCCGCGGGTCGCGCATGCGCGCGCGGATGTCGTAACTTTATTGAGCCAGTTTTTTGACAACTTTTTTTTGGCCAAAATATTGTTATTATTCACCATGGCTGCAAGAGACGAGTGCCATTCTGACACCTCATCGTCTCTCAATGAACCACCACCACCCAGAAAGAAGCGGGCCAGCAATATGGCATTTGAGGAGATGCTCGAGCTGGTCCGGATCTTTGATCTGAAGGATTACGATTGCTGTAAGGGCCCTTACGGCAGGAAGAAGAACGCTAGAAAGGATCGTATCCTAGATAAGCTACGCACCACCATTTTGGAGTTGTTCGGGAAGGACCGGATGAAGGACCAGCTCCGGAAACGCTGGTCTGATCTGAAGGTACGCGAGGAGGAGCAGCTGAGACACATCCGTCGCGTCATAGCGAAACGTAAGTGTCATGTTATATTGTAAAGCGCTGCGCAAACTGTTGGCGCTATATAAATCCTGTATAATAATAATAATGTGCTTGCATGTGCTAATGTGCACAGAAATACGCTGATTTTATCTAGTCCTTTTTTCATGCAATGTGATTGTGTATAGCTTTGCGTTTTCACGACTCGTCATACATGCATTTTTGCCATAGCTCTTCCTTTTTGTGATTTTACGTATTCGTGAAAATTGTGACATTTGATGTATGTAGATGAAGTTACAATGCTGGATTTCTTTTGGCACTGTGTGTACTATAGTGTGTTGGGGGGGGGTTGTTGTGATTGAGTGATGCATACGAGATGACCCGCAGCTTGCCCAATATTGGCTCCCACCTGCGCATCAACAAAAATCTCTGCCTCTCTGCTAAGTGGTAGGATGGGACATGTAGTTCTTCTGAAAGTGCATCCAAACAGAGCCGCGTTCAATACAGCCTCAGCAGCTGCTGAATTGTTGCAGCGCAGCAATTCAGTCTGCTGCAGCAGTGTCATTGAATGCTTTAGATGCAAATTTCAAAACAAAATGGCGGATTTCTGTTGTTTCTGCAATATCCAGTTTTATTCACAGAAACTGAAAGTGAAACTGAGGCTGAGGCATCTATAAAATAAATAAAAGCAGTCGCACAATGCGCTTTGTACGCACACAACACCAATAATAGTTTTTATTGAATAAACGTAATGTTTACTTCTGAAAAAAATATATATTTGAACGGTAATACATGTCTGTGTGCAGGGGAAATAAATAAATATTTTGACTTTAGACCTATGAGATGGGAGTAGTGGTGGGTCAAGCTGAGGCCTGTTCAATACCTCAGCCGCTGCAAGTGCTAAGTTAGCAACTTGCCATTGAACGCCGTTCAACCGCTCAGCGCTCAGCAGTGCTAACCTAGCACTTGCAGCGACCCGAGGAGATGCTGAGTGTGACGTTTTAAAGATGGCCGCCGCCATGAAGCAGTAACAATGCCGTACAGCAAGATGGCCGCCGCCTCGAAGCAGGTAATCATTCCATACAGCAATGTTAATTTTGCGGTTTCTGTTCACCAAAGCACAAAATATTTATTTATTATTTCCCCCTGCACATAGACATATATTACAGTTCAATTTATATATTGTTTCAGAAGTAAACATAACGTTTATTCATTAACTATCATTTGTGGTGTGTGCGTACAAAACGGAATTGTGCTGACTGCTTCTCTTTATTATATTTTGTCCGAGTGATCCGAAAAACAATCTGAATTTTTCATTAAGAAATCATCGGCCATTTTGGATTCAAAATTCGCATCCAAAGGGTTCAACGACACTGCTGCAGCAAACTGAATTGCTGCGCTGCAGCAATTCAGCAGCTGCTGAGGTATTGAACAGGCCTCTGGTAGTGGGGTAGTGGAGGGGGTGTCGCAATACTTTCGGCAATATAGTGTATAGATATACCATTTTTTCCAGTCTGCATTATTTACGTGTTATTTTTTGGATTTGGCAGAAGACAGGAAGAAGGCAGCAGCATCTGCCCAGGCGGGCACCAGTGCCCCAGTGGAGGAGGAGGAGGAGCCACGGGCATCCACCAGCGCTGGTATATACTGTTTTATTTTGCAACGACTTTTGGTCAAAAACAGAAACATTTTTTGTTTACTGTATTTTAATTTAATTTTTTTATGTATAGCACAAGAGGAGCAGGAGGAGGAGCAGGAGGAGGGCGAAGTTGGAGAGAGGGAGCCGGAGCAGCAGGAGGCCGCCAGTCCAGGTTTTTTTTTTTACTGTTGTATTTTGCATCGACTTTTGTTCAAAAATAAATCAGTTTTGTTGTTTACTGTTGTAGCGCTGTGTTAAAATTTTGCTGTGGCAGTACCTATTTTTGGCCACAAGATGGAGACTATCGCGATCAGAGACACTGGACATTGGGACTACAATTCCCGGCATGCTTTGCAAGGAGACAGGAAGTGGGTGGGGACTGGACACTTACATCCTCCGCCTCGTGGAGAACGCGCCAGAGCGCGCCAGGGAACGGGAGAGAGCAGACGCAGTGCCGTAGATCGTAAGAGGGCCTAGGCCAGAGAGCAAGTGAGCCTGTCAGTTCTTTTACCGGGTCATTCAGCCTAAGGAGAAGGAGCCCTCCAAGGTTCCAGAGTTGCTGCAGATTGAACCAACCGAAGACCTCGAGTAAGGAGTCACCGCAAGTTGATCGGGTACAGAGAGCAGGCGGTGAGCTGGGCCAAAGTCGTGGACAAGCTATGGGAAGTCAGACAACGGATCCGGCCGCTAGTATCCCCAGTCAAGATCGAGCGGAGAGACGTCCTGGGTCAGCGGAGCCTAAGGCAACCGGTGGATGGGTGAGAGGCCTCCAAGGCCGTTTGAAAGAGAAAACAGCAGCGTATTCTTTGTATTACAAAGTCCACAGGGCCCCAACTTGACTAGTCGAAGACATTCTTTAAGTAAATTCACTGGCCAGTTGAACAGTACCCGGGTACCATACACACACATACACACCTTTTACATTCCGGGACTTAACCTGTGCAGGACTCACTTTTGTTACGAATCAGAACAGGGGTAAAGATACGTTCCGAATATATTTTTCTCTTTTCCGCTGCGCGTTTACCGTGATACGAAGAGATTGTATATTCTGGGGTTCCGCTACGTGTCCCTTTTTCGAATATTCGTGCAATTGCATTTTCTTTTATGTTCGGTTACGAATATTTTATTTTCCGAAATACGACGCCTCGTGTTTCGGTTCTTTTCCGCTACGCGTTTTATCGCAATACGAAAGTACTGTAATAATATCTGTGAATACCGTGTCTCAACATCTGCCTATTATTTTAGTAAACTATTTAAATGATAAAAACCCACAACTGTGTTGGAGTATATTTATTCCCTAGTGCGGGGAGACTGACCCGTGGTTCATTTTCAGCGGCTCCTCCGGGAGTGAGCGCTACACTGTATTTTTTATTTCTTTAATTTCTTAGATATAGCACCGGATATGCTGACGGTGGTGGTGGGGGAGGAGTCGGAGGAGGAGTCGGAGCCTCAGGAGGCCGCCAGCTCTGGTATATACTAGTGTTATATTTTTTCAAGACTTTCAGTCAAAAATAGAAACCTGCTTTACTTACTGTATTTTCCTTCTTTCATTTATTGGATATATAGAAGGAGAAGCCAGACCTAGCAATCGGGAGGCGATCGGCGAGCTACGCCTGGCAGTTGCAACGATCGATACCATCCAGGAACTGCTGCAGGAATTGCGGGAGCACATAAACAATACCGCGGACATCCTGGAGCGGGAGTGAGACAGACCAGTGGCAGCCTCCTCCCGAAATCTGCAGGTTCACTGAAGACGAGGCCGGACCGTCATAAATTTGTCAACATATTTGTGGCCATGAATGTGACTGTGCACATTCTACACTTCCTGCCTGGCCAAAAAATGTCACACACTAACACAACCTTGTTGTACTGCCTTGAGATTTGATTACCGACGTGGCCTGGTTTTGTTAAGCTTAGGCAATGTCACAACAACCCTCCGCCGCGTTTTTCGCTCCCTGCGAGCGTCCGAAGCATGCAGCTTCGTCGCTCGCCTGGAGGAAACACGTCACCAGCCAATCGCGGCTGGTCACGTGGCTCCCCCGGCGAGCGCCCAAGCTGCGCGCCGCCGGACGCTCTGAGGGAGCGAAAAAGGCGGCGGAGGTGAACTGGGGCCATTATCATGAGGTGCTGGGGCATTCCATGTGCTGGGGCAAATCCATGAGGAGCTGGGGCATATCCAGGAGGAGCTGGGGCATGTCCACGAGGAGCTGGGGCATGTCCACGAGGAGCTGGGGCATATCCACGAGGAGCTGGGGCATATCCATGTGTGAGCTGGGGCATATCCATGTGTGAGCTGGGGCATATCCATGTGTGAGCTGGGGCATATCCACGAGGAGCTGGCGCATATCCACGAGGAGCTGGGGCATATCCATGTGTGAGCTGGGGCATATCCATGTGTGAGCTGGGGCATATCCATGTGTGAGCTGGGGCATATCCATGTGTGAGCTGGGGCATATCCATGTGTGAGCTGGGGCATATCCATGTGTGAGCTGGGGCATATCCACGAGGAGCTGGGGCATATCCACGAGGAGCTGGGGCATATCCACGAGGAGCTGGGGCATATCCACGAGGAGCTGGGACATATCCACGAGGAGCTGGGGCATATCCACGAGAGGAGCTGGGGCATATCCACGAGAGGAGCTGGGGCATATCCACGAGAAGCTGGGGCATATCCACGAGGAGCTGGGGCATATCCATGAGAGGAGCTGGGGCATATCCATGAGAGGAGCTGGGGCATATCCATGAGAGGAGCTGGGGCATATCCATGAGAGGAGCTGGGGCATATCCACGAGGTGCTGGGGCATATCCACGAGGAGCTGGGGCATATCCACGAGGAGCTGGGGCATATCCACGAGGAGCTGGGGCATATCCACGAGGAGCTGGGGCAAATCCATGTGTGAGCTGGGGCAAATCCATGTGTGAGCTGGGGCATATCCATGAGGAGCTGGGGCATATCCACGAGGAGCTGGGGCATATCCATGAGAGGAGCTGGGGCATATCCATGAGAGGAGCTGGGGCATATCCACGAGGTGCTGGGGCATATCCACGAGGAGCTGGGGCATATCCACGAGGAGCTGGGGCAAATCCATGTGTGAGCTGGGGCAAATCCATGTGTGAGCTGGGGCATATCCATGAGGAGCTGGGGCATATCCATGTGTGAGCTGGGGCATATCCATGTGTGAGCTGGGGCATATCCATGTGTGAGCTGGGGCAAATCCATGTGTGAGCTGGGGCATATCCATGAGGAGCTGGGGCATATCCATGTGTGAGCTGGGGCATATCCATGTGTGAGCTGGGGCATATCCATGTGTGAGCTGGGGCATATCCATATGTGAGCTGGGGCATATCCATATGTGAGCTGGGGCATATCCATGAGGTGCTGGGGCATATCCACGAGGAGCTGGGGCATGTCCATGAGGAGCTGGGGCATATCCATGAGGAGCTGGGGCATATCCATGTGTGAGCTGGGGCATATCCATGTGTGAGCTGGGGCATATCCATGTGTGAGCTGGGGCATATCCATATGTGAGCTGGGGCATATCCATATGTGAGCTGGGGCATATCCATGAGGTGCTGGGGCATATCCACGAGGAGCTGGGGCATGTCCATGAGGAGCTGGGGCATATCCATGAGGAGCTGGGGCATATCCATGAGGAGCTGGCAGTGGCGACTCTAGGAACAATATTTAGGGGGGGCACAGAAGATACCGCAGTCAAAACTGAGGGGGCACTAATAATTTTCACCACTAAATCATCCCACTGAATAAAACTAAAGGCCCTATCACCTGGTGTGAGCTAAAACGCCATCACTAAAGGAAAAATTACTGCGAGTCACTAAAACTTAGTGCCTGACGACCTACTAACAGATCACCTTGTCTGCAGTAGTCCATGAACAAGGTCGTTTGGCGCACGCTAGGGAAACTCTAAGGCTGGGGTCAGACCAGCGCACTTTTAACGTGCGTTCTAGCGCACTTAATTACGGCCGCACTAGCAGCAAATGATGGGCAATGACGGCCAATATACGAAGTACGGTCGCACGAAAGTCCGGCCGCGCAACGCAAGTGGAAAATGAACGCATTTTTTCGAGAACGCAGAACCGCTAGTACAGACGTACAGAATGCGCTGCGCCCACTAGCGGCGTGTGTGCGTGATTAGGAGACGTCAGACCCTGCTCGTGTCCGGCCAACATAACGTCCAGACGCAAAAAGTTTCCTGGTTTGGATTCGTAAAACATCACGCACGAAAATGCGCATCATATGACCGTTTTCGCATATTCCGTGAAAAAATACATCAATGCGTTCGGACGCACTTTTTTACGTTCGCGTGTAAAAATGCTTTTGTTTGACCCTAGCCTAAGACCTGAGCTGAGACCCAGCGCTAATGTGGTTGTGAACAGGATAGAACTGGGGTTTTTTTCCAGTGCAGAATGCCGGGCCATAACTATCCCCCGCCCTCACAAGCTTGAATATGAACACATCCAGTGAATAACCTCACACCCCTGCATTATTAAAATCCTCCATGGTGGCCGTATTATCCATGTTTTGATGCACACATATATTAAGGCTGATGGACATTGCTTGATAAATGCCACCCAGCAGCATGTAGAATCCTTACACTGCATTTAATAGATCCAAAAGGAAGGCCAGGTGAGGGACAAAAATTTCCCTGCTGCAGCATATAAATAATACATGTTTCAGGGCAAGACTTATTCACGTGTCCCTTTAAACATGGTCCACACGGTCACCCTAATAATCATACGCTTCCATACTATGAATCACCCCAGCATAAAATGTTTAAAATTAGGCAAAATATTAGAATTAGGATATATGTGGATAAAGGATACATTTATAATAGAGCCTACTGCAACAGCAACGACAATGCGGACAAGATCCATTACAATGGTGTATGGGGCCAAGAGCCTGTGCTGCATTCCTTTCAATTGTCTGTTAATTTTGGGTGAAGATCTGTTTTTTCTGGGGTTTTTTGGAGTTGGCACCAGGGTTGAGCAGTAGGTAAAATGTTGCAATTAGCTTCCCTCAAAAAATTTGCGCTGGCACCAAGTGATCTGAGATCTCTAGCTCTCCCCGTGTTAAATAAAGGACGCGGAAAGTATAGCAAGCTTGCGGTACAAATCGCTAATAGCAACGCACTAAGTGATTTTTCCCGTTTGTAGCGGGAGGCAAACGATCTGTTGGTCAGGCGCTAGACTCAATTAACCTGGCGCTAACGCAAAATCACGCCGACGCAAGGGTTAACCTACACCAGGTAATAGTGCCCTAAATAAGTATATATAAATAAGATTCCAAAACCCCAGAGTAATGTGACGCAATGATGCCTTTTTATTGTACTAACCTGATACTTTATTCGCTGCAATTCGGAGGTTTTCGCTGAATGTCTGATAGCTGCTTCAGCGACTCCACTTTTAGCAAATTACAGTGACCATTCACTAAATAGGAATTCACTATATTTTCGGCAAAATTAATTCCCCCGAAATGTGACGAAAAGCAAAGGATCTAAAGATGATTAGACCCTTTAGATTCTAACTTCCATAATAACCCCTAAAATGCCATAAACCCAGAGAAATGCAATAAAAATAATAAACAATGTGGCATTTAGCTACCCATTAACCCCTAATATGCCATTAATCAAGGTAAAACATGAAATGAATACACTGTCTCAGCATGTAGTTACCGATTAACCCCTACAATGCCATTAAACAAGGAAAAAATAAAATGTATACCGTGAGGGATGAAGCCTACCCATTAACCCTTAATATACAACTAAACCAAGGCAAAAACTAACGTAATACACAATGTAATGTAAAGTCTGAACATTAACCACTTCACTGATAAGCATTTTCATAGGGTTGAAATGGCTCAAGTTTAAGTGCCCGTTATTATTTAATATTTTATGACTTTTATTTCAAACTGAATATGGTCATGTTGGGTATCATTGGAAAGGCCAGAATCTGCCCTTTCCAATGACACCTAGATCGTCCATATACGATGCACAGGGACAGAGATACAGTGGTCTGAATAAGTGTGGTAAGCTGGATGCTGATTTTTGGTGGGGGGGCACATGGGGGGGCAAGGAATAACCTAGGGGGGGCAATTGCCCCCCCTTGCCCCCCTGTAGAGTCGCCTATGGGAGCTGGGGCATATCCATGAGGATGTCGGATGTTGGCCAAGCTTCCGGGAACTCTTCCTGAGGACTGGCGTCATCGTGCATACCACGATGACGCCAGTCCTGGAGTTAACCCCTAGCTGCCACCAATGGTGGAGATAGGGGGTTCCAATGAACCCCCTATCTCCCGTTCTGTGGCAGCTAGGGGTTAAAGTTTGGTGTTGTTGGATCAGCCAGAGCATGGCCGTTCCAACGATACCAAACACGAATGTGAAAAACATTTGTAAAAAAATTAAAAATAAAAAAATATTTAAAAAAATTTATAAAAAAAAAAAATATTTTTTTTTCTTTTTTTTGGTTTGTTAATGCAGCAATATTGTTCCCATTTCAATTATAATGTGAACAATGATGCTGCACTAGCGATTTTTGTATGCGGTGCGTTTGTTAAAAATCGTGTAATTTTCCCCAAAAAAAAATGTAACGAGACCCCATCTCTAATTTTTTTAACATGCGCACCCCATACAAAATATAACCGCAATGGCTCGCATGTTAAAATGGGGAAAAAAAACACTTTACACATTGTAAATTATTGAAAAATCATATTTTATTGCATTTTTTGTTATAATATACAGACAGGTCATGACGTATACATATAATAATGACATATTATGAATCTGCCGAGTCTGACGGAAAGAACGATATATAATATGTCTGGGTCATATACTAAAATAAGCCTTCAAAACGCGTTTAAACATGATGAGCAAAACCGGTAAAAAATAAAAATGACCTCAGCACAGGGGCGGGAAAAGCCTCAGCAGCGAAAGGGTTAATTAAAAAAAAACACGATAGAATCGCCAGAATTATCGTATCGACAGAATGAATTATCGGATCCGAAAAACAAACCAAAAATTTATTATAAAAAAATATATAAAGTATTAAAAAAGTAAACCATAGTAGTTTACATCAAAACGAATAGAGTTAGACAGCTTTGAAACGAGAACAGACGTTCCGAAAAAACGAAAATTTCCGAAATCCCGAAAAGTCGATACAAAAAACGAGCAATGTGACACGGAAATACGAAAAAAGGTCGATATTCCGAAAACCATGTACAATTCCGAAAAACGAAAATTTCCGAAATCACGAAAAGTCGATACAAAAACGAGTAAAGTGACACGAAAAATGGTCGATATTCCGAAAAAAATGTACCCGAAAAACGAGTCGAACCGATTCGAAACAGAAATCGGTCGAAACGAGCCGAATCGAAAAGTTTAAAAATCCGAAAAATCGAACCGAATCGAACCGAAAAAAAAAATCGGTGCACAAGCCTAATTTTTTTCCCAAATGATTCATCTTGTTAAATCACTGAAGGAAATTGGAAAGTTCCTCTGTAGGGATGAGCCGAACACCCCCGTGTTCGGTTCGCGTTCGAACACGAACCGAACTCAATGCAAGTCAATGGGACTTGAAAGTTCGAATTTTAGAGTGCCCTCCAAGAGGGCATATATGCTAGATATTTGCCATAAAAGGTGTATGGGGGTCCGGGTAGTGCCCTGGGGGACAGGAAACAAGGACAAAAGGTTTTAAAAAAAAAGTTTTAAAGGAACAGTGAGTTTTCATGAAATAAAGGTTAAGAATAGTTCCTTCATTCGTGCCTAGGTGGTCCCCATACAATCCCGTGAAGTGGTGGATTTGTGGATTAATTTAAACCAAAAAAATGACATTTCAAATGACGGTAAATGGTTTTCCTTTTTTTTTTTTTTTTTTTTTTTTTTTTAAATATTTTTATTCATCTCGGTTCAACATACATCAAAAACAGATAAATAGACGTCTCAGTAAACATCAGTATCGAATATTCAACTAATACATATACATGGCATCCAGTGTCTGAAAAATTACTGTGCAACTCCCCTTAAAACCCATGAGATCCACATGGAGGTCGGTTAAGTGCGGGCATCTACTGGATCTGAGGGGGTGGAAGCCAGAAAGCGGGACAAGGAGTGGTCAGGGGGGCCTTGCGGGATGGGTGGGGCATCTTGCAACATCATCTGTAGTGAGTACCATGGGGTGCAGGAAAAGGCATTACGTAAGGAGTCCTTAGTTTCGCATGGCAGGGTGCGAATAAGGGGGGTCCAATTAGTAAAGAAAGACTGAGTCTTCGTTTCTTGCTGCATCGCAGCCTCGGTCCAGTCCGCCAAAAATATGGCGTAGATTCTGTCATAAACCATGCGAAAGGAAGGAGGGGTAGCGGAGATCCATTGGGACAAGATCGCCTTCTTGCCTGTTGCAGCTAACAGGGTGAGCCAAAATCGATGTGACTTACCAAAAGGTCTGGGGGTGTGAGGGGTCGGACGATTAAAGATGGCCCATTCCGGGGTAAAGGGGATTTCTAGACGCAGAACCTGTGAACCGAAACGTCGTATTGTGTCCCAAAACAGCGTAATGAAAGGACATGACCATAAACAATGCCGCAAGTCAGCATTAGTACCTTGACATTTTAAACAGTTTGCATTTGGTGACAGTCCCGCTCGAGCCATTCTGTCAGGCGCCATATACGCTCGATGGAGTATTCTATAGAACATCCCAGTAGTTAGCAGAGGGTAGAGAGTGCCTGGACAGTAAGGTGGTCCCTATCAAATCTTGTACGGAAAGCTCGGGAAAAATTGTGGTCCATCTAGTTATTGCTGCCCAAGGGAGTTTAGTGGGTAACGCGGATTGTAGAAGTGCGTATATAGTAGAGGTAGAGGGAGGGGACAGAGGGTGGGCAAACAGGAGTGTGTCGAGCGAATTAGCTAGGTCATTTGGGGACAATGTGCTCAACTGGGTAAGGAGAAATTGCTTTAATTGCAAGTAAAATACCGGGTGAATATCTAAGGGCATAATTCGGTTTTTCAAGGTCGTGTAGGAAAACGGCAAGCCTGACAGTCCATCAATGTAGTGGTGCATCTGAGTAAAACCGCGGTGGGCCAGAGTATGGAAGATTGGAGCAGGGGAGGCATTTTGGAAGTGAGGGTTGTGCAGTATAGGTGACCACAAAGTCGTTTGCCATGTGAGCTGAAGGCGCCTGCGAACCTTAATCCAGGCCGCTTTTGTGGAGGACAATAGTGGGTTAGAACGCAGACTAGGGGGGACATTGGGTGAGCTTTGATGGAGGAACGCCGACAAGGAAGAGGAAGGAAGCAATGCCTGCTCAACCTGTAAGGGCACAAAGTGCGAAGTATCATTCAGCCAGTCGACAGCATAACGGTAAAGGGCCGCCAAATTGTAGTCAATTATGTTTGGAAAGTTAATACCTCCCCTCGCCAGCGACTGTTGGAGCGCGGGAAGTGGAATACGTGCTCGTTTACCTTGCCAAATGAATGCCGCGTATAGTCTATTTAAGATACGGAGATCTGTGGTTTCAATAGTAGAGGCAGAACCTGTAGAGGATAGAGTAATTTGGGAAATAAAGTCATTTTAATAAGCGCGGCCCTTCCCATGTACGACAACGGGAGAGAGCTCCATGCCTCCAAGAGAAATTTAGTTTGGTTGAGGTGGGGGTCAATATTGAGGCTGTACATTTGAGAAAGGTCCGTCGGTAGGATGATTCCTAGGTATTTAATGAAAGGTGTGGGGGCCCAGGAGAAGGGGAACTGTCTGAGCCAATCCCCCGAGGTTCTGCTCCCAGGGGTAGAGCGACAGACTTAACGTAGTTAATCTGGAAACCAGAGGCTGTGTGAAATGAATCAAATAAGGCCATCAATGGCGTAATAGCAGACTCTGGGTTCGAAAGAAACAATAGCAGATCGTCTGCAAAAGCCACCACTTTTAGCGTCACCGAAGAGGACAAACTAATACCCGTAATAGCCG
Source organism: Leptobrachium leishanense (assembly GCA_009667805.1). Lineage (NCBI taxonomy): Eukaryota > Metazoa > Chordata > Amphibia > Anura > Megophryidae > Leptobrachium > Leptobrachium leishanense. Next base: position 212,801 of record RXON01003937.1, on the reverse strand, counting down.
GGCACGTCTCTATAATGCGAAGGAGGGGTTCCAGGGCAAGATTAAACAATAATGGTGATAAGGGACACCCCTGTCTGGTTCCTCTCCCTAGTACGAAGGGAGCAGAATTAAGGCCATTCGCTGTGATTACTGTGGAAGGGTTATTGTAGAGCGCGCGGAATAGGGACAAGAAGACCTTTCCGAAGTGGTGGAACTTAATGAATCTCTCTATATAGGCCCAGGATATCCTATCGAACGCGTTATCGGCGTCGCAACTCAAGAGAAGGTTTGAGGCTTGTGGTGTAAGGGAGGAGGACCATATGGCCGCTATAGCCTTACGTATGTTTGTGGTAGAGTGTCGGCCCGCAAGGAAACCGGTTTGTTGAGGGCCCACTAGTCGAGCCATCGGTCTCTGTAGACGTCCAGCCATGATGGTAGATAACAGTTTCAAGTCAGTGTTCAATAATGCAATAGGCCGATAGGAAGTGACCAAGGTAGGATCCCTTCCCGGCTTGGGGAGCACCACTACTCTGGCTGCGTTAAAAGTCGGGGGGGGTTCTTCCCCTTGTAGTATGTTATTATAAAGTGAGACCAAGTGTGGGACCACCAAGCCCGAAAGGAGTTTGTAATATTCTGCCCCAAAGCCATCTGGTCCTGGGGTTTTCCCATTTTTGAGCAAAGTTATCGCTTTTTGGACTTCGATGTGCGAAATCGGCGCTGAAAGGGCATCTCTCTCAGTTGGGGATAATTTAGGAATTTGTGCTTTATGAAAGATATTTAATTGTGTCGGACAATCGTCAGGGCCTGTCTTGTAGAAGTCAGAAAAACATTGCCGGAAATACCCAACTATATCTACTGGGTCAGTAAGTAAGGTACCATCCGTGGTTTTAATTTGGGAAATAAAGGGTCTGGTTTGAGTCTGGGAGCGAACCAGGTTGGCCAGGAGGCGACCATGCTTGTTACCAAAGCGATAGAACCGGGATTTCTGATGCTGCCAGGAGCGCTGTGCTTGGGTGGTAGCTAGGGTGTCATATCTGGCTTTGTCTTGTTTATACGTTTGCAAAGTATCAGGGGTTGGGTCAGTCAAATAAGCTCTGTAACTCCTGAGCAAATCCGAATGGGCCTCAGTAAGATGCAGGGCGTCTTCCCTCCGTTTCCGGGCCGTAAACTCCATAATCTGTCCCCGCAGCACTGCTTTTGACGCCGACCAAAATAAATTGACATCCTCTACATGTTCAATGTTGTCGTCGGTGTAGTTGTGCCAGGCAAGCTCAACGTGTGATGTAAATTTACCGGACATCATGAGATGGGAAGGGAAACGCCAGTTCCGTGAATAGGACCGTGGGTTTCCCAGTTTCATCTCCAGTGAGACCGGGGCGTGATCAGTGAGTGTAATCGGGCCAATCTCAGTGCTTAAAGCACGGGAAGTAAGAGCGTCCGAAATTAAAAAGAGGTCTAGGCGCGAGAATGATTTGTGGGGATCGGAATAAAATGTGAAGTCCCTGCCCGTTGGGTTGTGCACGCGCCATATGTCAACCAAGTCAAAATGCGTCATAAGATAGGTTGGACCAGTGAGTTGCGAGCGCCCTCTAGGTGTCACACGGCTTGGGGCTCGGTCGAGTATCAAGTCCGGTACGTCGTTAAGGTCCCCTCCCACTATTCTGTGAGAAGCGTCGTGAAGGTGGAGCAACGGGAGTAGCGTTCTATAGAATGGTAAATTCGGGCCATTAGGGGCATAGATATTGAGTAATTGAAAGTGTTCCTGTCCAATCATAAGCGTGAGGAGGGAGTACCTGCCGTCCGCATCATTAACCGCTACTGTGTCAGTGTATGGAAGTCTCTTATTTAAGAGAATTGCAGTGCCTCTAGATTTTTGAGTGTAAACCGAGGAAGTTTGATATCCCACCCAGGGGGCCCGCAGGGTTTGGTCCGATTTAGTCCAGTGAGTTTCTTGGAGGAAAACGATATCAGGGTCTAACCTCTTTAAATATTGGATAACTTTCTTGCGTTTAATTGGCGAATTAAGACCCTCAACATTCCAGGATACTACCCTAAAAGAATTGCGTGTGAATATTTGAGGTTCAACAGAGGACTGGAGTGAGGTATTAGTGTCATGTATTATGGTGGATGCCATAATCGAATTCGAGAGGATGTAAAGGAATAAGCAACATTAAAGGGGGTTAGGGCCCGTCCCAGCAGCGGTCCCCACACCTCAAGCACAATATGAGACGTCAATATTCGTAGGTGTATCAGTAGAAGAGCGAACCTAGACATTTTAACTATAAACAAATTAACCAAGTATCTAACAGAAAAGATATGAACCATATAACAGAAGAAAATCAAAAGGCTCCGTTTGGGGAGTGTAAGTCCATCTCCTCCATGGCGATTTTGTCCAATGACACGTCGCTGAGTGGTGGAGTTGTCTGTGTAGCACATAGAGAAATCGCAAACTACTATAAGAACACAATAAAGAAAAACGCAAACCAACATTAGTGGATGTTAATGTTCGTGGTATATCCATGACACAGCTTTTTCAACCCTCATTGGGGAGGTGTAGATTGGCGTCGTTGCTGCTGATCTGATTCATCTCCCAAGATAGCTGAAGCGTCGAACGGTGTGTCGTAGAACGTAACCTGACCGTGAAGGTGCACTCGAAGGCGCGCCGGATATTGTAGGGTGAATCTGATGTTGGCCGCCGCCAATTTTGTACAGACAGGGGCAAACGCCCTACGACGGGCTGCTAAAGATGCCGAAAAGTCCTGGAAAAGACGCAATGTAGTTCCCTGATAATCCAAAGCGCCGGCTTTTCTGTACGCTTGTAGAATGTTGGTTTTATCCATGAAGTTGAGCAATTTAAATATGACCGTGCGAGGGCGGGTCAACGATGGGGAGAGATCAGGCCCCAATCTGTGGACTCGCTCAACCACCAGTGGTACATTGGTAGCGATGCCCAAGGCCGTGGGAAGCCAAGTACTAACAAAGTGTTGAAGTTGCGGGCCCTTCACGGTCTCAGGGAGCCCCACAATGCGTAAATTATTTCTGCGGCTTCTGTTTTCGAGGTCATCAATTTTGTCCAGTAAGGTGGAAAGCAAGGAGTCATGAGAGTCCACAGTTGTTTGAAGAGGAGTAAGCCCATCCTCCAATGTAGACACTCTGTCCTCTACCTCCGTCAAACGTTGGGCTTGAGAGGTAAGTTGGGAAAGCGCCAGTTCGAGGGACGCTGAGAGACGGCCCAGTTTTTCATCCAGTAGTGGCGATAGTATGGCTGTAAACTCAGCCATTTGAGCGGTGGTTACGGGCGTAGGTGTAAGCGCCAATTGTGGGCTAGGCGGAGCGCTACCCAGGTCCGAAGTCGAGTGTGTCGGAGATCTGGCCTGCGCAAGGGCACTCTTTCCCTGTCCTTTGGTCGTTTGCCGTCTGGAGGATTTAGACGTTGAAGCAATGAATTTGTCCATGGTGACGGGAGTTACCAGATCTAGTAGTGTCCAGAAAATTTGAAAAAACGCAGATAGTGCAGAGTGTCCAGAGAAATTATAACCCGCAGACAGTGCGGAGTGTCCAGAAAAATTGTAATTATGGGCAATTTAAATGTATGTGGTGCCTTTATCTCCACCTAATGGAAAGTCAGGACAGTAACCCAAAAGAAAAAATTACTGAGCTTGACGCAGAGTCTAGAAAAAATTAACACGTGGGCCTCCAAGACGGGGAGCCAAGAAAAATTGTGTTATGCGTTTTTCACCTTAGTGACTTGCACTGTTTCTCCAGTATAGACAGCGCAGAGAGTCCAGAATTTTTTTTATAATGTATAGACAGCGGAGAGTGTCCAGAAAAATTATAATGTATAGACAGCGCAAAGTGTCCAGAAAAATTATAATGTATAGACAGCGCAGAGAGTCCAGAAAAATTATAATGTATAGACAGCGGAGAGTGTCCAGAAAAATTATAATGTATAGACAGCGCAAGTGTCCAGAAAAATTATAATGTATAGACAGCGCAAAGTGTCCAGAAAAATATATGTATAGACAGCGGAGAGTGTCCAGAAAAATTATAATGTATAGACAGCGCAAAGTGTCCAGAAAAATTATAATGTATAGACAGCGCAAAGTGTCCAGAAAAATTATAATGTATAGACAGCGGAGAGTGTCCAGAAAAATTATAATGTATAGACAGCGCAGAGTTTCCAGAAAAATTATAATGTATAGACAGCGCAAAGTGTCCAGAAAAATTATAATGTATAGACAGCGCAGAGAGTCCAGAAAAATTATAATGTATAGACAGCGGAGAGTGTCCAGAAAAATTATAATGTATAGACAGCGCAGAGTTTCCAGAAAAATTATAATGTATAGACAGCGCAAAGTGTCCAGAAAAATTATGATGTATAATGTATAGACAGCGCAAAGTGTCCAGAGAAATTACAATATGCGGACCGTGTGGAGTGTTTAGATATCATCTGAAAAATTAATTAGGGCCCATAAAAATTTGCAGGTATAGTGGGTCCCACAGGGACCACCAGAAAAATTGAGCGAGCAGCAGGCCGCACCAGGTCCACCTGAAAAATATTGTGGGTGGGTAGCCAGGTAACTGTCAGCGGGCAGCCAGTGAAAGTGTCCCTGCTGCGAGGTGTTGAGTCCTGTCCAGATGTACGGGAGTGGAGTGCTGGGTAGTACAGAGAAGGGACGAGCACCCCAGTCCGGCCGCTCCCCCCCCTCCACCGGGGCAGAGGAGACTGGCAGCGCCCGCTCCCGGTCCGTCAGATCCCCCCAGAGGGATCACCCGCGATGGCGGCCCAGGAAATAGGAAAGTACCTGCGGTGCACGTGCGGAAGTCGGGTTCGCCCGGAAGGCCCCAGCACGAGACGCCACGCTCGGAGGCACCGCGCGCAGGCCTCGACTCGGGCTGTCAGTGGCGGAGCCGGCGGGTGTTCGATGGCACGGCAGTGGATCTGCCTCCTGCGTCTCCCCTGGTTAGGCAATGAGTGCCGGATACTTCAGGCTCCAGCTCAAGAGAGCTGTGGGTCGCGCACTCGCAAAAAAGCGCGAGTATGGAAACGGCCGATTCTCGGCCTGGGTACCTCCGAGAGTAGAGGGGGTGAGATGTCCTGATCCCGGGCGATGTAGGAGCTGGGATCACACCAAATGTCGATGAGGGGGGGTAAACAAGAAGCCGAAAGATCCTCAGTTTCGGAGCCCTCACCGACGGAGCTCAGTTAAAAGGCGGCCATTTTCTAGGTCCGCTTCCCGGAAGTCCATGGTTTTCCTTTTAATCTATTCATAAACAACTGCTTGGGGCGGCAGTCTGTATGAAAAGAGGAGACATTTTAGGACACTCAGAACAAATTTAGTGATTTTTTTTGGCTAAATTATGGTGAAACTTATGCAGGCTTTGGATGAAAGTAACAATAGGTGCTTTAAAATTGGGCCTTCAGTGTCGGCAACAGTGCCGTCACACCGTAACCCCTCTGTGGTATTGTGGAAGAGCGCAGGGTTGGACCCTGCAGTCAAATATTAAAATGATATGAATCTGGTATAGGCGTCAGTGGCAGTGCACCCAAATATTGTGCCTTTGGTGGCAGCAAGTGCCTTCACACTGTGAGTAACCCCTCTGGTATTGTAGAAGAGTGCAGTGGTGGAGGTTTTGGTAATGCAGAAGAGATCCCCGATCTATTCAGTTACATAAGCAGCTATAACAAAACCGGGTCAGCATTGTTTAGGCACTTGTACTGCGCTACTGTATATGGTGAGAATCGGCGCACACCAGTAGCGACAGGAAGCAAACATAACAGACAGGGAATACACAGAGAATAGTCAAATGGCAGGCAAAGTCGGCAACAGATCGGGTCCTCCGAACAAGCAGGGTCAGTAACAAGTATACAAACTGATTTGGTAAGCTAGCGATGCAGGAATAAAGGCTGAGACACGCTGAGCGTGTAGCGACGCACAGCGTAGCGAAGAGAAGCAAACATTTTGCAGGCTTTTCTTCACTCTGCCTCGCAGCGTTTCTACAGTGCATTACGTTAGCTTCTCACCGCACTGGACAGGAATCCACTAACTAAATTAAAATGTAAAAACAAAACTGTTTTAGTTTCACAAAGCACATGTTATATAGGCAAAAAAAATTCTACTGAATAAAATACATCAAAAATTACTGTTAATTTAATAGGAATATTATAACAATATAAAAAAAAGGTAACCCCTAATCATATATATTATAGGGACAAGGAGCGCTGTGTATAGAGTAGGGATGCATTGATACACACACCGACATATACGTATATATCAACACGCAGACCTATATATATGTATATACAGTTGTGTTCAAAATTATTCAAGCCCCACTGAAATTGAGTGTTTTGGCCAGTTTGACATTGATTTTGATCATTCAGTCATCTTGCTTACAATTAAATCAAAGAGGCACGTGTAGGTCAGACAAATATAACATAACATTTATAATGAAATAAGCACAAATGTCTTTTCTGTGCTCACATCATTATCAGTTTTATTCAACCCCCAAGTGACATTCAATCTTAGTACTTAGTACAACATCCTTTTACAGTTATAACAGCTTTTAAACGTGAAGCATAGCTTGTCACGATCCACTACGCTCGCTGCTGCGCAAAGACGCCGGGTTAAGCCGCGCACTATCTATCCTAGACCCAGATAATTACGCGCACTTCTCTACCCGTCCCGGCCACACTTTCTCTCACAACAGGCACGTAGAGCGCGATATACTGATCCCAGGATTGCTACGCAGTACAAGTCTTCTCCTGAAGCGCCGACATTTTTCTATGTTTCTATTTTAAGCAAGCATGGGATAGGCATAAGGCTATCCTAAACAAAAGATAAATCCAGGTTAAGTATCCATGTAATTGGGCAGACTAGATGGGCCGAAAGGTTCTTATCTGCCAACATTTTTCTATGTTTCTATGTTTCTAACTACGTCTCTCACAACCCCAGAGCTCACTTTCTTATTCTATTAGTAACGCTGCCACCAGTCCTCACGGACACTACGCCCGTCGCAACAGGAGACGCAGGGCTTAGCAGCCGCACTATCCTAGACTCGGACAGTGACTACGGATCCCACAATTCCCTGCTGTTTCCTGACGACCGCAACACGCAATTTCTTATATATAACCGAGCTTAAAGCAAATAGCAATACTCCCAATCTCTTAGTTAGCGTGGATTTCATCAGCCAGAGTCAAAACTTAAATACTTTTTGTTTATTTATGATATAAAAAGAATCACAGTGCTTGGTTACATAAAAACTTAGAACTAAAATAAATCAATTACTTACACACTACACAGCAGAATATAAAGAAAAAGGTGTTAATCAGAGCCTTACTTACGACGGAATAATCAGTAGCTAGCATCGGTGCCTCCTGGGGCCTGGAGGTAGGAACATGGACAGATCAGTCCTCTTTAGAAGGTGCCCCAAGTGATCAGCAAAGGCACATGGCCAGTGTTCCGAATTTTTACACTTCCTGATCTTTCCAGCCCCCACCCACCAATGGCCCAGTGTCCTGGACTCCATTTCCCAGAGTGCAATTCTCACTCATGCTCAGTAAGCTTGTCAATTAATCTTTAATTGCCTAAAGGCGTCCCTCTTCCCTCCAGACCCCCCCCTTAGAGATCAAAGATGTGCTTCCTGTCTTTGAAGATTGGGTCCCCATCTCTTGGGGCCGACCTGGCTGCCAAGGTGTGATTTTCTGTTAGTGTACAAAGAAATTCCCTTTTTACAGCTACGTGTTATATCCTCCCCCCCAAGGAAGAAAGCTAAATATTTTGATTACATTTCAGCTGTGGACACAGGGATACACTTACCAAATGGCCAGACACAAATATGAATATAACTCTATATGGAGGAGAGGAGATATGTATGAACCGGCAGATAGACACATAGAAATACAGGTCTAATCTGCCACATAGCTTGACACAAGTGTCTTGCAGCGATCTACGGGTATCTTCGCCCATTCGTCATGGGCAAAAGCCTCCAGTTCAGTCACATTCTTAGGCTTGCGCACTGCAACTGCTTTCTTTAAGTCCCACCAGAGGTTCTCAATCGGATTTAAGTCAGGTGACTGCGATGGCCACTCCAAAATGTTCCAGCCTTTAATCTGCAACCATGCTCTAGTGGTCTTGGAGGTATGCTTGGGATCATTGTCCTGTTGAAAGGTCCAACGTCTCCCAAGCCACAGGTTTGTGACAGACTGCATCACATTGTCATCTAATATCTCGTGGTACTGAAGAGAATTCATGGTACCTTGCACACGCTGAAGCTTCCCTGTACCTGCAGAAGCAAAACAGCCCCAAAGCATGATTGACCCCCCCGCCATGCTTCACAGTAGGCAAGGTGTTCTTTTCTTCATAGGCCTTGTTCTTCCTCCTCCAAACATAGCGTTGATCCATGGGCCCAAACAGTTCTAATTTTGTTTCATCAGTCCACAGAACACTATCCCAAAACTTCTGTGGTTTGTCCACATGACTTTTGGCATACTGCAGTCGACTCTTCTTATTCTTTGGAGACAGCAAGGGGGTGCGGCTGGGAGTTCTGGCATGGAGGCCTTCATTACGCAGTGTGCGCCGTATTGTCTGAGCTGAAACTTCAGTACCCACATCTGACAAATCTTTTCTCAGTTCCTCAGCAGTCACACGGGGACTTTTCTCCACTCTACGCTTCAGGTAGCGCACAGCAGTTGAAGTCCGCATCTTCTTTCTGCCACAACCAGGTAGCGTTTCAACAGTGCCCTTTGCCTTGAATTTGCGAATGATGCTTCCTATGGTCTCTCTCTTGGTATGTTTAACATCTTTGCAATCTTCTTATAGCCATTGCCCTTCCTGTGAAGAGTAATCACCTCTTCTCTTGTCTTCCTGGACCATTCTCTTGACTTCACCATGTTTGTAACCACACCAGTAAATGTCTAGAAGGAGCTGAGTATCACAGTCATTTTAAAGCTGCCTAATTGCTGCTTATTATGCTTTATTGCTGCTCCGTGACATCCACAGGTGTTTTCAATACCTGATTGAAAACACTTGAATGAACCTCTGTTCTTCAGAGTGGTAGTCTTTAAGGGGTTGAATAATTGTGTCAATGAAGAATTCACAAAAGAAACATTTACTACTGTATTACAAAACCAATTGATGTCATTTTAGTTGCATATGGTTCTTTAAAAAGTCCTTGTAGGATTTCATACAATTACAAATGTCACTAAATTCCCTAAAACCCTTTACAGCATTGGGGGTTGAATCATTTTGAACACAACTGTATCAACACGCAGATATATATATATACACCCACCCACAGACCTCATACCATATTTACACATACGCACATGGGGGGGTGGCATGTGGACAATCTCAACTAAATGCGCCCCCCCATTTGTTGAACCCAACAGAGCAGAGAATAATATATATATTCTCTGCTCTATCGGGTTCAATATTTCTTCTAGAGGGATCAGCCAAATGGGGGGGGGGGGCAATTAGTTGCCAAAATGTGTGTGTGATACAAGTCTGGATATATATATATAAATATATATATATATAATATATATATATATATATATATATAAATCATACCTGCCCTTACCTTCCCCTATAAATTAGCTAAAAATCACTGCCTCAGACCCCGCGCAGCCCACATGCCACGCCTCTCTACCTGGCTGAATGTATCTAATATATATAATTAAATACATTCAGCCAGGTAGAGAAAGAAAAAAAAAAGTTTTATTTTTTGTTCCCGGGGACATTTAAAAATGTACTCGGATTTTATTAATTTTAGAAATGTGTCGCCTTACCTTAGCCTGGTGGTCAGTGGGGGCTCCCTGGATCCTGGTTGTGGGGGGGCTGCCGTGGCCGCAGGTGCAGTGGCTCCCTCCCTGCGCTGCCTGTCTCTGCCACATGCACCCGGGCGGCTAGCCCGCACAGTCGCAGCTCTGTCAACCGGCGGCCGCATGCTCCTCAAGGGGATCCTTGGGACGCCCCTGCAGGCTGCCCTCTACAGTGCCTGATTAGAGGGCCGTGTCTGCCTGATGTTTTAGTAACAAGAATGTTTTATCCCATAGGCTTCAATGTTAAAAATATTCCCGTTTTAATTCAATATCTAATAAACCGTTGCTTATAATATTCTGCAATAAAGAGTCTCTTTATTTCTAGATTTTTTAGTATTTCTTTTAAGCATTTTTTAGACTTTTTTCAATTTTTTTTTTTTTTTTTCGAACTTTTGGCGAACGTCCCAAAAAGTTCAAAGTTCGCGAACTGTTGAACGGCCGATGTTCGATGCGAACTCCGAACAGATCGAACAGAACAGCTCATCCCTATTCCTCTGTCTTCTACTATCCAGGACCTAACAAGGAAGGATACTGTGTGAGATGAGGAATGTTTATGTCTGGAGCTTAATAGGTGAGTATGGGATATGGTGTTATAACATGTTGACAGGTCATCATGTAAAATCATCCTGACAGAATGCAGTATATCCATCCGGAATCAATAGAATTGTTCACCCTTAACCTTAGATGCAGAAAGGTGCCCTAATCTATGCCAAACTTTCATCTCAAAATATTTTATTCTTAGGGTCATTTTTTCCTTGTGCATTCATTGCACATTAATTAATATCGTTAATTATGATATAAATATAAGCAAAGCAAAAGGATATACAGTAGAAATACCAAATCCTGAGGTTTTGAAGCATTCCATATCATGAAAGCCAATTTACCAACAAGAGAATCTGTCAACAAACCTACAAAGAATAGTGTTTGATTTATATACCCGAAGAAAGTTTAAAGAAATTGAAACAGTGATGATTAGAATGGGTTCTCTCAGTAATTGCTTCTGAAAAATCTCTTTATCTCCCTTCTATGTAGTGCACACAAATCATTCTCAAGTCCCATCTTCTGGGAGATAATCGAGCACCGGGGACCTCGGAACCAGCGAAGGGATTTTATTTACTCCTTTTGCTCTGTTTGGAAGAGAATGGAAGGAAGAGATTGGATGTTTTGTGATAAAATAAGAAATGGATTTTTTGCTGTCAGAAGACACAAAATGAAACATTCAGATTAAAACATCAAGTGCACAATGAGGCGATGCTTCTCCATAACACGCAGCGTTTACACGTGACAATTAAATAGTGATGAAAACATGTGAATGTTTCTGCATTGAGAACGAGCATCAAAGTTCTAATTTTTAAGAAGCAGTTTAATGCTGGAGTTTCCATTCAATGAAAGCTTGAATTTACTATTTCTCTTCTTAGACTGTAACGTGAGGCGGCAGAACTGGGGGAAGTTATATATAAGACTACATCTAATCCCCAGATTCCGTTAAAGACAGCGAATTCATTCTCAACAGAAAAAATTCCAAGTATTGGAGAAAGAGTTTTCAGGAAAGTTTTGTGACATGCAATGAGTTGGGAATCCGCCAATCATGTGTTCACATACATAAGCTTGAGGTGATGTGCATTCTTCTTATTTTTTTGCTGCTGACTCTCAGATGAGTATTTAGATTTTTTCTCACACAGAGAAAAATAATTGACTGTTTTATTGATTAGAATTGCTTGTTTTTGGCCATCGGTTTATTTATTTCCTGCTTCCGTTCCCGCCTCCTGGATCTCTCGAGTCTTCTTTCGGGCACATGTGCTCGATTTTCCTCACAGTAGGTGATAAGGTTTGTTGAGGATGATTTTCTCTCCTGCATCGCTCAGGTTTGTTTTCCTCGGGGCTGTCATTAGGAGTGTGTGACTGTGCTATCGCTCAGGGCGCATAGGTGGAAGGGGGTGTGGGCAGCTGCCTAGTCAATGGAGGAAGTCTGGCAGGTGTTGGGAAAGATCTCGATATGCACTTCCCCAGCATGAGCTTCTCACCAGACGCACCTCGCGTACGTCCCCACTCTGCCATTCCCTCATTGGCTTACTGTACCTCCCCCCTCTACCGGTCCCTCCATTGGGTTCCTGTACCTCCCTCCTCTGCCACTCCCTCCATTGGCTTCCTGTACCCCCTCTGCTGGTCCCTCCATTGGGTTCCTGAAAACTGCTTCTATGACCCCACCGTTCCCAAACCACTGGCACTAATGATCCTGCCGTCCAGTAAAGTTCCCCTGGTCTTCCTCAACCCCAATCCCTCTAGATTGTAATCTCTTATGAGCAGGGCCCTCCACACCTGTTATTTCCATCACATGTACGTTTATCTCATTCCCATTGGTTATTGTAAAGCGCTGCGGAAACTGTTGGCGCCATATAAATGATGGCAATAATAATAATGAGCTCACAGAGAGCTAAGATTATCCGATCTAACAATCTGCACTTCAGTAAATCCCCATGCGCCCCATCTTCATGAAACAGGAATGGGAGCACCAGCCTTTGCTATGATCTCATGCTTAGGAAATGCAGAGCCCTTAACCCAGGCCTGTCTAGAGATTTCTCCAAGCACCTGCCCAACTCCCTTCCTCTAGACACCAGTAATAATGGCTGAGCATGTATGAAGGAATTTAACCATCACGATCAGGCAGCTATGAAAATATTTGACCTGAATAAAATGCTTAAAGGCCTTTAGCTGAACTTTGCTCTCTTTAGTATATTATGATAAAATTGACAGTTGGGAAAGAAATGAGTGTGTTGTATTTCCAAAGATCTGTGGTCATGTTTAAATGTCCTAAACTCACCCAAGATCAGGGGAAGTGGTTGGAAAAGAGGAACTAAGGTTGAATAGGAAACAGGTGCCGTTCCTTGCTAAAGAATAGACATTTGAAACAGTTTTGTAAACTGTAAAATGTTTTATCATGTATTGATTGTATGTTATACTTTTAATATAGTAATGTATGTGGGCGTGTCCTTCTATGATCGGACGAGCCATAAATCATGTAAACGTCATATAATGCATATAAGCCCATGTAGCCAAAATAAGACAGAACGAAGCGAAGGGAACATGTTGCTGTGTGGTTAATTCCAGCTACATCCTTCTCTCTGATCGACCATGAGTTGTTTTGTTACGGAGAGATGCTTATAACTAGTTCAGCTTAGAGAATACAAGATGACGGACACAAATCACGCTGAGGCAGAATTTTCCTGCTATCAATGTATATATATAGGATGAGGATGGGTATAGAGCAAATTAAGTTATATAGTGTATACAGGATGGGTATATAGTTTATACAGGATGGGTATATAGTGTATACAGGATGGGTAAATACAGGGTTATTCAGAGACAGGTGAACATCCGGAGTATGATTGGAGAATTGAAAATTCTAGGTCAAAATAGCCAAACCTGAAAAATTCTCTCATTTATCGCACTTTCCAAATCGGCTATTTTGACCTAGAATTTTCACTTCTCCAATCATTCTCCTGGTTTTCACCGCTCTCTGAATAACCCTTGTCATGCCCCATGATTTAGGATTTATTGTATATTTTTCTGTTTTGTGTTGAATCTGCCTTTGCTGCTTACATGCTATTGATTTCATAGCTATTTTGTCCCTTCTGGGTTTCCCTAGCTTTCTGTATCCAGCTAGTTCCCAGCCCTCTGCTCAGTGTCTAGTTGTTAGTTACTTCCTGGTCACATAGCAGCCATTCTGTGCTTACTGCTAGACAAATCTAATGTCTTTTTACCTGGATAGCTGTGCACTATTACAAGATTGTCAGTCTGATCATCAAATTCTTCAACTGGATTCATCTTTCTACGTGTCAGTTTTGCTGAGTTGAAGCTATCTGCCGAACTTCATTGTGTGAGTACTGGTCAAATACAGACTTTAGAGGTTGGGTCAAAGAAGCTGATACGGGATCAGCTTGTTGTCCCAAACACCAATAAACCCATGAGTTCCAGGCTCTACTGTATCTCCTAGTAGAGGGAGCCCATGAGTTTGAGAGGAAGGAAGCAGTTGCTTCCGAAATGCTCTCTGAAGGCCAGTGATCGCTGATATCTTCCAAGCTATCAGTCATAGGGTGTAGGACTGTAGTAGATTCTCTAGTGTTCCCTCTGGATCCCCTAAAACAGTGTTTCCCAAACCTGTCCACGGGACCCTCAACCAGGCCTGATTTTGCAGATCACTTTGGGGAAAAGTAGACTGAATCCGGCAATCACTGAGCAGCAAATCATTTCACCTGTGCTGTGCTCCAGATATCTGTTAAACCTGGCGAGGTGGAGAATCCCGAGGACAGGTTTGGGAAACACTGCCCTAAAAGGAATGATGACTGAGGAAGGAGATGGGGAATCTCTATGGCCAGTTCCAGAAGATGTGGAAACCATGGTTTCGACTGCCATAGTGGTGTTATTATTACAACTATCTCTAATTGCACACGGTAACGGACCGACTGTACCCTGAGTACCTCCGTCCGTGGGCTCTCTTCCATGTGCCAGTCTCCACCGTCGCCGATGCAATCTTCCCTAACAGCTCATCCAAACTTTAACCGCAGTTGAAAGAAGGATGCACTTGTTTGAAATTCAAATAGCAGAATGACTGTTTATTCACACAGACATAGCTACCCAGGTGAAGAACAACCCACTTCATGCATACAACCAAAAGATAACATCACAGATCAAATAACTGCACAGGACCTTCAGAATATAGGACCTCCTGGGAGGAGAAGGAGGAAGGGAGAAAGCAGGTAAAAGAAAAGGAATTTCTTAGAGAGAATGTTGTCACGGGGGTCCCAGGCAGATGCCAAGGAACGCCTTATACATATATATATATTGTTTTCAAGCCCTTGAGGCAGATTTGCGGTCTGCTGCATTATGCAAGATCCCGCACACACACAACTATACTCCGAAACAGAACAAGAGAGAGAGTACAGAATACAGACACAAGAGGGAGCCATGCAAAGGGTAAGATTTCTGATCTAATACAGATTACAGGACTGAGGGTAGACACAATAAATGACAGGAGTTTGCAAGCACACGGAAGGTTACCATAAATATGCCCAGCGGCCAGACAGAACCCTAAGCCCTGAATGAGGTCTTTTATAGTTGGCCTCTGTAACTACCTACACTATGCTGCTGGGTACATACAGGACATAAACAAGAATGAACTAGAAACACGCCAGATAATCAAACACAGAATATCACAAAAATACAGGTTCATGGGGGGCAGGCAAGAGAGTAATCCAGAAATGAAAGCCAATGGGCCATACATAAGAATATCAAAATATAAATATGCAGGGTACAGGGTACAAGCAAGAGAAAAAACAGAAACGAAGCCAAAGTCATACACGGGTATATCATATGCATGGTACAGGGTACAGACAAGAAAATAAACTAGAAACCAAAGCCAGAGGGTCAGAATATCAGAATTATCAAAAGCCAAATCCAAGGGTCATACAGGGAATATAAAATACAGTTTCTTCAGAATTACAATACAAAATGCAGGTACTCCATAGGTAAGACCTATACTGGACCAGAGAAGAAGTGCACTGCTGGCCATATAAATAGGGCAGGGCACGTCATGTGATCACAGGCCAGATCAGTCGCAGATTCCAGGGGTGGAGAGCCTGAAGAGATTAACCCTAAAAACCATAAGGGCTGATAATATGCTCTCACCACCAGGGGGCCTGGTAGCGACTGGAGGAAACATGACAAATGTACACAATAGAGAGAGCAGGTACTAATACAGAGATAGGATACATAATAGAGGGAATGTACACCAAATACACAACAGGAGACTCTAGAATAAGTACACAAGGGAATAACACACAGACATCAGTAATCTTTAGTTAACTGGCGGATATTTAAAATAGTGAAAAGACAAATATTTTTAAAAGGTTCACAAATTCCCCAACAGTCTCTTTCACGGGGCCACAGTCGCTGGGCAGGAGGCTAGCCCACAGCCCCCTCCAGATGCCCCAGTGACGATAGGTTTCCTCACACTCACGTTCTATGCGTAATACTGCTGGTATGATTAGGAAGTGAGGGAATGCAAAAAGCATTTCTTGTGGCCAAAGCGTTGTCATGCTTACTTTTAATATGGGTTTAGAGTCCAGTATGCGGTTCGCGGTACAGGAGGATTATTAAAAGAGATGGTCGGAATCAAGCAAGTGGTCAGTCTAAGCGGAGTTCGTTCGTAAGCGAGGGAGGAAAGTCACGTTTTTGAAAGCCAGGAAGTCAATCAGATCGATGCGGAGCCTTCTGTCTATGGATATAGATGCCTGCATCAACATTTCTAGTGTAGGTGGAATGCCGATCTGGGCGAGTTCGTCCTTTACTTGGTCTGATAACCCGCTGCGGAACTGGGTGATAAGAGCCGCTTCGTTCCATGCAGTATCTTAGGCATATTCTTTGAACTCCATAACATAGTCCTCCACAGGACGATGACCTTGTTTGAGGGCTTTGATCTCACGTTGTGCTGTATCTTGGCGGAATGGATCATCATATATGGCATCCAGGGCGGACAAGAGGGTTCCCCAAGTATTGAGGAGGGGGCTTTGGGTCCTCAACAATTGATGGGCCCAAGACTGAGGTTCGCCAGATAATAATGATATGACTGTTTGTACCTTGAGGTACTCGTTACAGATAGTACGTGGTTTCAGTGAAAACATCACTTGGCAACTGGTCACGAATGATCTGTATGAACTACGATCCCCCATGAATCTTTCTGATAGGAGAACAGGGGGTTCAGGTGCCCTGGAAGTAGGGGAGAGAGTACCTTCGGTTTGTATTTGGGCTTGTAGCGTAGCATGGCTTACTTGCAACTGCTGCACTGATTGGGCGATGGCCGTTACTTGTTCGGTGAGGGTACGTATAGCAGAGGCCACTTCCACGGACTCCGGGCCCTGGCTCAGTCATTCTGTCGTGCATACTTGTAATATGGGTTTGGAGTCCAGTATGCGGTTCGCGGTACAGGAGGATATTCAAAGAGATGGTCGGAATCAAGCGAGTGGTCGGTCTAGGCGGAGTACGTTCATAAGCGAGGGAGGAAAGTCGAGTGTCGAAAGCCAGGACGTCAATCAGATTGATGCAAGGTACAAGGGAGTATTCAAAAGACGTGGTCAACAATGGGGCCAAAGGGTCGTTATTAGTAGATCAGGAATCAGGGAATACTTCCCATGGGAGTATAGCAGGAGGCTTAGGTTCAACAGGGAGTTGATGACTGAGAGCTTTCTCCTTGGCGTTTGGGGCTTTTATGAGGTACCGGTGATGAGCTCTGCCCTTCCTGTGAGTGGGGCTCCTCCCTTACCTCCCCTATTTGCTGGGTCTCCCCAGGTCCCGTCTGGAACTCGCGAAGGCCACACCCCGCAGACGAGTCAGAAGGCGCCGCCCCCCACAGACGCCGCAGAGATCCAAGGACCTTCTCATGCGGCCACGACGGGAGACTGCACCCAATGCTGCCCGCAAGTGACGCTGAACCACGCGGGAGGCCAACAGGGGAAAGATGGAGGCAGCGGGGGAGCCCAAATGCCGCACCGAGAGGACATTACGACCAGTGGTATGGGGATTCCCAATTCCCGACCGCCCCCACTGCAGGAGACGCCGACGGTCGCCATGACACCACGGCCACGCTATGAAGGTGAGGCATGACAGGCGTGTAGCAAATAGGTCTATCTAAAAGGGACCCCAGAGTAAGGACAGATCGGAGAAGAGCTTTGTATCTAATCTCCAATCGCTGGTGTCGATGAAATATCTTGAATTCCAGTCCACCACCATATTGGTGAAACCTGGAATATACTGGGCTTGAACAGAAATGTTATGAGACAGACAATACCCCAAAAGGTCTTGGCTATCTCCGCAAGTTGATTGGACCTGGGGCCTCCTAGGTGATTTATATAACGTATGGCTGAAAAATTGTCCATTCTCCAGAGAATAGAGCGTGTCTGGAAATGTTTGGCAAAAATTTGTATACCAAATAAACAAGCCAGTTCTAACCCATTTATGTGTAAATGCTTTTCCGCAGAAGCCCATCTGCCTCCTGTGGAAAGCGAGTCGCAGTGCGCGCCCCAACCAGATCTGCTGGCGTCTGATTCAATGATTAGATCAGGGGGAAGGATGAAGGATGGCTTTGCCATTCCATGTTTCTATGTGGTCCAACCATCACTGCATTTCCAGTCTGGAATCGTCGTCCAGGACAACGAGATCGGAATATAGCTACCCTCTCCGCAGGTAACGTGCCTTCAAACGTTGTAGTGCTCAGTAATACGATGGTCCCAGAAAGACTGCTTGTATTGAAGCGGAGAGGAAACCTAGAAGATGAGCTAGTGACCTCAATGGAATTTCTTGAGGAATCAAATGTCGTCTGACTTCCTTCCAAATCAACAAAATCTTGGGTAATGTGAGAGATAGAGACATTTCTATCGAGTTTACGGTGAAGCCTAGGAATTCTAAACATTGGGTTGGATTTAGAACTAATTTGTCGTGATTGATTATGAACCCTAGGATGGATAATCAATTGATTGTCCAATCTCTGTGTAGACATAATGTAGCCCTTTCCTACGCCAGGAGGAGTAGATCTTCCAAATATATGTAGCGCTCACTCCCGAGGGAGCCGCTGAAT
Organism: Leptobrachium leishanense; assembly: GCA_009667805.1. Classification (NCBI taxonomy): domain Eukaryota; kingdom Metazoa; phylum Chordata; class Amphibia; order Anura; family Megophryidae; genus Leptobrachium; species Leptobrachium leishanense. Next base: position 194,373 of record RXON01003937.1, on the reverse strand, counting down.
TTGAACCTCGGGTCAGTCTCCCCGCACTAGGGAATAAATATACTCCAGCACCGTCGTGGATTTTATAAATTATATAGTTTACTGAATAAACTGGCATATAATGAGTAACACGGTATATGTATATATATTTACAGTACTTCGTAATGCGGGAAACGCGCAGCGGAAAAGAAATACAATGCTTCGTAATGCGAGAAACGCGCAGCGGAAAGGGAAAAATATATCTTTAACCCCCTTTGTGTTTGGGGAGTGAGTCCCGTACAGGTTATATCCCAAAGAATGTATGTGTATGTGTGTATTGGTACCCGGGTACAATATTCAACTGGCCAGTGAATTATTTATGAGGTATCTTCGACTAGTCATGGTGGGGCCCTGTGGGTTTTGAAACAAACTGCAGCGTGCTTTAGATTTTCACAACGGCCTGGAAGGCCTCTCACCCATCCGCCAGATACTCTGTGCTCCACTCGACCCAGGACGTCTCTCCGCTCGATTTTGACTGGGGTTCTCTGTGTCACCGGATCCGTTACATCAGCTCCATGACATATGTCCCCCCTTCCAGAACGGCAGGGCAAGCTTAGATCCCAAACGGATCTCTTGCCACTGACGAGACTTCTCACCTTGTCCTTTTTTTCTGCGCCATCCTCAAAGTTCCAGGGTGCTGGCGCCCAAGCATCACCAGTGGGGTCCGACGGTCGCAACAGGGTATGCCTGGGTGTGGGTCCATAGTCTGTCGGGAGGAGACGAGCCACCAGGCTTCTCCACTTGTCCTCGTAAACTAGCCAGCTGTCCGAGGGGTGCTCCAGGCCCCAGCGCCGGGCACCCCGTTGGTGCAGTTGGTGGCAGGTGTCCCCTCCTGGGGAAGGGTTCTGTCGTTGGGTAGGGGTACTGCCTGTACCACCTCCGGGGGTTACACGCACCCGGGAAAAACGCGGGCCACTTGCACGCGTCCCAAGTGCTCTGGTCAGCTGCTGGAAAAAGTAGTGGCTGTAGGGGACCTCCGGGCCAAAGGGTTGGAAAAGTGGGCAGAGTTGACAATGGCTCTGCCCCGTAGCCAGCGCTTCTGCTGGAGAAGGGTCTCTGGGCGGGAGGATGGCTTCCTCCCTCTCCGGGGAAACCAAGTGCTGCGGGCAAGTCAACCCGGGGGTATCAGCCATCGGCTCCTCGGGGTAGGCGGTGGAGAGTGGGCAGAGGCCAGCGGCGCTCTGCCCCGTGGCCAGCTCTTCTGCTGGGTAGGGGTCTCCTTGTGGGCGGAGGGCATCTTCCATAATGAAGGGGGCCAGGGGGGGTGGAAACAAGCCCAGGGGGATCCTCAGGGGGATCCGGGGAAACAAGCAAGGGCTGTGGGCAAAGCAGCCCGGGTAGATCATCCATCTGCGCCTTGGGGCAGGCTGTAGAGGGTGGGCAGAGGCCAGCGGCGCTCTGCCCTGGGGCCAGCTCTTCTGCTGGGAAAGCGGGTGCGAGATCAAAATCCAGCGGGGTGGAAGGGGTCAGCGGCTGCGGGATAAGCAGCCCGGGGGAATCATCTTTCTGCTCCTCGGGGCAGGATGGGGTTGGTGGGCATAGGCCAGTGGCGCTCTGCCCCGTTGCCAGCACTTCTGCTGGGTAAGGGTCGCTTTGCGGGAGGATGGCTTCTTCCATCTCCAGGGGGATCAAAGGTTGCGGGCAAACCAGCCCGGGGGAACATCTGTCTGCTCCTCGTGGCAGACTGTGGAGAGTGGACAGAGGCCAGCGGCGCTCTGCCCCATGGCCAGCTCTTCTGCTGGGTGGGGGTCTCCTTGTGGGAGGAGGGCATCCTCCATAATGAAGGAGGTCAGGGGCTGTGTGGAAACAAGCCCCGGGGGATCCTCGGGGGGATCCGGGGAAACAAGCAAAGGCTGCGGGCAAAGCAGCCCGTGTAGATCATCCATCTGCGCCTCGGGGCAGGATGGGGTGGGTGGGCAGAGGCCCCGTTGCCAGCGCTTCTGCTGGGTAAGGGTCGCTTTGCGGGAGGATGGCTTCTTCCATCTCCAGGGGGATCAAAGGTTGCGGGCAAACCAGCCCGGGGGGAACATCTGTCTGCTCCTCGTGGCAGACAGTGGGGGGTGTAGCTTCCTTGACGGAAATTCCAGGCAAGCTGTAAATCTCCTCCCAAGTATCGCTGGGGAGTGCGGGTTCCTCCCATGAAGCTCCAGACAAGCTGTAAATCCCCATAAAAGGATCGCTGGGGGGTGTAGATTCCCTGGGTGAAGCTCCAGGCGGGCTGTCAACCTCAACCCAGGGCTCTACGGGTAGGTTTCAGGGGTGGGGTATTCTGTCCATGTCGCTTGGAGCTCGGCCAACCGCAGCTGGTGTTGGCGCTCCTTTTCTCGCTCCTCATCTTCTTGGAGGTCCATCATCAGTTGTACAACTGCGGCTTCGGAGGGGGTGGTGCCGCATATCTCAAATATTGCTCGAGCTTTCTTTCGGAGGTGATCTTCAGTGGCCGGAGTCGGGGTTGGGGTTCTTACCATTCACTGGTCCATCCTTGTAAGCTCCTTGACCAGGGCTTTCTTGTTTTTGGTGCCGGCGATTCCTCCACGGCACTCTAATATGTATCTCAGCGTGTCCCTCTTGTAGTTGGCATAGCTGGCCATTCTGCGTTTCTTCTGGGGTTGAAGAGCTTATCCTCACCGCTTGCCACCAGTGTGAAGGAACCGTTCCCTTCCGTCTGTCCTGGCTCTCCAGACACCCCTTCGTTGCGGTCAGCCCGGCTACTGGGAGCGCTGTCCTCAGCGCCTCAAGCAGCTTGACCTGCCTGCTTCTGTTCCTCTGCCCTGGAGCCGTTAGGAATCTCCAGAAGGCCACTCTCTGCCTTCTGAGGGTGAGTGTGGAGTGTAGCGTAGTTTGTAATAAAGACACCAGGCGCGGCTGTATGCTTTAAAACAGGATCCTCTCTCTCTGAGCTCTGAGAGTTCTCTGACTTTTTAATGAACAAAACGCCACCATTTATGCTGAAGTCCAACAGTCATAATTTGCATACCCATACTAATTACTAGTCATAATTTGCATACCCATACTAATTACTAGTCATAGTTTGCATACCCATACTAATTACATTATGTCAGTTATTTACAATAAACATTCTTTACATTCTTTAGCCTTCAGCTCACACAACATTTGTATATCCATTGTTCTAACATACCAGATTAAACACACACTATCAGAGATCCCTTGAATTAAACATGCAGCTAGATAATGGGAAAAGCCCTGGTGCATAAATTACACAGCAGTAAAGCTTGTTTACTGTATACACAAAAACACATTTACCTACAGGAATATAAGTTTTTTTAAAACCAAAGCTATGCCATTTTACACTAAACTAAATTAAACTAAAACCAAACGATGTAAAATATATTTAAAACCACACGATATAAATGAACATAAAGTCTCTTGGGGTTTGAAGCATGGAGCGTTACATCAGCTCCATGACAGGGCCCCATCGGTAGACCACCCCATTCAACATCTTCAACCATTCCCACTCTTTGTAGACCAATCTGGCTCCATCTGGGGAATTGGTCAGCAGAATTTCCCGCTGGTTCGCAGTTAGGGCCTTTATGGTTAACGCAATTAAAGGGTCTCTAGCCTGATCAGCTTTCAGGTCCTGTTTTGAAAGGGTAGGCAGACTTTCATCCCTCAACTGCGTAGGGTTGCAGTAGAACTCCGGAACAGCCGCAGCCATGACTCCTATGGCCTCCGCTTCAATCCCTCCCTTGACCCGGCGCTCTGCTCCTTGACACAAAGCTTGTACCCCGTCTGGAGTTAACTGAGTCCATTCTGTAGTGTAGGGTCTTCTCGACAAAGCATCAGCATCTCGATTATTCACCCCAGGGCGATACTTCAGGCTGAACCGAAACCCTGACAGAGCGGCCAACCACCGATGTCCCGTTGCGTCCAGTTTTGCAGTAGTAAGGATGTAGGTAAGAGGATTGTTATCCGTCTTTATCACAAACTCGGCCCCATACAGATAGTCCTTTAGCTTGTCTACCACTGCCCACTTTAAGGCTAGGAACTCCAACTTGTGGGTAGGATAGTTCTTTTCTGAAGGCGTAAGGCTCCAGCTCACATACGCTACAGGCCTCAGCAATCCACCATACTCTTGATACAGGACTCCTCCTAGACCTTCTCTGCTGGCATCCACATGTAACTCGTACGGCTTGTGAGGGTCCGCATAGGCAAGACAGGAGCTCGAGTTAAACTCTCTTTCAGCTTCGTAAAAGCACCTTCGCACTGACTGGTCCATTCTCCCTGGATGGACTCTCGAGCTTTCCTTGGCCCTGGAGCTGACGGATTTCGCTCGGAGACCTTGTGGCCTTCTTCTGTGCTTTCCTTCTGTAGGAGCTTGTTCAGTGGTTGAGCTATTTTTGCGAATCCTCCTACAAATCTTCGATAATAGGAACAGAACCCCAAGAAAGATCTAAGTTTAGTGACATTTCGGGGTCTAGGCCAAGAAGCTACGGCCTCCAACTTCCGAGGATCTGTCGAAACGCCTTCTGCTGAGACCACATGTCCCAGATACGTAACAGACGGTAAACAGAATTGACATTTCTCCAGAGACAGTTTCAATCCCTCTTCATGGAGCCTCTTCAAGACCTTCTCCAAACGTTGCTCATGTTCTTCCAGAGTCTTCCCAAACACAATTATGTCATCCAGGTACACTAATACTTCGATCAGATTCATGTCGCCGACTGTCTTCTCCATTAACCGTTGGAACGTGGCTGGAGCCCCCGTAAGGCCTTGAGGCATTCTGTTGAATTCGAAGAACCCCAATGGACAGACGAACGCAGTCTTCTCTTTGTCTTCAGGATGCATTGGTATCTGGTGATACCCACTTCGCAGGTCTAGTACACTAAACCATTTTGCTCCAGACAAACACTCTAAGGCAGTGGTCCCCAACCCAGGCCCTCAGGGCCCACTAACAGGCCAGGTTTGCCAGATATCTGAAGCACAGCACAGGTGTTATGATTTGCTGCTCAGTGATTGCAGGATTCAGTCTGCATTTCCCCAAGGTGATCTGCAAAATCTGGCCTGTTAGTGGGCCCTGAGGGCCTGGGTTGGGGACCACTGCTCTAAGGCATCTTCTATCCGAGGAGTAGCATATTGATCTGGGATGGTTCTCCGATTCAGCGTGCGATAGTCTATGCATAGGCGGACAGAACCATTCTTCTTCCGGACCATTACTATTGGAGATGCATATGGGCTCCTGGACTCTTGGATCACCTGGGTTCTTTGCAGTTCATTCAGCTGTAGCTGAAGTGGGGAAATTAATGGAAACCATGTTAAAGGAAAGGATTGTTGAACATCTAAAAACACATAGATTACAGGATCAGAAACAACATGGGTTTACCTCAGGGAGATCATGCCAAACTAATCTTATTGATTTTTTTGATTGGGTAACAAAAATAATAGACACAGGTGGTGCAGTAGACATTGCTTATTTAGATTTCAGTAAGGCTTTTGATACTGTTCCGCATAGAAGGATTATCAATAAATTGCAATCTTTGAGCTTGGATTCCAATATTGTTGAATGGATTAGGCAGTGGCTGAGTGACAGGCAACAGAGGGTTGTGGTAAATGGAGTTTATTCGGCGCAAGGTCTTGTTACCAGTGGGGTACCTCAGGGGTCAGTACTTGGACCCATTCTCTTTAATATTTTTATTAGTGATATTGTAGAAGGTATTAATGGAAAAGTATGTCGTTTTGCTGATGACACAAAGATTTGCAACAGGGTTGACGTTCCTGGAGGGATCAGCCAAATGACAAATGATTTAGGTAAACTAAAAAAATGGTGGGAGCTGTGGCAATTGAGTTTTAATGTGGATAAGTGCAAGATAATGCACCTGGGACGTAAAAACCCAAGGGCTGAATATAGAATATTTGATACAGTCCTAACCTCAACATCTGAGGGTTGGGATTTAGGGGTCATTATTTCAGAGGATCTAAGGGTAACTAGTCAATGTAATAGAGCAGCAGGAAATGCTAGCAGAATGCTTGGTTGTGTAGGGAGAGGTATTAGCAGTAGGAAAAGGGAAGTGCTCATGCCACTGTACAGAGCACTGGTGAGACCTCACTTGGAGTACTGTGTGCAGTACTGGAGACCGTATCTCCAGAAGGATATAGACATCTTGGAGAGAGTTCAGAGAAGGGCTACTGAAATGGTGTACGGCTTGAAGGAGAAAAGTTACCAGGAAAGGCTTAATGATCTTAACATGTACAGCTTGGAAAAAAGACGAGACAGAGGAGATATGATAGAAACATTTAAATACGTAAAGGGAATCCACAAGGTAGAGGAAGGGAGTATATTTAAAAGGAAACAAAGTAGCAAAACAAGAGGACATAGTCTTAGATTAGAGGGGCAAAGGTTTAAAAGTAACATCAGGAAGCATTATTTTACTGAGAGGGTGGTGGATACATGGAACAGTCTTCCAGTAGAAGTGGTAGAGGCCAAAACAGTAATTGAATTTATGCAAGCATGGGATAGGCATAAGGCTATCCTAAACAAAAGATAAATCCACGTAAAGTATCCATGTAATTGGGCAGACTAGATGGGCCGAAAGGTTCTTATCTGCCGACATTTTTCTATGTTTCTATGTTTCTGTTCTCGTAGATCATCCAAGCCTCCCAGCGGAACTCGTCTTGACCTTTCACGAAACGGCTTGTCCTCTTGTAATCGAATGCGGTGCTCAGTACTTTTAGCTAGGCCTACATCGAACTCCTCTTTCGAGAACAAGTCTCTCCACTTTAGAACTTGGGACTGAAGACGTTTCTTCCATTCAGGTGAAATGGGAGCGTCCTTGGGGTAGAACCTTTCATCTGGAATCTCTTTATCCACTCCCCCTCCTAAATCGGTAGGAGAGAGAGGCGTAGCGGACGCTACTTGCCCGATAGGCATTCGTGCTTTAAGGACTACTGGAGAATCAGACACATTGCACACGCTGACTGAGACTCTTCCTCGTGTTCTTTTCAAAGCTTTAGTGGAGATTATTTCAGGGATTACTTCTACTCCGGCTTCACTCCCATGATCAAAATCGGTTTCCAGTACCACATAGGGGCCTAGTTGCGATCCGTTCAACTTGACTGAAGTCCGGAAGCTCGCTACTTCTCCCGATTGCAGAACCTTTTCCGTTCCTTCTAATCTCCATAGGCGCCCCACTTCGGCCGGTGCCTTCTGTTCTTCGACCATTCTCTGATAGACTGGACGTAACATTGGGTGTACTCCTTTAGTAGAACCCTCTTCCAATATGATAGGTGTCAGGAGACGTCGCACCAAATCAGTATTCGTCCCCACTATCATGGAACTCCTGTTTGCCCCTGAAGGCCGAGGACACACAATGGCCAATGCATCACAACCTCCGGACTGTCCGATGACTTCGGATCCGATCTCCAACTTCACCTGTAGATACCCGTCATAAGGGAGTTTCTCAGTTTCGATACCCCAGATTTCCAGGTCCTTCAATTTCTGTAGAGGGATGTGCTTCAAGTGTTTCTCATAGAAGTCTCGGTAGATCAATGTCACTTGAGCCCCTGAATCCAACAGGGCTTTAGTGTAGACTCCCTCCACTTGGATTGGCACAATAGGGGAAGGACCTAGCAGCTTGTCAGGAAACTTGGTGGTGGCACCAGGACATTTAGACCCAGTTTGTTGTACCCTGGCCTTCTTCTTGGCCCGTGTAGGTTTTGGGTGTGCATTGGCTTCCCCATGACGTAGGTCCGGATGCTAAGGGAGTGACTCTTTCAGTCCTGGCAGGCTCCACAGTTGGCCAGACTTTGGGCCCTCTCGCCCTCTTAGTCCTGGTTTTATTTTTGGAGCGTGTTTCAACCTTCGGGCACCTAGGTTGCTCCTTCACTTGTGCCCTCTGGCGTTTCCCGTCGGTGAGGTAGATAACAGTCCTTCCAAAACTTTCAAGAACTCCTCAACTCTATTTCCTTCAGGCTTTTGGCTTTTGCATTGTGCGTGGAAGTGGCCCATTTCTCCACAACTGAAACATCTCTTCTTTGAAAGCGGAGACGCAGTCGCCTGCTGTGATTCGGTTGAAGGACCCTGGCTAGACGCCACAGCAACTCCGGTTGTCTGCATGTCTGTAAGGAACTTCTGCATCTCTGTGTCTCTGTCACCTTCAACAATACTCGGCACAGTTCCGCGTGCGCCTGTTGCAATTCAGCTTGAGCTTCTTGTACCTTCTTAACAGTTTTGTGCAACTCACCATGTGCAGAGAGGTTTAATTCTTTGACAGCCTTCTCTGTGGATTTAAAAGCGATCAGATGCTCTTGTTCGTCCACGTCGGATCCATAGGCATCCAACGAGTCACTTTCAGGCTGCAAACATTCGTTATGCCTCACAGATTGCGCGTAAGCTCTTTCTCCTCTCCTGAAGGATTTTTCTTCCAGTAAAGCCTCCTCCTCTCTGACAGCTCGGATCAGTTCCAGGTACTTCAGTTCTTGATTACCTTCCCTGCTTCTCAGCTGCAGCATCACTGGATCTAGAGGTTGAGCGCCCCTCAGGATCTGTTTTATTCGGATCTTATCTACTTCAGCCGGTTCGGCCCCTTTCTTGAGGAGTATCTGGTGCAGAATCTTATCTAGGCGCCTCATATATTCGGTCATTCTCTCACCTTTCCGCTGGTAGGTGTGTTCATACTGATATACGAGCTCTGCAGCCTTTTCCGTTCGCCCAAAAACTTCCTCCAGAACATTTAAATAATCTAAAGCAGTGCAGTCTTTCTTACTCAATTTTAGGTTTCTTACAGCCTCTGACGCAGGTCCCTTTAAGCTCTCAGTGATCCTTTGCTTTTTCTGTGCTTCAGGGACGTCCCACTCATCCAGAGCCTGCATCGCCTGTTCCACCCATTCTTCGAAGGTTTCTTCTCCCGCCGGAGTTGGTACGTTTCCTGTAAAATTTCTCAACCGTCGATAACCAAAGTTAGTGTGCGGAGGGCTTGTTCTCTGACATTTAGCCAGCAATCTCCAATAGCCACTATAAATTCAGGCCCGATCATGGCCAACGGACTGGGCGCGGGAACACTCGCGGATTCGCCACGTGGCGCACTTGGCTGAATCAGTTGGACTTCCACCTCATCGGTCAGCTTCACGCTCGCGCCCTGAAAACACACTGGAACACCCTTTCTCCACTCAAAAAGAACATACGTGTGAGAGGTATCTGGGTTCTCTTTAATGTCCAAGATTAACACCCGATGATCTGGTGTTAGCGCGGCCACGGCCTGGCGAATCTGATCTTCGGCCCAAGTGTCTGCAGGAATATTCATGACTTTACACAATTCTAACTGACTACTGTGCTCCTCACACCACTTGGCAGCAGTGTCTGGATCCATATTTAACCCTTTAAATGCGTTTTGTCCAGAGACTGGATCCCGGAAACGAGCCCCCACGTGTAGCGCTCACTCCCGGAGGAGCCGCTGAATTTGAACATCGGGTCAGTCTCCCCACACTAGGGAATAAATATACTCCAGCACCGTCGTGGATTTTATAAATTATATAGTTTACTGAATAAACTGGCATATAAGGAGTAACACGGTATATGTATATATATTTACAGTACTTCGTAATGCGGGAAACGCGCAGCGGAAAAGAAATACAATGCTTCGTAATGCAAGAAACGCGCAGCGGAAAGGGAAAAATATATCTTTAACCCCCTTTGTGGTTGGGGAGTGAGTCCCGTACAGGTTATGTCCCAAAGAATGTATGTGTATGTGTGTATTGGTACCCGGGTACAATATTCAACTGGCCAGTGAATTATTTATGAGGTATCTTCGACTAGTCACGGTGGGGCCCTGTGGGTTTTGAAACAAACTGCAGCGTGCTTTAGATTTTCACAACGGCCTGGAAGGCCTCTCACCCATCCGCCAGATACTCTGTGCTCCGCTCGACCCAGGACGTCTCTCCGCTCGATTTTGACTGGGGTTCTCTGTGTCACCGGATCCGCTGTCTTGCTTGTCTGTATCTGCCACAAGATGTCCAGCTCACCGCCTGCACTCCCTGTTAGATCGATCTGCGCTTCTCCTAACTCGGGGTCCTCCAGCTCACTCTGTATCAGCTCGGGTTACTGCGGTGGATCACTGGGTCTTCGTATAATAAGGCGGAAAACCCGGTCTCCAGCTCTGTCAGGCCGCACCTGCGCTCTGGCCTGGTCGCTATCACGTTCAGCTACACTGCGTCTTGCTCCTCTCACTCCTAGGCGCTCTCTGCCAGCTCTTTCCACGAGGCTCAGGATGTCAGCGTCTCTCTCCCACCCACTTCCTGTCCCCGCCCACAAAGCATGCTGGAAAATGTGGTCCCCATGTTCAGTGTCTCACATCGCGCTTGTCTCCCTCCGGTGGCCAAAAACAAGTACTACAACGGCAGGGAATTTAAAACCAGCGCTACATATATTATTAGATGAAATCCTCTGCTGCGTAGAAAAGACACCACCGGTAGGGATGAGCTGTTCGGTTCAATCGGTTCGGAGTTCGATTCGCGATCTATGAACATTTCCGCATGTTCACCCCAATGCACCACAATGGACAACAATGCACTTTTCCACTGGCCTGAAGCTTGTAATTGGCTACAGCCTTGCACCTGACCACAGGTCAGGTGCAAGAGAGGTTCAAGACTATGCCAATCACGGCTCAGAGTCCTGATTGGGCAAATTTTGCCTAATCATGGGCTCACAGAGCTAAATCCCGCGGCACACTATATAAGGTTTTACACAGCGCTTCAGCACGCATTTGAGAGGAGATTTGAGAGGAGATTGTTCTTGTGTTAGTGTGTGTTCTCACTGCCAGTCTGCCACCAGCTACTGGGGGGGGGTCTCTTTTCTACAAAATATCTGGGAATTGTTCTAATCTGTGTGTTCTCACTGCCACCCAGTATTTTGGGGGGTCAGTAATTTCTACAAAATATTTGGGAATTGAGGTAATCTGTGTCTTGTCACTGCCACCCAGAATTTTGGGGGGTCAGTAATTTCTACAAAATATTTGGGAATTGAGGTAATCTGTGTCTTGTCACTGCCACCCAGAATTTTGGGGGGGTCAGTAATTTCTACAAAATATTTGGGAATTGAGGTAATCTGTGTCTTGTCACTGCCACCAGCAACTATTTTGGTTGGTCAGTAATTTATACAAAATATTTGGGAGTTGAGGTAATCTGTGTCTTGTCACTGCCACCAGCAACTATTTTGGGGGGTCAGTAATTTCTACAAAATATTTGGGAATTGAGGTAATCTGTGTCTTGTCACTGCCATCCTGAATTTTGGGGGGTCAGTAATTTCTACAAAATATTTGGGAATTGAGGCAATCTGTGTCTTGTCACTGCCACCAGCAACTATTTTGGTTGGTCAGTAATTTATACAAAATATTTGGGAGTTGAGGTAATCTGTGTCTTGTCACTGCCACCAGCAACTATTTTGGGGGGTCAGTAATTTCTACAAAATATTTGGGAATTGAGGTAATCTGTGTCTTGTCACTGCCACCAGCAACTATTTTGGTTGGTCAGTAGTTTATACAAAATATTTGGGAGTTGAGGTAATCTGTGTCTTGTCACTGCCACCAGCAACTATTTTGGGGGGTCAGTAATTTCTACAAAATATTTGGGAATTGAGGCAATCTGTGTGTTCTCACTGGCTGCCACCAAGTATTTTGGGGGTCAGTAATTTCTCCAAAATATCTGGTATTTGTGGTAATCTGTGTGTTCACACTGCCACCAGCAACTATTTTGGGGGTCAGTAATTTCTACAAAATATTTGGGAATTGAGGTAATCTGTGTCTTGTCACTGCCACCCAGTATTTGGGCGGTCAGTAATTTCTACAAAATATTTGGGAATTGTTATAATCTGTGTGTTCTCACTGGCTGCCACCAAGTGTTTTGGGGGGTCAGTAATTTCTCCAAAATATCTGTGAATTGAGGTAATCTGTGTCTTGTCACTGCCACACAGTATTTTGGGGGTCAGTAATTTCTACAAAATTTTGGGAATTGTTATAATCTGTGTGTTCTCACTGGCTGTCACCAAGTATTTTGGGGGTCAGTAATTTCTCCAAAATATCTGGTATTTGTGGTAATCTGTGTGTTCTCACTGCTTGCAACTATTTTGGGGGTCAGTAATTTCTACAAAATATTTGGGAATTGAGGTAATCTGTGTCTTGTCACTGCCACCCAGTATTTGGGCGGTCAGTAATTTCTACAAAATATTTTGGGAATTGTTATAATCTGTGTGTTCTCACTGGCTGCCACCAAGTGTTTTGGGGGGTCAGTAATTTCTCCAAAATATCTGTGAATTGAGGTAATCTGTGTCTTGTCACTGCCACACAGTATTTTGGGGGTCAGTAATTTCTACAAAATATTTGGGAATTGTTATAATCTGTGTGTTCTCACTGGCTGTCACCAAGTATTTTGGGGGTCAGTAATTTCTCCAAAATATCTGGTATTTGTGGTAATCTGTGTGTTCTCACTGCCACCAGCAACTATTTTGGGGGTCAGTAATTTCTACAAAATATTTGGGAATTGAGGTAATCTGTGTCTTGTCACTGCCACCCAGAATTTTGGGGGGGTCAGTCATTTATACAAAATATCTGGGAATTGTTCTAACCTGTGTCTTGTCACTGCCACCCCTCAGGGGGTCTCACTGATTTATAGGAGGTTTCTGGGACTTGTAATCTGTGTCTTCTCACTGCCAGCTATCAGGGGGTCCCATATACTTCTAGCCATTTTCTGCGAATTGGAATCTGTGTCTTGTCACTGTTGCCAGCTATCAGGGGGTCCTATCAGGGGGTCTCACTGACTTGTAGCAGATTTCTGCGAATTGTAATTTGTGTCTTGTCACTGGCACCCATCAGGGGGTCTCACTGATTTATAGGAGGTTTCTGGGAATTGTAATCTGTATCTTGTCACTGGCTGCCAGCTATCAGGGTGTCTCACTGAGTTATACAAGAGTTCTGGAAATCTTTAATCTTTATACCTTAGTTGAATCAGAGTTCTGTATATATTTAATCTATATATCACTCACTATGTCAGAAAGACCAAAAAGGACAGGTAGACGCTCCCAGACACAGATAAGAGGGCAAGCAGCCTCTGTGTCGGGAGGCTGTGCCTTTGGTCGTGGTGGACGTGGTGCATCCTCTGCAGGGGCACGCTCGTCCTCTCTAACTGGTGCTGGCCATCTTAAGCAGCAGCAACATACAGAGGATTTGGTGGATTGGCTAACCAGGCCATCCTCATCCTCCGAGTCCACTGCCAGCCAGGCTTGTAGTGCTTTACAGTCCACCTCAGCTGCCAAAACATCTAATGCAGCCTCCATGTCCACAGCTACTCCTGCCGTAGCCTCGCTATCACACACGGAGGAGTCAGCTGAATTGTTTGACTACAATGACAGTGACATGCTGCTTGAGAATGCGCAGCAAGTACAGTGCTCTGATTCAATCTCTGAGGTTGAGGAAGGGAGTATAATCAACCTAGAGGAAGGGGGTGCCAGTGATGACACACAAATAACTAGCACTCATGTTGCCCCAGCAGCTGCAGCATACTGCTAAGTTGGCTCCAGTGACGAGGAGATAGGGGGTGATGACAATGATGATGATGAGGTCACTTACTCCACCTGGGTACCTGATCGAACAGAGGAGTCAAGTGAGGAGGAGGAGGAGGAGGAGGAGGAGGCACAACAAACACGAGGCACAACATCCTCTATGACCAACCGTAGCACTAGCCAGTCCAAGGCATCTGATGTCAGAGCTGCTCAGGTGCAGAGCACTGTTGTCTCAAAGTATACATCCAGGAACTCTGCTGTCTGGGAGTTCTTTAAGAAATGTGCAGCAGACCCCACCGTTGCTATTTGTAATCTATGTCAGATGAGGCTCAAGCGTGGGAAAGACACCGGACGCTTGGGTACCACGTGCTTGAGGTGACATTTATAAATTATTTTACCAGGAAGGATACATTGAGATTTCTCTCGTTTTCAAGTATGACCACCTGCCACGCATCCCGTTTGCGCAAAACTTTGCGTAGGTCCTCCTCCTCCTCCTCATCTGTCTCTACCCCCACTGTATGTGCTGCCATGTCATTGCCTGCTACAACCTCCACTGACAGGGATGATGCTACAGTAGTGGATGTACCAGGTCCTTCCTCACAATGTGACAGCATCCCATCAGCTGAAGATTTACGCTGTCAGATTACGTTGCCCCAGCTGCTGCAGCGTAAGAAAAAATACAGTCCCAACCATCCCCAAGCACAGCGTCTAAATGCCAGCTTAGCAAAATTACTCGCATTGCAGCTGCTGCCTTTCCAGCTGGTGGACTCTGCTCCCTTCTGTGAATTTGCTAAATGTGCTGTACCACAGTGGCATGTTCCCAAACACCATTACTTTTCACGGAAGGCCATTCCAGCACTATACCAGCAGGTGGAAGACAATGTTATCGAGTCATTGGGAAAGGCAGTCAGCAGTAAGGTGCATGTGACTTTAGACACTTGGTCCAGCAAGCATGGACAGGGTCATTACATTTCCTTCACGGCACACTGTGTAACTCTGATTGCAGCTGGGAGGGATCCAAGACGGGGCTCTGTGCTGGAGCTTGTTCATCCACCACGCCTCCAGAAAGCTGCTTGTATGAGGTCCGTCTGCTCCACCAACACCTCTCCCTCTTCCTCCTCCTACCTCCTCCTCCTTCTATGTCTCTGGCGAAGTGGCAGTTAAACCGACGCCTGACAGGGGCTACACAATGGCTCAAGCAAAAAGATGCCATACTGTGCTTGATCTGGTTTGTTTACGAGACAGGAGCCACACCGGGTCAGAAATTCTGTCAGCTCTGCAGGGGCAGGTGCAGAGATGGTTAACACCACGCCAGCTTGAGCTGGGAATGGTCGTCTGTGATAATGGCAGCAACCTTCTCTCTGCCCTACGCCTGGGTAAGTTGACGCATGTACCATGCCTAGCACACATTCTAAATCTGGTGGTACAGCATTTCCTAACCAGGTACCCAGGGCTGGCAGAGCTTCTCAGCCAGGCCAGAAAAGTCTGCAGCCACTTCAGACGGTCCTAGCAAGCGTTCGCCTGGCAGAAATTCAAAGAGAATTCCATCTTCCCACAAACCGTCTGATCTGTGACATGCCCACCAGGTGGAACTCGACATTAGCAATGCTGCAGCGTCTGCACAAGCAGCAGAGGGCCATCAACGAGTACCTGTGTGAGTATGGCACAAGGACAGGTTCAGGTCAACTTGTTTCCCCCCCCCCCCGCAGTGGCTGATGATCAAGGATGCATGCACTGTACTGTCACCCTTTGAGGAGGCAACGAGGATGGTGAGCAGGGACAGTGCATGCATCAGTGACACAATTCCTTTAGTGTTCCTGCTGGAGCACACTCTCCGGGGAATTATAGATGTGGCTCTAGAGGCAGAGCAGCGGGAGGAAGAGGAGGCCTTCCCTAGCTCTGAAGGCCCCAGTCTTTCCGCAGACAGCATTCCAGCGTGTCCTCCTCAGATCAGACAGGAGGAGGAGGAATATTTAAGCAGTAGGGGCATTGAAGGTGGGGATTCCTCAAGGGAGGGTTTTGTGTGCCCAGAAACACAAGGACTAGTACGTGGCTGGGAGGAGGAAGTGCACGATGGGGTCATCCTCCTCATTGAGCAGGAAGACTCGGAAGCTAATGCCACCTCCAACCTACGCTGCATGGGCTCTCTTATCCTGCAAAGCCTGCTAAAGGACCCCAGGATTCGTGCTATCAAGGAGAGGGATCATTACTGGTTGGCAAGCCTTCTTGATCCACGATACAAGGGTAAAGTTGCAGAGCTCATCCTGCCCGCACAGAGGGAGCACAGGATGAAAAAACTTGAAGACGCTCTAAAGCGACACTTGTGTAACACCTTTCCAGGCACTGGTAGGTTACCAAGTGATGACACAGGTGCTTCTGAGACTGCGGATGATCGGAGGAATAGTGGTGAAGGCCGGGCCGCTTGACTGATGAATTTTTACATTTTTTTAGTCCACGACGCCCAGGGACGACAAATGTAGGCACACATTGCCAGCGTCTTTACCATATGGTGCAGGACTACCTAGGGGCAAGAGCAGACCTGGATACCTTTCCAGCAGATGATCCACTGGCTTACTGGGTGTTGAGATTGGATCACTGGCCAGAACTTAGCCAATATGCTATGCAACTACTAGGTTGCCCTTCATCTAGCGTTCTTTCTGAAAGGACGTTCAGTGCCGCTGGAGTTTTTGTCACAGACAAAAGAGTGCGTCTGTCCACCGACTCTGTAGACCGGCTGACATTTATAAAAATGAATCAGTCCTGGATCAGCAGCTATCAATCCCCTGATGCTGACTTAACGGAATAGATCGGGGATGTCTTCTGCATTCACAAAACCTCCACCACTGAACTCTTCCACAATACCACAAAAAGGTCACGGTGTGAAGGCACTTGCTGTCATGAAAGGCACAATATTTAGCTGCACTGACGCCTGTGCCACATTTATATCATTTTAATATTTGAACCGCAGGGTCCAACCCTGCACTCTTCCACAATACCACAAAAGGGTTACGGCGTGAAGGCACTTGCTGCCATGAAAGGCACAATATTTGGCTGCACTAACACCTTTACCAGATTCATATCATTTTAATATAGGACCGCATGGTCTACCCCTGCACTCTTTCACAGTACCACAGAGGGGTTACTGTATGATGGCACCTGCAGGCCTGGCACCAAAGGCACAATATCTTGGTGCACTGATGCCTTTACCAGATTCATATCTTTTTAATATAGGGCCGCATGGTCCAACCCTGCACTCTTCCACAATACCACAGAGGGGTTACCCCAATTTTAAAGCACCTATTGTTACTTTCATCCAAAGCCTGCATTAGTTTCACCATAATTTAGCCAAAAAAAATCACTAAACTTTTTCTGCGCGTCCTAAAATGTCTTTTCATACAGGCTGCCGCCCCAATGAATAGATTAAAGGAAAAGCATTTACAGTCCTTTGAAACGTCATTTTTTTGTTTTTAAATGTTTCTATACATCCTAGAAATCCGCCACTTCACGGGCAGGTTATGGGGACCTCCTAGGCACGATATTTAAAGGAATTTTTCGTTTTTATTTTTAACCCTTATTTCAAGGAAAACTCACTGTCCCTTTAACCCTTTCGCTGCTGAGGCGTTTCACGCCCCTGTGCTGAGGTCATTTTTACCGGTTTTGCGCATCATGTTTAAACGTGTTTTGAAGGCTTATTTTAGTATATGACCCAGACATATTATATATCGTTCTTTCCGTCAGACTCGGTAGATTCATAATATGTCATTATTATATGTATACGTTATGTCATGTCTGTATATTATAACAAAAAATGCAATAAAATATGTATTTTCAATAATTTACAACGTGTAAAGTGTTTTTCTTCACATTTTAACATGCGAGCAATTGCGGTTATATTTTGTATGGGGTGCGCTTGTTAAAAAAATTAGAGATGGGGTCTCGTTACATTTTTTTTGGGGAAAATTACGCGATTTTTAACAAACGCACCGCATACAAAAATCGTTAGTGCAGCATCATTGTTCACATTATAATTGAAATGGGAACAATATTGCTGCATTAACGAACCAAAAAAAAGAAAAAAAAAATATTTTTTTTTTATAATTTTTTTTAAATATATTTTTATTTTTAATTTTAATTTTAATTTTTTTTAAAAAACTTTTTTCACTTTCATGTTTGGTATCGTTGGAACGGCCATGCTCTGGCCGATCCAACCATACCAAACATTAACCCCTAACTGCCACGGATCGGGAGATAGGGAGTTCCAATGAACACCCTATCTC
Source organism: Leptobrachium leishanense (assembly GCA_009667805.1). Classification (NCBI taxonomy): domain Eukaryota; kingdom Metazoa; phylum Chordata; class Amphibia; order Anura; family Megophryidae; genus Leptobrachium; species Leptobrachium leishanense. The sequence continues at coordinate 176,574 of RXON01003937.1, read as the reverse complement.
CACCGTTGGTGGCAGTTAGGGGTTAACTCTAGGACTGGCGTCATCGTGTTACGCACGATGACGCCAGTCCTCAGGGGGAGTTCCCGGAAGCTTGGCCGACATCCAAGATGTCGGCCAGCTCCGGGAAAGGATCGCGAACCGGCGCTTTTCAGCGCCGATTTGCGATCCAGCTCCCCAGGGGTTAATGCCAGGCACCATTTGGAAGGGCAGGCTGTGCCCTTCCAAATGGTGCCTGGGTTAACCCCCGCAGAGCCGCCGATTGGGAGGGAGAGAGGTCCGAAGGACCTCCCCCCCTCCCTTTCAGGCGCCTCCTCCGCACATGCGGGGGGGCGCCCGAATTAGGTGTCATCGCGCTGCCGCGATGACACCTAATTCCAGCGGCTGCGGTCCCGGATGCCGGGCTGACATCGAGGATGTCAGCCCGCACCGGGGGGGCCAGCGATCGGCCGGAACCCGGCCGAACGCTGACCCCAATAGGAGGACGCGCTCAGCGCATCCTCCGCATACCAGCGGTAATGCGGAGGACGCGCTGAGCGCGTCCTCCGCATTGAAGTGGTTAAAAACATTTTTTTTTTTTTACTTTTTGTCCTTGTTTCCTGTCCCCCAGGGCACTACCCGGACCCCCATACACCTTTTATGGCAAATATCTAGCATATATGCCCTCTTGGAGGGCACTCTAATAATCAAACTTTGAGTCCCATTGACTAGTATTGAGTTCGTGTTCGAGTTCAAATTCGAACTTTGAAAAGTTCGAGTTCGAATGCGAACCGAACTCGGGGGTGTTCGGCTCATCCCTAGTATCGACCATCAAGTAGATTAATCACAAATAGGCAATAATTACTCCATTTGTATAGTAGGTAAAAGTATTACAGATTATATAGGTGGATACTTATATCAATTGCATAGGTGTAGGCAAAACTTGTCAGTTTGCAGCCAAACAAACACAGACCCCACTTCATAAGTTATCAAAGTGATTTTACCGCCATCAAGAACCGATGCGGGGACTCCCCCATTAAACGGTTAAAACATTAAAGGGTGGGAATAGGCCCAAAGATTAGGGCAGGCTAATACTCACGTCATGTTAATAGGGGAATCTGGGAATTATCCCACAAGACACGGAGGCTCATATTATGCTCGTTCAAAGCCTAGTCAACTAGTGAATGTGACTTGTGAAACACCAGTTTAAAATAAAACTCCCTAAAAGTGGATTCTCTGGACCAGTCTGCTGTTTTTAAGATGTTTTCAAGATGACATCCACGGAAAAAAGCTCCAGAAGCAGAAGCACTCCGGGATGAATGAGTTCCGTAAACGGTGACGTCCACACCAGCTTCTGACATGATCCATTTAACCCACCTAGCGAGTGTGGTGGAAGTTACAGAATTGTTCTGTATGTATGTATATTATGCTGTAACACCAGTTCATCATTTTTGCTGCTGTTCCTTTTTCCATGTTTTTGTTTTCAACCCCAAATGGGAAGTGTTTGGTGCGTGTATAATTTAACCCACCATTTTGTCTGCCTTTCCTTAGCTGATAAGCAGCAGGAGGGGCATGGAGCTGCTCAGTAGAGCGGCTTTTGGTACATTGGTTAGGTACTCACTCTGCAAAGAGGTGCCTTGTCGGGGCGAGCGAGCTTACGTTTCAATGGCCATTACAACAAACTAAAATCTCCTGATAGTGTTTTGTTGTACATGGAAATATATAGAAATGAGCGCAGGTGACATCTTTTTTCACTTGTTATGTTTTATACCTGAACTGGGCTGTTACTCCTGGCTGTTGGAGCCGCTCTGGTGAGTATAGGCGCGACGGCATTTTTTTTGTATGTATGTATATTATGCTGTAACACCAGTTCGGCATCTTTGCTGCTGTTCCTTTTTCCATGTTTTTGTTTTCAACCCCAAATGGGAAGTGTTTGGTACGTGTATAAATAAACCCACCATTTTGTCTGCCTTTCCTTAGCTGATAAGCAGCAGGAGGGGCATGGAGCTGCTCAGTAGAGCAGCTTTTGGTAGATTGGTTAGGTACTCGCTCTGCAAAGAGGTGCCTTGTCAGGGCGAGCGAGCTTACGTTTCAATGGCCATTAAAACAAACTAAAACCTCTTGATAATGTTTTGTTGTACATGGAAATATATAGAAACAAGCGCAGATTACATCTTTTTTCTCTTATTATGTTTTATACATGAACTGGGCTGTTACAACTGGCTGTTGCAGCCGCTCTGGTGAGTATAGGCGCAATGCCATTTTTTCTGTATGTATGTACCTGAGGATAGGCTAGCTGATACTGGTAGCAGTCCAGGGCGCGGTACAAAGGGGATAGAGAGATAGAGTGGTCTGGACGGTCCGTGGGTCAATAGGCTGGCAGCAAGGAGGCAGGGTCTGGTACACAATGTCAGCAGGATCATAGGGTAGGTCAGAACACTTCAGAAAATGACTTCTAATGCAAAGCCAAGGTGCACAGGGGGGAGTTTTGTCTTTTATTAGACAGGAGGGTGTGGTGTATGTTTGTGGTTTGTGTTTAACTGATTAACCCCTTTGAGTGCTGGATAGGACTGAGGCAGCACTTTTCCTGAATGCACACCTGCAGACATGGTTTCTGCACACCCTCAGGTACTGATCCCTGACAGATCCCCCGGGCAAGGGAGCTTCTCCAGGCGACCCAGAGCTGGCTGTAGGTTGGCATCAGTCAATATCCATAATTCCTTAATACATCTTCCCAGGTGGGTAAGGCATCCCTGGCTGCAACCCTTGGAACCACTCTGAATCAGTCCTCAGAGGATGAAAAGCTGGGGGGAATAAAGTCTGTCACTGGGTTATACTGGGGAACTGCAGCATGATGAGCCCCTCTGTGGGACGTAGTAGGGAAGGTGTTACCAAGGTACCCAGTAATCACACTTGGGGGCCCTCTGGAACGCCGGGCTGTTTCCAGTGGTGGCTCCTCAGACAGTGGCGTAGCATGGGTTGGCAGCGCCCGGGGCAAGGCAAGAATTGTGCATCCCCCAACCTGTGCACATGGTAACATACCCTGATTCCCTTCCACCAGTAGAGTATTGATCCCCCCGTAACCCCTCAGGCACATGTATTGTATATTAACAAAATACTGATATAATAAAAAAATTAAACACACATGCCCCCCACACTGCGCCAATGCTACCAGTCACCCTGTCCCTGTATACCCTAGCATAGTTCCACTCTCATACTATACCGAGTCACTTTCTCCAAGTACCCCCACTTTCTCCAAGTACCCCCAGTCACTCTCTATCTCTCCCAGTATCACCCCGTCACTCTCTCTCACTCTTTCTCTCAGTACCCCAGTCACTCTCTCCCAGTAGCCACAGTCATTCTGTCCCCAAACCTCCAGTCACCCTCTCCCTGTACCCCCAGTACCCCCTCACTGTGTGTTGGTCACGCTGCTCTGGTGACATACAGTGTCGCTTACCTACGTGGAGTTGCTTGTGGGTTGGGGAGGAGCTGTCCAGGGGGCTTAGTGGAGACCGGATTTTAAATGTGCTGCAAGGCAGGTGCCTCCCTTCCTCCTTCCTGTTCAGCGGCTGCAGGGCTGCCAGCAGCGGGGGGCTGGAACAGGGCTTCAAGGGGGGCTGACAAATGTGGTAAGGGTTTTCCTTGAATAATGCTGCGCTGCTTCACGTGACTCATGCCAGCGTTAAGGAGGAGTCAGGACAGGGCCAGAATTTTCTGCCCTGGTCCTCCCTTCTGGACACTGAGTGCTAACTCACCGCCAGTGCCGCAAAACTGGTGGCTGCCCATGCAAGGGCCTTTCACGGACACCAGTGTCTGTGTTCAGACAGACACTTTGCTGATCCCTGCTGGAAATATTAGTGGTTCAAATTCCTTTGGAAATTTTGTGCCCCCTAAGAAAATTGCGCCCGGGGCGACCACCCCCGAGGTCCCCCCACGCTACGCCACTGTCATCAGAGGACATGGTGTCCCATTCTTCTGCCTCAGGATCAGGTGGAGTGCAGCAGTCTGCAGAAGGCAATGGATCTTGCTGGCTGGGAGTGATGGGTGTCACAGTCAGCGTCACCTGGGCAGTCTTGGGCGATTTTGCAACTTGCCTGATGTTCAATGCTTCCTCGAACCTCGCCAGGTCTTCTTTCCGTACCACCGTGCCAATGGATGTGTAGACACAGCCTGGTGGAACAGGGTCTGGGGAACAGGTGGTTACAGCAGCAAATTGCTCTTTGCATACAGGTTCTGTGGTGGTATGAACCGTAACAGGTCTCGGGAAGGAGAAGGTTCCCTGTACGCAATATGGAGCTTCTGCCTTAGGTGCGGTGTACTTCCTGGGTGCTAGTTTCGGGGTACCAGCAGCACTGGTCATAAGGTGCTGCCTGGGAGCGATGGGAGACGTACCTGGGGTCTGCATGGTCATAATGTCCATCCTCAGGTATAGTGGTCTCATACTCCATGGGCAGTTCGGGTTCTTCCTCCTCTTCTGCATAGTACTCCAGAGACTCCATACCCCTGGGTACAGCGGGCTTGAGTCTTCTGGGAGCAGGTTTAGGTGTAGGAGGTTTTCTGGGCATAGGCTTGGGCTCAGGTGCAGCGAACGCAGGTTGGGGTGCACTTCTGGACACCAGAGTTTTTCTTGGTGGAGACAATTTTATTGGGGTTTGCTGTGAAACCGTAGCTGGCTCGGGTATGGGAACTGGCCTTCTTTGAGGTCTCACGGGACAGTTCGCCAAGAAATGAGAGAAATCCCCACAGTACAGGCATAGGTTCTGATTCATTCTCCTGGTACGCTCCTCTGGAGTCAGCGGGCCTCTAGGTTTCTTCCCTGGAGGAACATACACCTTGGGAGGGGCGCTCTGTAGAGTGTCCATTAAGTCCCATATACCCTCCAGCATAACACATAGCTTGTAGGCCACCTTGTCCAGAGCTGGTAGGATCCCCACGGGCTCAGTAGGTGGGCTTTGCATTCTGTCACGGTGGCACCTGGCATATGCCGTGGTGGCACCCAGGTTCAAGGGGTTAGAGCCCTTTAGGCAGGAATATGCAGGTTGTACCTGACGATAGGCTGGCTGATACTGGTAGCAGTCCAGGGTTAGGACTGCAAAGGAGATAGAGAGAGTGGTCTGGACGGTCCGTGGGTCAATAGGCTGGCAGCAAGGAGGCAAGGTCGGTGGGTTAAGCAGGGTCTGGTACACAATGTCAGCAGGATCATAGGGTAGGTCAGAACACTTCAGGAAATGATTTCTAATGCAAAGCCAAGGTGCACAGGGGGGAGTTTCTCTTTTATTAGACAGGAGGGTGTGGTGTATGTTTGTGATTTGTGTTTAACTTATTAACCCCTTTGAGTGCTGGATACGGCTGAGGCAGCACTTTTCCTGGATGCACACCTGCAGACATGGTTTCTGCGCCCCATCAGGTACTGATCCCTGACCCCCCCCCCTCCCCTACCTCTCTTTCTTTTTTCCGACATTCTTCTTGGGGCTTGGGCAGCCCCTCCCCTCTTCTTTCATTTTTATTTTTTGTTTGTGTATTTCTGTTTAAAGATTATTCATTCGCTCTTTATTATTTGCTCTCGTTTAAAAACCGAAAAGTACATGGCGCGGGTATTACCAATTATATGTTTATGTTGCATAATACTTTTCAATAAAATTCTATTTACAAAAAAAAAAAACGATTTGGAAAGTGAGATAAATGGGCGAATTTTTCTGGTTTGGCTATTTTGATCTAGAACTTTCCATTCTCCAGTCATTCTCCTGCTTTTCACCGCTCTCTGAATAACATAAAATGCATGTGTATCCGGGTGTGATCTGAAATGGGAAGCCACATATTTCAGATGGTTTCACTGCTCAGTTCTTCGTGATATAACTACATTTCGTCATGGCTGTACAAGATACAAACTGACCAAGAACTCAATATTGCTGCCAAGCATAACAGATGAGGCTCTCTTGATGTAGCAAAGTAGATTAATTTTGTATCTCAATAGACTGTCCAATAAGAATGAAGATCTCTATTAGAAGCTAATTTGGGTTTCTTATCAGATTCAAAGATTTGTCTAAGAAACTCTCTGCTGTTACATAATCCATCTTTCTGTCACTTCTGGCAACTAAAGCTTCTGTTTATTGGCACTTAGTAGTTATCTTGAGTACTTGTGCAGTTATCTGCTCTTTCCAAATGTAATTTCGGATGACGTTGACAAAATACTGGTGTTAGAGAGGAAAGTATTGTGCAGAAGATAGTAACACTGATGAATACACAATGATTTTCATTGGAAGACTGGTACACACACATAGGGCTCTATCACCTGGTGTGGGCTAAAACACCAACGCTACATGAAAAATGAAAGAGTCGTTAAAAGGTAGCGCCTGACAACCCACCAACAGATCACCTTGCCCGCAGTAGTCCATGTATAAGATTGATAGCACATGCTAGGGAAACGCTAAGACCCGGGCCAGGGCCAGTGCAAGCATTTTTGTTTACTCAGGTGAAGTTGCGTTTTGGTGCCCCCCTCCACACAATTCGTGCCATGCCAATCGGGAGTGTTTGGTGTCCTCACACATTGCCAATCTATGCTGTGCCTGGTGCCCCTCCTGTGCCACAGGGCCAATCTACAGAGTGAGTGGTCCCCTCCTTTGACAATGTGACATAGGAGGGGCATCAGGCACTGCACAAATTTGCAATGTGGCCTGGTGGTGCCCCCTGGTCTTGCTATGTCAATATACCCACATATTTCAAACTGCCACTTCCAGTGTTTCCCTGTGATCCTGCTACTTACCACTCTCACTCTGTTGCTGTGGTCCACTGTCCGACTCCAGGTCTCCAGAAGCAGACTGGCAGCAGGGTCCTCGTCCTCTAATTCAATTCACTCCCCCTTAATTCATTTTTCCCCTTTAATTACTTTCACCCCCTCCCCCCTTAAATTCATTTCATATAGCGTATGACAGAGCTCCACAGCAATAAAACTCACAGTAATGTGCGGGGTATATGAGCGTATGACAGAGCTCCACAGCAATAAAACTCACAGTAATGTGCGGGGTGTATGAGCGTATGACAGAGCTCCACAGCAATAAAACTCACAGTAATGTGCGGGGTGTATGAGCGTATGACAGAGCTCCACAGCAATAAAACTCACAGTAATGTGCGGGGTGTATGAGCGTATGTCAGAGCTCCACAGCAATAAAACTCACAGTAATGTGCGGGGTGTATGAGCGTATGACAGAGCTCCACAGCAATAAAACTCACATTAATGTGCAGGGTGTATGAGCGTATGACAGAGCTCCACAGCAATAAAACTCACAGTAATGTGCGGGGTGTATGAGCGTATGACAGAGCTCCACAGCAATAAAACTCACAGTAATGTGCGGGGTGTATGAGCGTATGACAGAGCTCCACAGCAATAAAACTCACAGTAATGTGCGGGGTGTATGAGCGTATGACAGAGCTCCACAGCAATAAAACTCACAGTAATGTGCGGGGTGTATGAGCGTATGACAGAGCTCCACAGCAATAAAACTCACAGTAATGTGCGGGGTATATGAGTGTATGACAGAGCTCCACAGCAATAAAACTCACAGTAATGTGCGGGGTGTATGAGCGTATGACCGAGCATTACACACACACCTCCCCAGCAGAACATTACTCCTCCCAGCAAAACATTACACCCCCCCAGCAGACCATTACACCCCCCCCGAGCAGACCATTACACCCCCCCGAGCAGAACATTACACACACACACCCCCTCCCCTCCCTCTCTGCCCAGTCCTCCTTCACATTACAGTGGAAGCGCGCAGGCTGACTCTGCTGCAGGGCCGCACCCTAAGCTTTGGGGTTTGTCCTCCAGGCTTTTCTGCTGCTGCGTGCCCTGGCTATGCGTGTCATGTGAGGGGGCGGGGCCAAATTATGCAGCGTGCCTGCTCCTGTTTAGAATGTGGGACTGAGGCCGGCACACTGCATCGCTTTGAGAGTGCGCGGCTGGGCCCCTGATTGATCTCTGAAGATCATTCATAGCTCCGCTTCCAATATTTTAAAAACAGAATTTTTCCGCCCCTCACACTGACAGCAAGCCAGGACAGTAAGGCGGCCGCCTGTGCCGCCTTACACTAGCGCCGGCCCTGACCCGGGCTGAGACCCAGCGCTAATGCATTGTATAGTAAAACCACCTTGCAGGGGGGGCGACTCTCCAGGCTGTGGAGGGGATTAACCCCCCTGTCCCTGGTGCTGAATTAGGTTTCAGCACCAGGGACTGCAACACTGAATGCAGCAGGATCGCAAAGAAAAAGAACAAAACCAGTGTTGTAGAGGAAAAAAAGGCTTGTTTTTTTTAAAGAAAAAAAAAATCGGAACCCAAAATTTCACCTTAAAAAGATGCAGAAAAATATCTAATAAATTTTTTAAAAATTCAATAAAGACTTTTTGCGGCGAATTAAAAAAAATAACCAGTTGAATAAAGAAAAATAAAACCAATAATATTTTTTACATTAAATGCTATGGGCTTTGCGCACGGCGGTTTTACTATACAATGCATCTTTTTCAAGTAAACTACATCCAGCAAGCCAAGAGAACACCTGTGCTGCATTCCTTTCAATTGCCTGTTAACCCCTTCACTGCTGAGCCATTTCACGTCTGTGTGCTGAGCTTATTTTTACCACTTTCGCTCATCATGTTTAAATGCGATTTGAAGACACGTTTTATTATACCACCCAGACATATTATATATCTTTATTTCCGGCAGACTTGGCAGATTCATAATATATCATTATTATATGTATACGTCATGCCCTGCCTGAATATTATAACAAAAAGTGCAATAAAATTAGAATTTTTAATCATCTACAGCGTGTAAAGTGTTTTTTTTTCACATTTTATCATACGAGCCTTTGCGGTTATATTTTCTATGGGTTGCGCTTGTTAAAAAAATTAGAAATGGGGACTCGTTAAATTTTGGGGGGGAATTACGTGATTTTAGCAAACACACCCCATAGAAAAAAATCATTAGTGCAGCATCATTGTTTACATTATAATTGAAATGGGAACAATATTGAAGCATTAATAAAAATAACACACAAAAAACAAAAGGTTTTTTTTTCTGTTTACTTTGAACATGGTCATGTTTGGTATCATTGAAAAGGCCATGCTCTGGCCTTTCGAATGATACCAAGTATGATCCATCTAGCTGCCACCGTTCGAGAGATATGGCCGGTTCAAATGAACCCCCTATCTCTACCAGGGGATTTCTTTAGAATCCCCGGCAGCTAGGGGTTACCTGACTAACTGACATCATCACGCCATGCACGATGACATCAGATTGCAAGGGGGGACCCAGTGGTGGAGCCGCCATCCAAGATGGCAGCCCTCACCGGAGCTAGGCCATGATCCGGCGCTGGATCGTGGCCCGGTGCCTCAGGGGTTAAAGCCAAGCACCGCTTAAAAGCGGAGTCTCTCCCCTTTTAAGCGGTGCCTGTATTATCCTTGTGGGACCTCCCAATCGGGAGGGAGGATCCCCCCTCCCGTTCCGACGATTTCCCAGGTGGGGGGGGTCGCCTGAAAATGGCATCATCGCTCATGGTGCGATGATGTCATTTTATGCGGGGAGGCCCTTAAATTCGGCATCTGACTTCCAGGAAGTCAGAACGCCGTGGGACCCTGGAGAGAGAGGTAAGTATCTCTCGCAGGGCTCCCACTAGCGGGTGACGTGTGGGGAACATCCTTCGCATATAGCGGGAGTCAATGAGGACTTTCCCCACACGTCCTCCGCAGCCAAAGGGTTAATTTTGGGCAAGAACCTTTGACTTTTTTCTTCATCTTATTATTATTATTATTGTCATCATTTATATAGCGCCAACAGTTTCCGCATCACTTTACAATAACCAAAGGTAGCGAGATAAACAGACATAGGATGCAAACAAAAGGCTTAGAGGGCTCGGCTCATAGGAGTTTACAGTCTATAGGGATTGGGGGTTGAGGAAGACCTAACGCGGCGTCTTGCCGGAACCAGCTTGTCCTCCAGACCTCTCAACGCTGTGCAGGTAGGTCCCAACACGATTACTGTCCCGATCTCCAGCATCAGTAAGACAGCGTCTGCACTCCGGCCTGGCTGCGATCCCTGACAGCTCCAACGTGCGTCCTCCACCATTTACTGCTCCACTCACTCTACCCGCGCCAAACACGAGGCTCCCCAGTCTATCCTCCTCCTGTACCACCCACTTCCTGTCCTCACACAAAGGGTGATGGGAGATGGAGTCCGCTCTGTCCAGCATATTCCACAATGTCTCCCTCTGGTGGCAGCAATAGTTCAATGCACCAGAATACAGTTTTTTAAAGCCGCACTACAGTAGTTACTGTTTATGTAAGTGTTAATGTCCCTTTGAAAGAAAATTTGCCATATGGCACTAGAGCAGTGTCCCCAACCCCCAGGCTGCAGACTCGTACTGGTCCATGGCCTGTTAATTCCCAGGCCCTGGCGTAATGTGAGCGATGTGGAGCGGCTGTATCTACAGATGAAGCTTTGCTCACTTGCCTGCCAGCCTCTCATCTCCTGCAGCCAGCGAGCAAGTGAAGCTTTATCTGTAGCTACAGCCGCTCCACAAAGCTCGCCTTAACTCCTGAGCGCTGCCTCCTGTCCTATCAATCCTCCAGTAAGCTGTCAGGAGAGGTGAGGTGGAGCTTAGCATGATGACACGTCATCACGTTAAGCCCTGCCTTAGCTGGTTAGGAGGGAGAAAGCTTGTGAGACCTGAGCGGGCCCCCACTGTAGATCAGGCCACTAGTGCCGTTGCTCGTTCTCAGGACCCTCACAAACCCCTCTTTTTCTGATAGGGAAGAGAGCACACCTTACAGCAGCAGCAGAATCAGCAGAATCAGCAGCACTCTGACAGACACAACAGCAGCATCAGACTCAGCAGCAGCATCAGACTCAGCAGCAGCATCAAACTCAGCAGCAGCGTCAGACTCAGCAGCAGCATCAGACTCAGCAGCAGCATCAAACTCAGCAGCAGCATCAGACTCAGCAGCAGCATCAAACTCAGCAGCAGCGTCAGACTCAGCAGCAGCATCAAACTCAGCAGCAGCGTCAGACTCAGCAGCAGCGTCAGACTCAGCAGTAGCATCAAACTCAGCAGCAGCATCAAACTCAGCAGCAGCGTCAGACTCAGCAGCAGCGTCAGACTCAGCAGCAGCATCAAACTCAGCAGCAGCGTCAGACTCAGCAGCAGCATCAGACTCAGCAGCAGCATCAAACTCAGCAGCAGCGTCAGACTCAGCAGCAGCATCAGACTCAGCAGCAGCATCAAACTCAGCAGCAGCGTCAGACTCAGCTGCAGCACTCTGTCAGACACAGAAGCAGCATCAGACTCAGCAGTAGCATTGTCATCATGTTAAGCCCCGCCTTCACTGTTGCTGGTTAGGAGTGGTGACAGGAAAGATAGCGCACCATTCAGCAGCGGCACTTTTCTTAATGGTTCTGATACCTGATTTATTTGATTTAAAATTGTAAGATTTATTTTTGTTGTAAATTAAAAATATTTTTGCCGTGAAAAAAACATCTTTAATGGTGGGGGGAGCTTCAGATTTCTCTGCCTACAGGCTCCTGAGGGGTAAATCCGGCCCTGGCTATAGAGGTGTGTCAGCTGCGACCTCTCCTTGGACTTTCAACTGTCCCTGGATAGGTATATCACGCAATCCATCCCCAAGAATCTCCATCTGCTCCCCAGATACCATGACGCCCAGGGCGTCTCCCTGGAATAAAACTTGCTGCCGGCCACAGGCCTCAAGCCCACCACCTCTCCAGTCCTTCATCTTACCATTCTCTAGGGTAGCGTGTTGGGGACAGAGCCTGGCTGCACTCTGTCCCATTGCCATCATCTGCTGAGAGCTGTTCAGGATTCCCAAGCTGGGGATCTGGGCCGACCGCTCTGCATCCTGGAAGCGCAGTGGAGAGGTCCGCAGTCTCCTCCACAACCATAGAATCCAGTGTCAACAGGGGCGGACTGGGCCAGGAGGTAGGGGGACAAGTGCCACCCGAGCCGCCTCTGTGAGCGTGGACCTCTCCTCTGCCAGGCCCCTGCTGCAAAATATTGCCATCCGCCGCGTGCTTCTAGTCTTACTAGCGGCTGCCGGCTTGAAACTCTGCTGCTCACGTGGTTCCATCAGCCCGCCGCATGATCGCAGAGAGCGATCTCGCGAGATCGCGGCTGGCTGCTGGAACCCACGTGAGCGGCAGAGTTTCAAGCCGGCGGCCGCACGTAAGACTAGAAGCACGCGGTGGCCGGCAATATTTTGCAGCAGGGGCCTGGCAGAGGAGAGGTGAGCTGCGGGCAATATATTTCCATGTGTGAGCTGCTGGGGGCAATATATTTCACTGCTGGGTGCAATATAGCTCCATGTGTGAGCTGCTGGGGGCAATATATATATATCCATGTTTGTGCTACTGGGGCAATATATCTCCATGTGTGTGCTGCTGGGGGCAATATATATATCCATGTTTGAGCTGCTGGGGGCAATATATATCCATGTGTGAGCTGCTGGGGGCAATATATTTCCATGTGTGAGCTGCTGTGGGCAATATATTTCCATGTGTGAGCTGCTGGGGCAATATATCTCCATGTGAGAGCTGCAGGGGGCAATATATCTCAATGTGTGAGCTGCTGGGGGCAATATATTTCCATGTGTGAGCTGCTGGGGCAATTTATCTCAATGTGTGAGCTGCTGGGGGCAATATATTTCCATGTGTGAGCTGCTGGGGCAATATATCTCCATGTGAGAGCTGCAGGGGGCAATATATCTCAATGTGTGAGCTGCTGGGGGCAATATATTTCCATGTGTGAGCTGCTGGGGCAATATATATCCATGTGAGAGCTGCTGGGGCAATTTATCTCAATGTGTGAGCTGCTGGGGGCAATATATTTCCCTGTGTGAGCTGCTGGGGCAATATATCTGTTACATCCTTGGCCCCCGCAGCGCTTCCTGGGGGGTCAGGGCACCAGGTGGCATTGCTGGCTAGCCTGTTGCCAGTAGTAAGAGCTGGCAAAACGGCATCTGAGGGGGTGGAGCTAGGCATAAGTGCAAGGAGCCATCAGCCTTTAAAAGAGGGTGAGTGGAGCTGCTCCTTGAACTGTCGTGGGAGTAAGTTGGAGTTAGTGTAGGAACTGTTTCTGGCTGAGGACCTGTATACGTTTTGACCTGGCTATCCCTATTGACCATTCTCTCGCATATCCTATTGTACTTTTGCCTGAGTTTGTGTCAGATTCAAGTTTATGGTTTTGCCGTATGGTTTATGTTATCTGTCTAGTTCTTGTCCTGGTTATTTCTGGTTCATGTATATTACTTTGTAGTTTATGTTCCTGAGTTCCTAGTTTATGTATCCTGTCTAGTATATGTTTTCTTGTTTGCTATACAGAAGCCTATCGCAGACAGAAGGCCTGCCTGCAGGCTATTGAACTTTGTGTTCCCCCTCTGTATAGCTGAGTACATATAGTATATCCAATCTTAGATTGTAGGCCTTCCCTGCAGGCTAATGAACACAAGTGTTCCCACTCTGTATGTCTCATAAGTAAGTCTTGCATCAGAAATCTTGTTCATGTTTTTGTATCACGTCATGTCTATGTGTCAGGACACAGATAGTTAATGTGTTTCCACCCAGCGACCTCCTGGCCACGAAGCCACTTGGTGCTGAGGAGTTAATTAGGTTTCCTGTAGTACGTCCCTGGTGTGAGAATCAAGGTATTACAGCCTTTCTTGCTGTCTGTGTTTTCAGTATCTGTATCCAGGTATTGTGTGACTGCCCTGCAGGCCGCACAACTCATTAACCTTTGATATCCAGCAATCTTGTTCACGTCTATTCATGTATCACGTCATGTTTATGTATCTGTGCACCGATAGTTAACGTGTTTTCACTCAGCGACCTCCTGGCCACGAAGCCACTTGGTGCTGAGGAGTTAATTAGGTTTCTTGTAGTACCTCCCTGGTGTGGGAATCAAGGTACTACAGCCTTTCCTGCTGTCTGTGTTCAAGAATCTGTCCTAAAGAACCCAAATAAACGCTACTCCAGGGTAGCGCCGTTAGCGCACCGTTACAATATCTCCATGTTTGAGCTGCTGGGGGCAATATATATCCATGTGTGAGCTGCTGGGGCAATATATGTCCATGTGAGCTGGGATACTATATCTGTGTGAGCTGGGGGCAATATATCCATGTGAGCTGGGGGCAATATATCCATGTGAGCTGGGGGCAGTATATCCATGAGAGCTTGGGCACTATATCCGTGTGAGCTGGGGACAATATATCCATGTGTGAGGTGGGGGCAATATACCCATGTGTGAGGTGAGGGCAATATATCCATGTGCGGTGTGTATGAGTGAGTTTTATTGCTGTGGAGCTCTGTGATATGCTCATACACACCGCACATTACTGTGAGTTTTATTGCTGTGGAGCTCTGATACAGTAATGTGCGGTGTGTATGAGTGTATCACAGAGCTCTACAGCAATACAACTCACTGTAATGTGTGCTGTGTATGAGAGTAAGTTATATTGTTGCGGAGCTCTGTGATAACGCTCATACACAAGGGCCTGAGTTGCTGCACTATGGGCCTCTAGGTCATACTTGCCACCTGGGCCAAAAGTTGCCAGTCAGCCCCTGAGTGTCGACCAGGATAAATCTACACACAAACGACCAGAGAGACTTGGGCTACATAACAGTCTTCGCAGTAAAACGGGGACGCTAGGGAGAAAAAACTGCGCCCACAGTTTTCTCCCTACCATCCCTGTTTTACCGCGATATTACAATGCAGACGCTTAAAAAGCTGCCTGCATTGCTACCGGGGGCTAAGACCCCTGATGCGCGCGGCAGCGCCAAACGCCGCCACGAGCATCCACTCGATGGAGTCCATAGGACTCAATTGAGTTTTCCCTGTGCCGGTCACATGACCTTCCGGATCTAGCCTCGCGAGATCCGGCAGGTTGGCGTAGTGATCCGCATTGAGAGACTGGGGACTTCTTCTCCCAGTCTCTCCATGCTCTCGGCGGACGGAGCCGCAGTCCTCGCCGCGGGATAGGAGGTGAGCATATGATCGATTTTTGGGGGGTTTCTGGCTGGTGCTGACAGATTCTGCACCAGTGGAATCTGGTAGCAATAAGTTTACCACAGACAGGACTTGGTGCTAACTGCAGCCGGACGTTAATCAGCGTTAGGACTTTTTTTTTTTCCACCATTTTCTGTGAAAAAAAACCCATAGTTTTAAAAATGCTCAAAAAAACTGACTGAGGTAAAATGATGGGGATTCAGTTCACAAAGTTATGATCATAATTTGCTTAAGCCTGTCACAGTCGCCAATGTACCCCATCTTTGACACGTCCTATCTAACTTGACCGAGTCTGCACTTACAGGATCCACTCACCCTGGAGCTCCCCGGCAGCTCGAGGCCTTCATAGGCTGTCATGGTGGAGCACCTGTGAACAGGGAAGGGTGCACACCAAATGGGAGTTGTCAGCTCCCTATATATATAAAATACAAAAAGATGGGGTACATTGGCGACTGACAGGCTTATGCAAATTATGATCATAACTGTTTTTTTCACAGAAAATGGTGGAAGATGGTGGTCAATATAGAATATGGAGTGCTCTTTCTTGGTGACTTGTATTAGATGCACCCGCTTAGTTTTGAGGTTGAGTGCAACCTTCTGTTTGTTACGGATCCTGGGTACCCCAGGCTCGGTACCCTCCATCTGGACGCCCCCTTTCCACGTAACAAAGGAGATATTCGTACAAACACACAGAATAGATGACACGTATGCTGTGGAGTTGTTGCTGGTTCAAAATCCAAATGGAGAATGCTTTATTTTTCACAAATACACACAGTTGAGACGCAACCCCCTCCCTTACACAATACATTACAGATAAGGTTTACAGAGAGGGGGGTAGCCACAGAGGAGTACAATATAAAGACAGAGGACAGCTAATACAGAGATATACACTATACAGAGAGAAGGTACACAGAAACAATACTCTACAATAAACACAAGGGAATAGTACTGTTGAGAGACTGGATGGGAACGAGAAAAGCTTAAGCATGTTCCCTGTTTAAAGAAAAGAGTAGAAAGTTGGGAGGAGTTACAATGGTTCACCTTTTGTTTCAGGGTATCGCTGGGATTGGGTCTCGGGGGCAGATAACAGAAAGGGGAGGGGCAGGGGTAATAGAAAAGGGCAAGCAGAGGACAGAAGGAATCAGTCTAACCTTTGTCTTTTTTGTTACAGGATCCTAAAAGCTGCTGCCACATCGAGATGCCTGGAAGGAGGATAACCGTGCCCAAGAGATTCCTGGACTTGGAGCTTCAGGGGACAGCCCGGCTGGAGCACGTTGCTGGAGCAAAGAGGAACCAAGCAGGACAGCAGAGGAGACGAGCCTATCCAAAGAGGAGCCGAGCAGGACAGCAGAGGAGCAGAGATGTTTCGAAGAGGAGCCGAGCAGAACCTGGAAGAGAAAAAATACAGGGAGTATCAGTGCCTGCAGAGCGCGTCCTCTCCCCTTCTCTCTCTCCTATCTCTACCTCCGCTATCTCTCCTTCCTCTGCTTCGGCGCCAGCGGCTTCCCTCTCTGTCCCTGCTTTTTATAATTCCCTTCCACCACCCCCCTCCGGTGCCGAGTGTGGACCCGATCAGGCGGCTGATCGGGTGTCCATGCAGAGAGCTGTGCAGGCGGGCAGCCCAGCTACCATGCGGCAGGGGGGTGTCCAGTACATCAGAGGGTCCTCGTCTGGCCATTTTCCTGGGCATTTAAACAACCCCTATGGCCATTCCGGAGCTTTGTCCTCCCCTCCTCGTGGCCGGCCGCCATTTTCTCAGCCTGCGATGGCTGATCTGCGGCCGGCCAGCCCTTTGCCCCGCCCCTCTGATGTCACATGGCCTGAACAGCACGGCGCTCGCGGGTGGGTGGGGCCTCCTCGCGGGTGGGCGGGGCCTCCACCATTTCAAAAGGCACCAAATTTAAAAATGCCCAGGAACCTTCCCATGCTTCCCAGCCATACCGATCGCTGTATGGGGGAATATGCAAGCCGGGACATCGCCAGCAGGGGTGAGGGGCAAGCCAGCTACCAGGTAGGGCAAGGGTGGCCAGTTAGGGGCAGCATGGGGGGGGAGCAGGCATCTGAAATTACGCAGGGGGGGGTGAATGGCAGCGGGGAGGTTTTCAAACAGGGGGGGGCGAGGCCCAGGGGCACCAGAGGGACTCTCCCAGTGGCAGTTTTGGGCAGGGGGGGTCGCATAGGCGCAGGAGCGGCACGCACTCTTTTTTGTCCTTTGGGTCCGGACCCACCATTGTGCCCACAGGGGACGGGCAGGGTTATGGCAGGGACAGGCTGGGGAACTGGTACAGGCGCATTGAGGAGCCGTCGCAGCGCGGGGGGGAGAGCAGTAGTGAATCTGTTTGTAATGATCTGCCATTGCAGGAGACGGACCGTGATTCGGCAGCATGGACTCACAGCGGCCCAAGAGAGAAGGACAAGAGAGCGGAGCAGACGGAGCGAGCGGAGGACATGGAGCGGCCAAGCAACAGCAGGGAAGGAGCCATTCAGTCGGAGATCGGAGGCGCGAGAGGACCGGCAAAAAAAGGTAAGAGAAAAAGGGGTGTTTCATCTGACAGTTCGGGGGAGGATTCTAGTTCGGGCTCTGCGGGGAAGGGGAGGGGGCGAGTAAAAAACTGTTTAAAATGGCTAAAAAACTGTATGGTAAACATAGAAAGGGGGGCAGCGATTCAGAGCAGGATAGCGCTGATAGTGCGTCGGTCAGCGGGGAGGAGAACGAGTTCCAGGGTACAAAGTTGATCCCCTTGTCGTCGCATTTGCGCTCTAAGGTGATCAAGAAGGCGCAGGAGGGAAAATACGTGGACTTTTTGAGATAACTAGGGAGGCAGTTGTCAGCAAGGGAAGAGGGGGGGAACACTTTAGGAAAAAGGGCACTTTTATGAAATGGGTAAAAGGTTTTGCAGTTTACGCAGAATGTTTTTTAAGTAAGCACCCAGATCAGGTAAAGAGCATGTTGCGCTATTTGCACCTAATTACGGACTGCGCCACGGCGTATGGAGGTTTTTCTTGGCGCGACTATGATGACGAGTTCAGGAGAGGTAACGTGGGGACAGGGAGACATGGTAGAAAGGATTTCGGGGTTAAGGTGCTGGACTCGTGGTCTAGATTAATTAAGGTTGCAGATGGGCAGGTGTCAGGAGGTCAAGGGGCGCAAAGGTCGTTTCGGGGGGGAAGTTAGGGAATGCTGGGCGTTCAATGACAAGCGTTGCGAAAAGGGAATGTCGTGCAGGTTTAAGCATGTGTGTAAATTCTGCGGGGGGGCTCATCCCGGGGTGGATTGCAGGAGAAAAGAGGGAGGTAGATTTAATTCCTTTCGGGGAAATGCAAAGTGGACAGGGGGAAATGTTGGGCCTGGCCAGAACGCCATTGCAGGTAAATGAGCTGGTTGCGGAGTTGGTAAGTTATCCAAATGTTGAGGATAGGATATGGTTACGTGATGCCCTTAAGAATGGTTTTAAGATTCCGGTTTGTGGGAAAGTGACGGGGGGAAGTAGGGTAAGGAATTTAAAATCAGCTTACGACTTGCCAGAGGTTTTGGGGGAGAAGTTGGGAAAGGAGGTGCTATTGGGTAGAATGGCCGGTCCATTTCAGAAATCTCCAATCCCTGATTTGGTTGTTTCCCCCTTGGGGGTTGTCCCCAAGAAAGAAGCGGGGAGGTATAGAATGATCCAGCATTTATCGTATCCAAGAGGTCAGTCCGTAAACGATGCTATTAGCAGGGAGGTCGCTTCGGTTACATACCAGTCATTTGACCAGGCGGTGGATTTGGTGAAGGAAGCCGGGATGGGGGCAGAGTTAGCGCAGGTGGATATCGAATCAGCATTTAGGTTGTTGCCGTTGCATCCGGAGAGTTTTAGGTTGACGGGGTGCAAATTTGAGGGGCGTTTTTATGTTGATAAGTGTCTGCCCATGGGGTGCGCAATATCCTGCGCTCATTTTGAACGATTTAGCACTTTCTTGCATTTGGTGGTAGAGAAGGAATCCGGCAGTAAGGGTATTGTGCATTACTTGGATGATTTCTTGATAGTGGGTTCAGAGGGGTCTGGTGAATGCAGGAGGGTCATGGAGGTGCTGTTGGGAACATTTAGGCGCTTGGGGGTGCGGTGGCAGAGGATAAGTCAGAGGGGCCCTGTGCGAAGCTGACATTTTGGGAATTGAAATCGACCCTGTGAGACAGCGTTGCAGGTTGCCCGAGGACAAAGTGGCTAAGATGAGGCTGGCTATTAGACAGGCTATGGAAGGGAAGAAAATCAAATTGAAGGATTTGCAGAGGTTGTTAGGTTTGCTGAATTTCGCATGCCGAGTGATTACGGTTGGTAGAATTTTTAAAAGACGTCTAGAGATGTGTACCAGGGGAGTGACGGGGCCAAATTTTCAGATTAGGTTAGGACAGCAGGTCAAGGCGGATTTAAGAGTTTGGGATGTTTTTCTGCAAGGTTTTAACGGAGTGAGATTTTGGGAGCAGAGAGTGACTGCGGAGGAGATGCAGCTGTTTACAGACGCGGCAGGAGGCGCAGGTTTTGGGGCATATTTGAATGGTAGATGGTGCGCAGGAGAATGGCCTCTGGAGTGGATTCAAAGAGGTTGGGTGAAGAATTTGGTTTTGCTGGAACTCTTTCCCATTGTAGCGGCAGTCGAGCTGTGGGGGGAAGAACTAGAGAATAAGAGCATCCTGTTCTGGTCGGATAATCAGGGAGTGGTGCAGGTACTGAATAACATGTCGGCATCATCCCCCCAGGTTATAGCCTATGTCAGGTATCTGGTGTTGATCTGTCTGAAGCGGAATATAAATTTCAGGGCAAAGCATATTCCGGGGGTAAAAAATACGGTTGCAGATGCATTATCTAGATTTAAGTGGGATCTGTTTCGGCGTTTGGCACCCGAGGCGGAGTTACAAGGCGAAGCGTGCCCTTCATTTCTCTGGCAGATCGGGAGCAGTTAAGATTAAACAGCGGTGGGGAAGGGAATTTGTTTAAAGGGCACCGGTCTAGCTGGTATTTCATAATTTACTAAGTTAAAGAGGAGAGGGTTGTGAATATGCAGGGGTATGTATATAACCCTGATTCAAGTTACAGTCACGATAAAAGTCAGTATGTGTTCGAGCGTTAATATTCTGTTTTTGGGTTTTTTCTTTCAGAGCGGGCAAAGAGAGTATGGATCCTGGGACACTCCTACGTGCACTGGGCGGCTGTTCACGCTGCGGGCACAACGACGGGAGTGAACCTAGGGTTCAGCCTCACTAAAGCAGGCATTAGGTGGATAGGAAGGAGGGGTATGGGGTGGGCGCAGCTTTTAGGGGTAGCACAGGAATCTAGGAGAAGGTGGGGGAAGCCAGATATAATGATAGTGCATTTAGGGGGTAACGACATAGGGGCTATGACGACGATAGATTTGCAGAATAGGGTCCGGGAAACACTTAGGTGGTTCAGGAAGGAATGGCCGGACATTCAGGTAGTGTGGTCTAATGTAATTGCAAGATTAGTGTGGAGGAACTGCAGGGTGCAGGGTGCAGGATATATCATGAGAAAGAAGATAAACCAGGCAGCGAAAAATATTATGCTGGAGATGGGAGGGAAGGTTCTGGAGCATCAGAACATAGTGACAAGGCAGGAGGAATTGTTTAGGGATGACGGCATCCATTTGTCCGAAGCGGGGAACAACCTTTTCGTTGGCAACATCAAAGGGCTGATAAAGACCCTTGTGTAAGGTAAGTGAAAAGGTCACGGTCTTTTATTGGTGGCGGAAAAAGAGGGTCCTCATTTTTGGTGGCGGTGAAATATGCGGCCCTGGCACGTGGAGAGGCGATAGAGGGGGAGGATCTGGGGGTCTGTGTGGTGGTTTGTGCGGCCAAACACAGGTAGCCTCCTTGTTTGAAGATCCTCCCGGGCCTGCTATCTGCTATAAAGAGAGCAGCGTGTGGTCGCGCTAGCTTAGCCACGTGGGGCCGGCTGCTATTTCTGGGCAATGCTGGTGGTTCATTGCGGTTGCCAGTGTTATCTGGTGTTACCTAGTCCAAGAAAGCGAGGATCGCTGATAATTCTGCCACAAAGGCAATGTTTTTTTGGCCTTGATTATAAATAAAAGACGTGACCTTTTCAAACCGCCAATACTTTTTTCATGTGTTTTATTTATGGGGAGAGCAGGGGGTGGGGGGGGATGGTTTGGGGGGGGGGTTTGAAGGGAAGTAAAGGTAACATAAGAGAAAGGTAATGGTGGAGGAGAAATAAGGGTAAATGCTTAGTACTGTTGAGAGACTGGATGGGAACGAGAAAAGCTTAAGCAATTTCCCTGTTTTAAAGAAAAGAGTAGAAAGTTGGGAGGAGTTACAATGGTTCCCCTTTTGTTTCAGGGTATCGCTGGGATTGGGTCTCGGGGGCAGATAACAGAAAGGGGAGGGGCAGGGGTAATAGAAAAGGGCAAGCAGAGGACAGAAGGAATCAGTCTAACCTTTGTCTTTTTCCCACCCTACCCACCCTGTTTTGTAGGTTACTGCCTGGTTTACCGAGTCGAAAAGGTCACGTCGTCAGACAGCAGCATTGACCACGGATAGGGGCTAATGAAGTGGTGATTCCGCCAGTCATTCAAGACCGCCTGTGGGTTCCCATATGGAGTCATACCATGTAGCAGGAAGCCGGTTGGGGGTTTGTGCAGCCAAAGCCGGTGGATTGCTTTAGATATGGGCATGGTTAGTCGAGGTGCAGTCAGGTAATTTCACCATGTTACATGAAGCCAGCTGGTGGTTTGTGCGGCCAATAGCTGGGGGATTGTATTGACAGTTACTTCAGCTGGTGGTTTTTCTACGGCCAAAGCCGGAGGATTGTTTTTGAGTAAAGACATGGTTAGTTGAGGTGCAGTCAGATCATGTTACCATGTTACACGAAGCCAGCTGGTGGTTTGTGCGGCCAAAGCTGAGGGGATTACATGGACAGTTACCTCGGGCGGTGAAATATGCGGCCCTGGCACGTGGAGAGGCGATAGAGGGGGAGGATCTGGGGGTCTGTGTGGTGGTTTGTGCGGCCAAACACAGGTAGCCTCCTGGGTTGAAGATCCTCCCGGGCCTGCTATCTGCTATAAAGAGAGCAGCGTGTGGTCGTGCTAGCTTAGCCACGTGGGGCCGGCCGCTATTTCTGGGCAATGCTGGTGGTTCATTGCGGTTGCCAGTGTTATCTGGCTGGATCTATGGTACCAGTGTTATCTGGTGTTACCTAGTCCAAGAAAGCGAGGATCGCTGATAATTCTGCCACAAAGGCAATGGTTTTTTGGCCTTGATTATAAATAAAAGACGTGACCTTTTCAAACCGCCAATACTTTTGTCATGTGTTTAATTTATGGGGAGAGCGGGGGGTGGGGGGGGATGGTTTCGGGGGGGGGGTTTGAAGGGAAGTAAAGGTAACTTAAGAGAAAGGTAATGGTGGAGGAGAAATAAGGGTAAATGCTTATTAATATAACACAGACATCAGGTAATAGGGCACACAGAACAAACACTCTACCCTATATACAGCGACAATAAACTGTAAAGAAAATAAATGCAAATAGACTTTGAAGTGGCGGTTTCATCACATATGACCCCTGTTCCAGATCATCAGGGCGAGCTTAGATCCCAACGGATCGCTTGCCACTGACAAGACTTTTCTCTCTGTCCATTTTTGCCCGAACTGCAAAGTTCCCGGGTGCTGGCACACAAACACCATCAGCAGGGTCTGACGGTTGCTGCAGGGTACCCCCTGGATGTGGGTCCATAGTCCCGGGGTAAGAAGCAAGCGATCCCTCTTGTCCAGTGCGTCAGGCAACAGGCCATCATAGAGTTTTTTTGCAGCGCTGTGCCATTTTTCTAAACAGCCATTGAGTTTGCAGCCATTTGCTCCACCTTTGTATGTTTTTTGAGTGCTGGGGCTTTTTTCTCCAGCGGCCACTGGGTTTGTGCCCCTGCCCTGACCAAGGATGGTAATCTTTAAGGCAACTTTTGGAGTTGTGCGGATTGTGTGGTGTTTGGGGGCACTGAGTGGGAGGATTGGGGAGTTCCACGTTCCAGTTTGAAACGCGGGGCGATTGCGCATGCGCAAAATGGCGGGCGCAATGAAAATAAATTTTTTCACTTTTCTGATTTCTGCGTTCCAGGGTGACACGCGGAGCTTCTGAGCATGCGCAAAATGGCGGGCGCCAATCAATCACACCTGAGGTTAAGCACAGTAATTTTTAATTGTTTAACAAATTATGTATTTTATATAAAGGCAGCAGCAAGAGCAGACATGTAATAACCAGCTGAGGAAGCCACTGTTGGCGAAACGCGTCCTGGTCTGGTAGATATGATTTGTCTATTTTAAGTGAATAAATGTCTTTATTTTAAAACCCAAATCGCTGTCTGCCTTTATAAACCCTGCAAAGAAGGTCTGGGGAACACCTTATGATTCCCTATGCGTATTGTGATGGAGCCAACAGAGGCTCAACTGCTTGTGGGTTTGAATTTGGCACGCTTTTCTAAACTACAGAATTATCTATGATTTATCGCACTAGGAGGTGCCTTTTTGGTCTCTGTCGATTTTTCTACAGCATTCCTCTTTTGGCGGATTCCAGAGAAGTCATTTGGAGGGTCTATGGGCACCTGATATAAAGTCCCTGCTTGCTTTACTCCTAAGAGCCGGTTGTAGGCTCCCCAGAATGTGAGTTAAAAATCAATATAAGTTACTCTCATCTTGGGTGCTGTCATACTGCGCAATTTTTGGTCCTCTTTGTGTTTTTTCCTGCAGTGCACACTTCATCTGCATTTTTAAGAAGATCTACTCCCAAAGTCAAGGACTACTGTTTATGGACATACTGTGTGTCTACCCCACTTTCCTTTGGACTTAGGTCTTTTGAGCGCTGTGTTGTATTTCTTTCTGCAAAACAGGCCACCACAGTCCACAGACATAAAATGTTCGCTAGCGGGCACACTGAAATCCCCCCCCACATCTTCCTCTCCCCAGGGCACCTCTGCAGACCCCCCAGTCCTCAGTCTCTCCTTATGTGGCTGCCCCCCTCGCAGACATTCAAAAGGGGCCCACCCCACAATCCCAAATGGGTGCAATTGTTCATGGGACCAGGAACCTAGCAGCCTCTCAGGATGGTCACTCACCGGACCCCTGGGAAGGGGGGGAGTGGACTCCTCTCTTTCTGCACCTTGGTTGGTAGGGCTGGCGTTATGGGGGGTCCAGTCACATGTTGATGCCAGGGCAGCCTCCAGCTCCAGCAACACTGGGTACAATCGCTCTTTGGGGCAAAATATAACAGGGGCAATGACTCGATCCCCTGTTGTGCTGCTCTCCTCCATGGTGGGCAAGGTGGTGCTGGCAGCTCGTAGCAGGGACAGCTCATCTTGAAGCCACCGGCACTGTGCCTGTGTGGAATTGAGCTCAGCCTGCAGGTGGCTGGCAGAGCCCTGGTGCTCCTGCACCAATACATCTATTTGGTGTGTCAGGCAGCTCACCTCTGCCTCGCTTGTCTTGGCTTGAGCGAGGCTCTCTTTCCGAGCTGCGTCAGTTTCTTGCAGCTGGCTTTGGCACAGTTGGAGTTGGTTCTGGAGCAACTATATTTCCTCCTCCTGCTGACAAGCCCGTGCCTGCATAGTGTCCTGGGAGAGCTGTGTCTGCTCCAACTCCTGCTCGCAGAGCCCCAGACGAACCTGGCAAGCAGTCACCTCTGTGTGTAGAGCAGCTCCAGTTCACCGCTCGGCCTCTAGCTGGTCCTCAAGCTGCTCAATCATTTTATGGGAGCCGTGCTCCAGCTTCCTTATTTGAGCATGGGCTCCACTGAGCTCCGTGTGCAGGGTGTTGGTAGTGTCCTCGCAGACACGAACCTGGGCTGACAGTTGTCGTATAGTGGCTGCCTGTTCTCGTGCTTCATTGCAGTGGAAATCTCTCTCCTCCGTGACAGCTCGCAGTTTATCCTGATGCTCCTGCATTGTCTCTGCCAGGGCCAATAGCTCTTCCTGAGCATTACGCAAGTCAGCCTGTAATGAGCTGACTAGACTGTCCATGGTCTGTGTGGCCCCATCTTTCAGGAGGGGAACAGTCTGGGTGCCAGTCTCTCCGGTGCTCCTATACTGCCCGCTGGAAGATGGCTTTACTGTTATACTTCCCGGGCTGTGACTGTGTTTTCCTCTGCTCTGCTTTGGTTTGACTGCCCCACTTTCTCTTCCTCTTTCCGCTGGCTGATGTGGAAAGGCTCCCTCCAGTGGTCTCGAAGAATTGTAGCTGGGCTGCGGTCTGCAAACTTTTTATGTCCCTTCTTGGCCCATTCAACTCTAGGCCTTCCAGCTCCCTCAGCCATCAGGACCGGCTGCTCAGCCTCCTAGTAACTTGCCGGTGAGGTGTAACGAGGGACGGGGACCTGACCTGACATGGGTGCAGAATGGTGTGAGCTTAAGCGCAATGATAGACAAGATACAGACGTAAACAGGTCTCAAAACAGAAAAACTAGTGTAGCACTGGTTTAATTCTGCTGCCGTAATTACTCATTTCTGGCCACCAGGGGGAGACGAGCGCAATGTAAACCACACTGGACATTTTTGGACTACGTTTTCCAGCATGCTTTGGGGCAGGGACAGGAAGTGGGTGGAGAGAACGGGGAGACATCCGCAACCTCGTTCGGAGGAGGGCCAGTGCGCGCCAAGGGGTGAACAGAGCAAGAGGCATGTGAGACAAGGAGCGATTGTGACCAGGCCGGAGCACAGGTGCTGCCTTGCGGACGCTGGAGATCGGTTTCAGTGACTTGCCAGAGACCTAGTAATCCACCGCTGAGAGGTTTACACAGATACAGAGCTGCAGATTGGACCCCAAGTTAGGAGACCGCGATGATCTAATGGGAGTGCAGGCGGTGAACTGAGAATCTTGGGGCAGAGACGGACAAGCAACACAAGCGGATCCGGTGGCACAGAGTCCCAGCCAAATCGAGCGGAGAGACGTCCTGGGTCGAGCAGGGTGCAGAGTATCTGGCGGATGGGTGAGAGGCCTTCCAGGCCACAGTACAGTAATAAAGCACGCTGCAGTTTGTCTAAATCTACAGGGCCCCAACGTGACTAGTCGAAGACACATGGAATTCATTCACTGGCCAGTTGAATCTAGTACCCGGGTACCAACACACGCATACACGCACACCTTCTTGGGACACAACCTGTACGGGACTCACACTCCGGCAACGGAGGGGTTAAAATTCCTTTTCTTTTCCGCAGCGCATTTCTTGCATTACGAATTCCTGTAAATATATATGTATACCGTGCTGCTTTATATATGCCAGTTTATTTGAGACCAGTAAACTATATAACTTATACACCAGCACTGTTGTGGATTTTATATTTATTCCCTAGTGCGGGGAGACTGACCCGAGGTTAAATTCAGCGGCTCCTCCGGGAGTGAGCGCTACACTAGGTTTATTTGTAACCCAAATAAACACAAATAAAAAATACCAACCATAAAACCAAAACAGAATAAATGCAAGAAACAGAATGCTAAACTAACACAACAAGAGAGGTCTAAACACTAGAGAAACACATCAGATATAGCACAGAAAGAAATAAAATACTTGACAGATAAACGCAACAAAATCACAATGAACAGGCAGAGGAATATAACAGAACTAGCGGAGGAGTAAACACTAAGACAAAACCTGAAAGTAAAGTCCTAAAGGGTAACTAGAAAACATACAGGAGTCCCAGAGCAACAGATCCCTACCAGAACTGCAAGGTAAGTAATAAGGATCAAGGTGAACAAGAGGCTTGGAACAAAGCAAACTGAGGCTCAGAACAAAATGAGGCAGCGCCCTTCCTATGGCGATGCCTGCCTTTATACAAAGTTCAATTAAGAACAATTGAGTCCAGTTAAGTGTCCAGGCTTGGAATCCAAAAAATGAACGAAATGAAAAGTCCAAAGCAGCAATGTTCACTACTGCCAGAGGGGGCGCCAGAGACCCAGGACGTCACATGAGGCTTTCACTCTCTCTCACCCTCACCAGGCAATCCTCCTGGGTGACAATGTCCTCTGGCTCGATCCAGACCAAGAACTGGTCCTTGTTGCACTGCACATCCTGAGTGCCAATCTTTTCCTCACCCCACACAGCTTTCTCTTGCTGTAACAAGCAGACCTCTGTCCACACGCTCTGGAACAGTTCCATGCTGGGATTTGGTCCATATTTACTGAGGCGTCTCTTTACCTCCTCAAGCGTCTCCATCTCGCTCCAGGTTGCACCACATTTCTGCCTTTGGTCTCCAGCTCTTCCTGCAGCGATCTCTTAGATGTCTGGAAAAGGAAAGAGGGGGTGAAGCGCCCACCGGAAAGGTATCTATCCCACTCGCTGGATGTTGTGTATGGGGGTTTCTCTAAATACCCAAATAACAATTATACAAAAAAGAAAACAACACAGCGCTCCAAAAGACCTGAGTCCAAAGAGATAGTGGGGTAGACACACAATATGTCCAAAAACAATATTCGTTCTTTTTCAGAGTAGATCTTCTCAAAAATGCAGTTGGAGTGTGTACTGTAGGGAGGAAACACAGAAAAAGGACCAAAAATTGTGCAGTACGATAGCACCCAAGATGAGAGCAATTAATGTCAGTATTTAACTCACATTCTGGGGAGCCTACAACCGGCTCTTGGGAATAAGGCGGGCAGGGACTTTATGTTAGGTGCCCATAAGACCTTCAAACGGCTTCTTCGGAATTCACCAAAATAGGGATGCTGTAGAAAGATTAACAGAAACCAAAAAGGCACCTCCTAGTGCAATAAATCACAAGTAATTCTGTAGTTTAGAAAACAAGAGCCAAATTCAAACTCACAAGCAGTTGAGCCTCTATTGGCTCCGTCACAATGCACACAGGGAACCATGAGGTGTTCCCCAGACCTTCTTTGTAGGAGTTATGGAGGCAGACAGCGATTTGAATTATAAAATAAAAACATTTATTCAATTTAAAATAGATAGATCATATCTACCAGATCAAAGACCAGGACGCGTTTCGCCAACAAAGGCTTCCTCAGCTGGTTATCACATGTCTGCTCCTGCTACTGCCTTTATATACAATACATAATTGATTAACAATTAAAAAATCACTGTGCTTAATCTCAGGTGTGCTTAAGTGGCACCAGCCATTTTGTGCATATTCAGAGGCTCTGCGTGTCACCCTGGAACGCGGAAATGAAAGTGTAACATCGAAAAGTAAAAGATTTTCTTATTTTATTATTGACGTTGCGCCCGCCATTTTGCGCATGCGCAATCGCCCCGCGCTTCAGGCTGGAACACGGAACCTCTAAAGAACCGCATAACTCCGAATGTGGCCTCAAAAATAAATATCCTTGATCAGGATAAGAACATATACCCAATGGTCACTACAGAGAGGCCCCATCAATCGAATAAATGTATAAATAGAATGGAAAACAAATAACTATAAACTCAATAGCTGTTTATAAATAGCACAGCGCTGTAAAAAAACTCTATGGTTGTATGTTAAAAAAAGGTCATTAACTATGTAGTGCCACAATATTACGGGACACATTTTATAAGGCATAGTGATCCTATAGCCTCAGATGTTGCAGCGCTACAGTTAATAATCTTTAAAATGTGCAATATATATAGCACAAATCCCAAAATGGGGGAAAGGTGAACTGATGACTATAAATCATCTGGATAACAACAATTTGTATAATACAGCCCAATAAATATTATATAAAAATACCTGGACGGTAAATATTAGGTCATAATAAAGTGCTATATGGTGAATAGATAATTTATAATGAGTGACATAATAATAAAATACATATATATGTTTTAGGGTGAATGTGTATTCACATACATTAACCATCCCAATCGACAATTTTAAGAGGGTGTGTGAAAAGATTCTACAAATTGATATAATCTAGGCACTAGATATATATCACATAAATTATAGTGAAATAAGGTAAATAATTCTAGATTAACAATATCCAGTAACACTGTGTATGTGAACAATATATAATAGTAAAAACTTTATAAAGTGCTCCAAATGTATATACTACATAAACTATATTATTATAATGTAAAACTCTAAATGCATAAAGTGCAATAATGTGCTTAAAGATAGCATGAACGGTGATATTGACCCTTTATTCAATTACACCCAAAATGTTCGTGACTTTGGGATCGTGCTCCTAAATACCTAAGAGAGGATTAGAAGTTCTTTATATCATCGTAGGTGTAATAGTAAATATAATGTTGTAAGTATAACTAATAAACACTTAAGGACCTCTAAGAGCTATTTCCGTGTATAGCGGATATGTGGTGAAGGAAGGGAAATAGGTAATGTGCAAACTAGCTAAAGTGATTAGGTGCATTAACCTAATTAATATAATTGTGTATTAAAAGGTGTTCACTTACACCTTGGTATACCAGTGGTGTTAAGGTGCATAATTCTTAATGTCCACAGGGGCTAATGTAAATACTTAAAATTCCATATAAAGATAAAAATAGTAAAAAACGGGACTCAAATCTAGAGGAAATGGACCAATTCGAAATAATTATTTAAACCTCCCGGCGTCAGAGTCCCTAGATCAAAAATAAGTCTCATCTCCTCTCTCCCCAGTGCCGTAATTTCACTCACGCCCTTATTAGTGCATCTCACTTTTTTTACAGCTATCTATTTTAAATTGAATAAATGTTTTTATTTTATAATTCAAATCGCTGTCTGCCTCCATAACTCCTACAAAGAAGGTCTGGGGAACGCCTCATGGTTCCCTGTGTGCATTGTGACGGAGCCAATAGAGGCTCAACTGCTTGTGAGTTTGAATTTGGCTCTTCTTTTCTAAACTACAGAATTACTTGTGATTTATTGCACTAGGAGGTGCCTTTTTGGTTTCTGTTAATCTTTCTACAGCATCCCTATTTTGGTGAATTCCGAAGAAGCCGTTTGAAGGTCTTATGGGCACCTAACATAAAGTCCCTGCCCGCCTTATTCCCAAGAGCCGGTTGTAGGCTCCCCAGAATGTGAGTTAAATACTGACATTAATTGCTCTCATCTTGGGTGCTATCGTACTGCGCAATTTTTGGTCCTTTTTCTGTGTTTCCTCCCTACAGTACACACTCCAACTGCATTTTTGAGAAGATCTACTCCGAAAAAGAACGAATATTGTTTTTGGACATATTGTGTGTCTACCCCACTATCTCTTTGGACTCAGGTCTTTTGGAGCGCTGTGTTGTTTTCTTAGATGTCTGGGTCCAGTTACAGGGAGCATAACATCCCACCGCTGCCACCAGTGTTACGGATCCTGGATACACCAGGCTCGGTATCCTCCGTCTGGACGCCCCCTTTCCGCGTAACAAAGGAGATATTCATACAAACACACAGAATAGACAACACGTATGCTGTGGAGTTGTCGCTGGTTCAAAATCCAAATGGAGAATACTTTATTTTTCACTAATACACACAGATGAGACACAACCCCCTCCCTTACACAATACATTACAGATAAGATCAAGAGTCTCCAGGCAGAGAACAATAGAAAGAGCCATCTAACACAATGGATTGTTTACACAGGCATTCTCATCTTAAAGGAATCTTCTTGCAGCAGCAAGTATACAATATACAGAGAGGGGGTAGCCACAGAGGAGTACAATATAATGACAGAGGACAGCTAAAACAGAGATATACACTATACAGAGAGAAGGTACAAAAAAACAATACTCTACAATAAACACATAAGGGAATATTAATATAACACAGACATCAGGTAATAGGGCACACAGAACAAACACTCTACAGTTTATTGTCGCTGTATATAGGGTAAAGAAAATAAATGCAAATAAACTTTGAAGTGGCGTTTTCGTCACTCTGCTGTTTTGTACTTTATATATATATATATATATACCCCCCTTTTCTCACTTTAAGTGTAAAGTGTCATCCAGACGTGGACCCCTTGCTTGTTGTGCCTAGAATGGTGTCAGCTATACCCTCCTGACGATGCCCAATAAGGCCGAAACGATCATCGGGGTTGCTGCACCTCTCTTGCAGGGATGACGTCCTTGGCAATCAGTGCTGGCCACCCTTTCTGGGAGAGAGCAGCAGATTTGCATATGGAGAATTCATCCCTGTAATGGCACAATCAAGCTAAAACCTTGTCTGTGAGACCTGAGCGGGCACCCACCATAGAGCAGGCCATTAGTGCTGTTGCTCGTTCTCAGGACCCTCACAAACACCCCCCCTTTTCTCATATATATATATCTATATATACTGTGTATATATATATATATTCATACAGGAAATAAAAAGATAATTATTTCTTTTTCACCCTCCTTTCAGTGATAAGGATAAATTTATTCAAGCTACCAACTCTTGGAACTGCACCACAAAAACAAGTTTTAAAACAAATAACAAACAGCATGGCAATGTCCAAATGCTCCATGGTTAGTCCTTGCCATAATCACCCATAGTCTGTGGGCATGAGGCTGGCATCTGCTTCTATCCAAAGGGCACAAAATCCAAATGTAGTGCAGCCAATGCTGTGCGTGCCCGCGCCAGCCAGTCTGTGACACCTGCAATTCAAGTCTCTCAGAAGGTGGTGGAGGCTTCCGTCACACGTGGTAAATACAATAAGCTTGCGCTACGAATCTCAAGTTACTGTGCGCTAAGTGGTTTTCTCCGTTTGTAGTGAGAGGCAAACGATCTGTTGGTCGGGCGCTAGACTGAAGTTACCTGGTGCTGACGCGAATACATGCTGACACTAGGGTTCTCACACCAGCTGAGAAGGCCCTTAGAATATTTTATTGCATCCTTTAACTGTTGTTAATTATTGCAGGCAGCGCCTGGTTACTTTGCATTGCTATATATTTGAATTTCACTCAGCCTTTAATGGAGCATATCAGTCCCAATATATGTATAATTATGGTGAGGTAACACACTACTGCTACAGTTAGCCTCCCTTTCACTATACTCTAAAAAAATCTGGGGCCCTACTACAAGGTTGGTGCCAGCTTAACCAGAGTTGTTGTAAATTTACCAGACCCATTATATTCTATTTGAGTTGTTAAGTTTACACCAACCTTGGAACAGAGTCTCTGGTGTTCATGACTGGGATTGCAATACATTCCATATTCTTCGACTAAAGTGCCCACAATGTGAATATTTCTTTCTCTTTCAAGTCCTGTTTCACTCATGCCCTCTCTATATACTCTATATATACACTCTATATATATATACACTATATTACCAAAAGTATTCGCTCACCCATCCAAATAATCAGAATCAGGTGTTCCAATCACTTCCATGGCCACAGGTATATAATATCAAGCACCTAGGCATGCAGACTGTTTTTACAAACATTTGTGAAAGAATGGGTCGCTCTCAGGAGCTCAGTGAATTCCAGAGTGGAACTGTGATAGTAAGCCACCTGTGCAACAAATCCAGTCGTGAAATTTCCTCGCTCCTATATATTCCTCAGTCAACTGGCAGCTGTATTATAAGAACTTGGAAGTGTTTGTGAACGACAGCAACTCAGCCACGAAGTGATAGGCCACAAACTGACGGAGCGAGGTCAGTGGATGCTGAGGCGCATAGTGCGAAGAGGTCGCCAACTTTCTGCGTCAATCGCTACAGACCTCCAAACTTCATGCGGACTTCAGATTAGCTCAAGAACAGTGCACAGAGAGTTTCATGGAATGGGTTTCCATGGCCGAGCAGCTGCATCCAAGCTATACATCACCAAGTACAATGCAAAGCGTCGGATGCAGTGGTGTAAAGCACGCCACCACTGGACTCTATAGCAGTGGAGACGCGTTCTCTGGAGTGACGAATCACGCTTCTCCATCTAGCAATTTGATGGACGAGTCTGGGTTTGGCGGTTGCCAGGAGAACGGTACTTGTCTGACTGCATTGTGCAAAGTGTAAGGTTTGGTGGATGGGGATTATGGTGTGGGGTTGTTTTTCAGGAGCTGGGCTTGGCCTTTAGTTCAGTAAAAGTAACTCTGGAAAGAATTCTGTTTTAACAGGTGAAACGCGTTTGGCTTGCTGTTAACTTTTTGATTTATTTATTTATTTTTGATTAAATCATTTTTTTCTTAACTTTAATCTAATATTTTTTTTTTTTTTTATTTATATATTTTTTTCCACTGGCAAAAATCTACCCTTATTTATCTGGTGACTATACTGTAAAGGTAACTAGGAGGACAGTTTTTGGGGTAAGCAAGTAACCCGATAATACCTGATAAGTCTCCATTTGAGGGCTGGCAGCTCTCACTCTGTGTGAGTATGAGCAATCACGTATATTACTAAGCTTTCCCTTATCAGACAATATTGCACCATATGCGCTTTTCTGTGTTCTCTTTGAGGTCCTACGTGTAAGAAGACTTCCCCTGGTATTCTGCTTAAAGCCACCTGCCAAAGTGGGGCCACTTTTTCTATAAGGGACACCTCCATCCCTTTCACGATATTTGTACTGTGGATATTGGGAATTGTCCACTGGGGTGGAAGCAAATCTAGGGGCAACTAAGCGCCTGGGGAATTCTTATTTATTTTTGCCTGAATCTTCTTCAACGAAATGGAAACAGTGGAAGAATAATCATCCTTTAACAAACTCCAACAGGAAGTGAAAACCTTCAAAGTAGACTCCAACTTGAAGCTCAAGCTGCCGGAGAAAGACAACGTATTAAAGGTCACCAAAAGCTTATTCAAAAGATATCGAACGACTATCATAACCACCACGATATTTAAATTTAACCTCTAATAAAAGGGTGGGAATAGTCCCAAATATTAGGGCAGGATAATACTCGCCTCCGTGTCTTTATTATAATTATGATTCCCCGTCATGATAATAGGGGAATCTGGGAATTATCCCACAAGACACGGAGGCTCATATTATGCTAGTTCAAAGCTTAATTAACTAGTGAATGTGACATGTGAGACACCGGTTTAAAATAACACTCCCTAAAGGTGGATTCTCTGGACCAGTCTGCTGTTTTTACATAATTGTATGGTTTGCGTAAGGATATGAATAAGCGTTGGGATTGGAGTGACCTGTTAGGGGCAGAAACTCTTTCGTATTCCTTTAAACAAGGCACTGGGCACAAACTAGGATGTTGTGGAAAAGCTGGATAGAAGACCTCTGACAATGAAGTTTTTGTCCTATTAGAAATCGAAAATTTCACCCCTGTGGGGGAAAAACATCCACCCACTAAATCCAGGGCCCGAACGTCCGAGACTCTTTTGCAGGAGATCAAGCAAAGTAAGATGGCCAATTTCGCTGAAATTTGTTTAGTGGATAAAACTTCATTATCAGGCCACCCATCCAACAGACTAAACACAATATTAACATCCCAGGTGTTAGAATAACGAGGACGAGGAGGTCTCTTACATCGTACACCCTTTAACCCTTTCACTGCTGAGGCATTTCACTGCTGTGTGCTGACTGCTGAGCTCATTTTTACCGCTTTCGCTCATCATGTTTAAACGCGATTTGAAGCCACATTTTATTAAATGACCCAGACATATTATATATCGTTATTTCCAGCAGACTCCGCAGATTCATAATATATCATTTTTATATGTATACGTCATGTCCTGCCTGTATATTTTGACAAAAAATTCAATAAATATTGAATTTTTAATCATCTGTAGTGTGTAAAGTGGTTTTTTTTCACATTTTATCACATAAGCGTTTGCGGTTATGTTTTCTATGGGTTGCGCTTGTGAGGGGGAATTACGTGATTTTTAGCAAACGCACCCCATAGAAAAAAATCATTAGTGCAGCATCATTGTTCACTTTATAATTGAAATGTGAACAATATTGCTGCATTAATAAAACCAACACAAAAAAACATGTTTTTATTTTTTTTTAAAAAATTTAATTGGGGCGTGTCCGGACCGTTGGACAAGATGGACGTGCACTGAGGGAGCTCCGTCCTACCCTCCGACAGTATGCCTTTAATCTACGCTCCCGCCTGAGTATGGTCCACACCAAACGGCTCACTAGCGGCAAGACAACCCCTGTTGCCCCTTCCCGTCCCGCGGAGCGTCCCCTGGACGTGTATTTGCGCCCCACCCCAGGACGAGCTTCGAGCCCGCGGCCTTCTAAGATGGCGGACGCCCACGTGCCTGCGCCGTACCCATCGGCGGCAATCGCCCGCCTCGAACCCCGACTGGAATCTATCTTGGCAGGGATGCCCACGAAAACGGACCTCGTGGAGATGCTGTCCGGTCTGAGAGGCTCGTTCCGCCGCGACGTGGAGGAGGTGAGAGACGAGGTGACGGCCCTCACCAACCGAGTGACCCATCTGGAGCAGACGGTGCCTGGGCCTGCTCCCGGACCGGTTACCGACCTCTCCAACATCCGCCGGCAAGTTGACGATCTGGACAACCGCGGCCGCAGGTGCAACGTCTGGGTGCGCGGCCTACGAGAGCTGGAACCCCCGGAGCAGCTGGACTGCGTCTTAGGCCGCTTCTTCACACTGATCCTGGGAGACGAGGTATGCCCTGCGCGAGACATCGCACAAGCTCACCGAGGGCTGCGCCCGAGGCCCCAGGAGGGAGAACCCCTAGGGATTTCGTCTGTTGCTTTGCCGCTTACAAGACGAAAGAGAAGATCATGCTCCGCGCTCGTACCTCCAGAACATGGGACTTTGAGGGCCAAGCTCTCGAAATCTTCTACGACTTGACGCCATTTACGCTGACAGCGCGCCGCCATCTTCGCCCCATCACCCAGGCCCTGCGACAGAGAAAAGTCCCATATCGATGGGGCTTCCCCTTCGCCCTTACCGTCCGCCTTGACGGCGACACCCACGCTATCCACTGCCCTGGAGACGTCCCTTTCTTCCTAGATGCCCTCCACATGCCCCCGCTTGCGATACCGGACTGGGAGCAGGGTGAGCCGTGGAGCGGCGGAGTGATGCCCCGACCTCGGCGCCCGCCGCGCCGCCGCCGGAGTGGTGAAGCCCCTGCCGCGGATGCACCTGCACACCCATGAGACCGCTGTGTGGGTTGTGGGGGCCCAATTCTGTCGCCTGCCTGACCTGCCCTACTCTGAGTCGTGGCTTAGCCCCCACCACTGCACCCTGGCGTGCGGTGGCTGACTACCGCTGGGGATTGAGGAATCACACGACCGACGTGCCACTGGATACCCGTCTTCATCCCCGCACGATTTCCGCGTAACACTGTGAGCGAGTCGGGACTTTACTCCAACAACTGGCGACCACTCACACCATTGGCTTTCCTGCTGTCCCACACGACTCGCATAGCGACTTTCGCCTCTCCCATAGCACTACCCTGGAATTACGATGCCGTCCTCTCTTACTCAACCTTGAGGACACTAACTTTACAATGTCGTTGTTGCTCGCCTGGTACCATTGAGGCAGAACTGTGCTGAGGTTCTTTCTTGATCAGTAGTGTTGTGCTGGACTTGCAACACCGCTGGCACTTGTTCAGTATCGATCCACTGGCGACTCAATGCCGTTATCATTCGTTCAGTATTAACCCGCTGGTGATGCAATGCCGTTGTCGCTCACTCGGTATTAACCCGCTGGTAATGCAATGCCGCTATCACTCGTTCAGTAATAACCCGCTGGACACGCAATACTGTTATCACCCGTTCGGTATTACTCCGCTGACAATGCTATGCCGTCATCGCTCGCTCAGTGTTGACCCGCTGGTGGTGCAATGCCGTTATCACTCGCTCCGTGTTGATCCACTGGTGACGTAATGTCGGTATCACTTGTTCAATATTAAGCCGCTGGTGCTGCAATACCGTTCTCACCTGTACAGTATTAACCCGCTGGAAATGCAATGCCGTTATCACTCGTTCAGTATTCACCCGCAGGACACGCAATGCCGTTATCACTTGCTCAGTATTAACCCACTGGTGGTGCATTGCTGTTATCACACGCTCAATATTACTCTGCCGGTGGTGCAATGCTGTTATCACACGCTCGTTATTGGTCCGCTGGAAATGCAATGCCGTTATCAATCGCTCCGTATTAACCTGCTGGAAACGCAATGCAGTTATCACTCACTTGGTATTAACCTGCTAGTACTGCAATTCCGATATCATTCGCTCGGTATCAATCCGCTGGTAATGCAATGCTGTTAACACTCGCTCCGTATTAACCCACTGGTGAGGCAATGTCATTATCACTCATTCCGTATTAATCCGCTGGCGGTGCAATGCCGTTATCATTCGTTCGGTATTGGCCCACTGGCGGTGCAATGCCGTTATCACTCGCTCTGTGTTGACCCGCTGGTGATGTAATGCCGCTGTCACTCGTTCAGTGTTGATCAGCTGGAACTGCAATGTCGTTATCACTCGCTCCATACTAATCAGCTGGAACTGCAATGTCGTTCTTACTCGTTCAGTACTAATCCACTGGAAATGCAATGCAGTTATCACTCGCTTAATATTGCTCCGCTGGAAATGCAAGGCCGCTGTCGCCTGTTCAGTATTGATCCGCTGGAACTGTAATACTGTTGCCGTTTGCTCAGTATTATTCCAGCGGAACAGTACCTCCGCTATCGCTTGTATAGACCCAGCTCGCTGGACCTGCATTGCATTGTTACATGACTTAACTGCGAAGCCGCTATCGCCCGCTCAGCTTTCCGGCACTGTCTACGCACTCCCGCTGCCTTCCTATCACGTTAAGCCGCGCTACGGCGGCATTGCCCCGACTCCCGTTACAATGATTGCAGCGCTGGCTGTGCGACCCCCTTCCAGCTACGCTGCACCTGATAAATGACGTTGCAATCACCCATTAAACTTCATCACAGCAAGAGAGCGACAGTGCTGCCGCCCGCCCGGTCTATGGACGCCCGAGTTATATCACCGATAACGCTACCCTGGGTTTATGGCGTCGGACGTACGGTGTAGCGTTCGGACTGCCGCGCGTGCTCAGTGGCGCCGCCGCTTGGTGGGGGCTGGCTGCGGGGGTTGCTGCTGTGGCCAAAGAGAGAGCTGGGACATTCTGCGGGCCTAATGTGAACCGTTCTTGGCTACATAGCCTAAGAATACGTACGTCGACTCAACGCTTACTACTGTTTGGTTTCTGTCGGAGGGGACGACACCCCCTGGACAACTGTTCTTACCTATATTAGTTGATTGAGTTGTTCTCGGAACCGCTGTGGCATCTTGACAGGTCTAGCGGCTCCACACGCGACCCCCACGGACTGGGCACCCCTGTACAGTCGGAGAGCGCATCGCTGGCCCCCGCCTGCTCTGCAGTGTGTAGGGACCCGAACCTCTCCTGACCAGTGCCTATAGTCCCACATCTGACCCTACCCTTTGGGTGGGTCGCATTCGTCTCTCCTACACTCCTGAGAGACAACCCATCTCTAACCCAGACCCCTGACCCCCCCCCATTCTTGGACAGCAACAAACCCCCCCTTTTTTTGTGTGCGTTCTCCTTTTCTGCCCTCTCTCTCTTTCCCTCTTCTCTCTCCCCTCTCTCTTTTCCCCTCTCTTTACATTCCTCCCAACTCCCCCACTCTACTTCCTTCCTCCCTACCCTTCACCCACACGACTGCCTCTCCCTCCTTCTGGTCTTCCGTAGCATTACACGTGATGCCTGCCTGGGAGGTGGCGGACCTGGCGGCGGCTCTGGTGCCGGTGGACCTCAGGGTGGTGAGCTACAATGTTCGTGGACTGAACAAATCGGAGAGGCGGAGACGCCTCCTACAGGACCTCGCCACGCTCCGGACCTCGGTTGCCTTTCTGCAGGAGACCCACTTTTGCTCTACCTCCCCACCATCCCTTCGCGATAGACGTTTCCCGACGGGATACTTCGATCATAACCCCACCTCCAGATCCAGAGGGACGGCGATATTGTTCGCCAACTCGGTACCATTCCAGCTCCAGGATTCTCACTCTGCAGGAGATGGCAGGTGTATATTTGTCAAGGGTGATGTAGCCGGAACCAAGTACACTTTTGCGAATCTATACCTCCCCAACACCAACCAACACCAATACTTGGCCAAAGCACTACGCACCCTGGAATCCTTTGCTGAAGGACTGCTCATTCTAGGCGGAGATTTCAACATCCCTATGAACCCTAAAGAGGACTCCTCATCTACACTCCACCGGACCCCTAAGAGAATCCTGCACTGTATACACCTAGCACTACAAGCTCTGCTCTCCGCTGCAGAGATCGCTCAAACCATCAAGCGTCAGAAGAATGGTAAGACCCCGGGTCCGGACGGCTTCCCAGCTCTATATTACAAACGCTTCAGAGAGATCCTGACCCCTCATATGGTGGAGACCTTCAATGCTTTGATTTCCGATCACTCCTTCCACCCTCACTCTCTGGCTGCAACGATAGTGGTCATCCCCAAAGAAGGGAAGGACCCCCAACTTTGCTCCAGCTATAGGCCCATCTCGCTTCTCAACAACGATCTTAAGATATTCACCGCGGCCCTTGCGAGCCGCCTTCAGCCGGTGCTCCCTACCCTGGTGGGGAGGGACCAGGTGGGCTTCATCCCAGCTCGAGAGGCCAGAGATGGCACCATTCGGACCTTGAATGTAATCCAACGGGCATGACTCTCCGAGAACCCTATGTTGGTGCTGTCTACAGACGCCGAAAAGGCATTCGACCGGATCTCGTGGCCCTTTATGTTCGCCACATTGAGAGCAATGAATCTGCCTCCGAAGTTTATTACGTGGATAGCATCCCTTTATAGCACCCCTAACGCTAAGGTCAGGGTTAATGGTGTCTCATCCAAGTCTCTCCGGATCCAAAACGGGACTAGACAGAGCTGCCCCTGTCGCCACTCCTATTTGCACTGACACTGGAACCCTTCTTGGAATCTATACGACGTAACACCTCTATCCCAGGTCTGGAAGGCTCCTCTTACACCTATAAAGTATCAACCTATGCTGACGACCTCCTCTTTTACGTCTCTGATCCCTTAACGACACTCCCGATAATCGTTGAAGAATTTAG
This sequence comes from Leptobrachium leishanense, assembly GCA_009667805.1. Lineage (NCBI taxonomy): Eukaryota > Metazoa > Chordata > Amphibia > Anura > Megophryidae > Leptobrachium > Leptobrachium leishanense. The sequence goes on along the minus strand of RXON01003937.1, from coordinate 136,636 downwards.
TCTCTATGGCCGCCTGGCCAACCTTAAACTAAACATGGACAAATCTGAAATCTTGAACCTCAGCGTCCCTGAGGCTATGGAGCAAACACTCCGACGTACGCACCCCTTTGTCTGGTGCTCCTCACGACTGAAATACCTGGGCCTTTGGCTGACACGATCCCCGCACGATCTCTTTAAAGAAAATTTTCCGCCCTTATGGGCTGCTATCTGCCGCGACCTGACGAGCTGGAAGCCGTTGAAGGTGTCCTGGATTGGGAAAATAAACATTCTCAAGATGAATGTCCTGCCACGCCTGCTCTACCTGTTCCAGACCCTGCCAGTACATGTCCCCCCCACCTTTTTGGCAGAGATCCAGTCCTACTGCTCTCACTTCGTCTGGTGCTCGGGACGAGCACGAGTCAACAGACGCACCTTGTCCTGCCCTAAGTCGGCCGGCGGACTGGCGCTACCGGACTTCACCCTATACTACCAGGCTGTGCACCTGGTCCGAGTGGTGGAGTGGTCCACGGGGGGCCGACGGGTGCTGTGGCAGGACTTGGAGCGGGACGCCACACCCCTTCAAGCTGGAGCGCTGCCCTGGATTGCCCCCAAACCCCGTTCCCCCCTCCTGCAGACCCACCCATTCATTGGTGCTACGCTCCGGACTTGGAACTCCGTCCTTCGCCAACGCCCCTTCTCCTCGTACCCCTCCCCCATGCTCCCGCTCTCTGGTAATCCGGACTTTCCAGCAGGGGTTATTCCTCACCTTCATCGGCGTCTGGATCCATCAACGTTTTTAAGGGCCTCACACTTTCTTTCGGGTCCAGACTTACTTCCCCCGTGGGATCGACCCAACCAGACCGCAGCCCCGTTCCCCCTGGAGTGCTTTAACTTCACTCAAATCTCGCACTATCTGCTCTCGCTCCCCGCCCGGCACCGGTTGCTCCGACCCCCCTCGTCCTTTGAAACCCTTTGTCTTGCCAGGAGACCTCTGCGCCACGGTGTCTCTATTATCTACGGCCTTTTGCAATCCTCTCCGACTCCGGATCCACCGTCCTTTGAGTACACCTGGGACTGGATACTCGACGTTGCGGTTACGGAGGAACAGTGGCGGGACACGTATGAACTCACGCACCATGGCTCACCCCAGACCCGCTTGCAGTCCACCTCGTATAAACTTCTCACTCTCTGGTATAGTACACCCTCGCTCCTATTTCGGATGGGCTTACGCATCACTCCGAATTGTTGGAGGTGCGACGACCCACGGGGCACATACCTACATGCCTGGTGGAGCTGCTCCGTCATCTCTCCCTTCTGGCGCCTGGTGCGAGACACGGCGGCGACGGTCGCGGACTTTGATTTGCCGCTTACCCCAGAGACATTCCTTCTTACACACGTCCACTGCCCAGTGAGCACCTTCAAGAGATAGGTAGTGCTGCCGATGCTTATGATGGAACGCCTGCTTATTGCTCCCTCCTGGAGGTCGGAGCTACCCCCCTCATACCGCGACTGGTTGGCCAGAATGGAGGAGGTGCGGAACCAGGAGGACCTGGTTGCCCGGACAGAGGGAAAATTGGAGACGCACCTGCACAAGTGGTACCATTGGTGCGCATACCTACCTTCTGCGGAATGTCGCGGCCGCGCTGGATCGTGAGGATCGCGATGGATGACTGACCCTCTGGTTGCCCTCTCGCCAGTCCCTGGGAGCCCCGGCCTCCCGGTCGCTGCTGCCTGGGCCCGCCTCCCCATCGGGGTTGCTGATGACTATGCGAATGGTCTGGCTGTCGTGACCGACTTAGGCTGGGGTCAGACCAGCGCACTTTTAACGTGCGTTCTGGCGCACATAATTACGGCCGCACTAGCAGCAGATGACGGGCAATGACGACCAATATACAATGTACGGCCGCACAAAAGTCCGGCCGTGCAACGCAAGTGGAATTTGAACGCATTTTTTTGAGAACGCTGAACCGCTAGTAGTGACGTACTGAGTGCGCAGCTGCGGCATAGCAGTGTGTTTGCGTGATTAGGAGATGTCAGACGCTGCTAATGTCCAGCCTACATAACGTCCAGACGCAAAAAGAGTTTTATTGATGATCCGTACAAAATCACGCCCGAAAATGCGCGTCGTCTGACCGTTTTTGCGCATTCCGTGAAAAAATACGTCAATGCGTTCGGACGCACTTTTTCACGTTCGCGGGGAAAAATGCTTTCGTCTGACCCTAGCCTTACTGCCCACTCTGTTCCCCCCTTTTTTTTTTTTTTTTAATTTTATTTACCTCTTTTATTTACCTCTTTTTTCCCATTCTCATCTCTCCTTTCCCCCTGTCTACTGCTCCTATCCCATAACCACCCTTCATCATCCAGACACTCGCTCCATCCCCTTCTGCTCTTCCCTTCATAATGTCCCTGATACCGCTCGCCCTCTACCCACTACATAACCACTCCAGGAACTAGCCCATCCCCACCTGTTTTTGACTGTTGCAGACCTGCAACTATGCCACTTGCCGAACTGACACCCCCTGAGCTCCTCCGCCCTGTGGATGCCCATGGGTTCTGCCACGACGCTCAGCGGATTCCGATAAACTATACCTCACATATCCTTCACTTGAGGTTTACTACTTGAAACGCTGTATATAGCTGAACTGTACGTATCTGTTCAATATTCGATGGCAATGTTTGTACCATATAGACACTTATTGCTGTATAGTTGGCTTTATATGTTTGGCTTTGAATAAAAAAAAAAATATATTTATTTATTTATTATTATATTTTATTTTTAATTTTCTTTTTAATTTGTACCTAGTCATGTTGGGTATCATTCGAAAGGCCATGCTCAGGCCTTTCAAATGACACCCTCCCTGACCCCCTAGCTGCCATGGTTCTGGAGATATCGGGGTTCACAGGAACCCTCTATCTCCACCAGGGGATTTCCCAAGGAAATCCCCGGGCAGCTAGGGGTTCCCCGGCTACCTGGCATCATCATGCAATGCGTGATGATGTCGGGCAGCGAGGGGGGACCCGAGGGTGGAGCCGCCATCCAAGATAGCGGCCCCCACCGGAGCTAGGCCGCACTTCGGCACCGCAAGGCGCTGAAGTGCGACCCCGCGCTTAAGGGGTTAAAGCCAGGCACCGCTTAAAAGGGGAGACTCTCCCCTTTTAAGCGGTGCCTGGCTTTTGGCACTGCTCTTTCTCAATCGGGAGGGAGAGGGATCCGAACGGATCCCCCTCCTTATCAGGCTATCTCCCGGCTTTGTCGGGGGGGTCGCCTGGAAATGACATCATCACGCATGGTGCAATGATGTCATTTACGTCGGGAGGAGCTTGACTTCAGTGTCTGAGGACGCTGAAGTCAGAACGATGCGGGACCCCGGACAGAGAGGTGAGTATCTCCGCCGGGGGTCCCGCACAGCTGATGACGTGTGGGGCACGTCCTCAGCCTGTAACGTGCATCAATAAGGACGTGTCCCACACGTCGTCAGCAGTGAAGGGGTTAATAACCTACATACAATCGGATGTTTTCCTGCAGGAACCCCGTTAAAACCTTGATGTGAAGCAGATATCGCCGATCTGAAATTATTGATTGTGCGATACGCTTTCCCATCTTCAAATAGACAAGTGAAAAAATTCAACAAATTACTCAAAGGAGCTGATGCGGGATTAACCTGTCGTTCCACACACCAAGAAACCCATGTGTTCCATGCTGATCTGTATCTCCTCCTAGTAGATGGAGCCCAGGAGCTTGACAACAAAGAGGCCTCCAAAACATCGAAGGAAGACCAGTGATCCCTGAAACTTTCCACGCTAATAACTACATTGAGTGAGGACTCATGAGATTCTGAAGTGTTCCCTCTGGGAGTGGAGGAGGAGACCCGAATCAACCTGGAAACGTCTACAGACAGTTCCAGAAGTCATGGGAACCATGGTTGAGACCTCCAAAAGGGCGTTATAAGCACTACTGTAGCTAACTATGATTGCACTACCCGTATTACTGTTAGAATGAGGGCGAATGGAGGAAAAGCGTAGAGAGTCCCTAGAGGCCAGGTCTGAACCAGAGCATCTGTAACCAGAGCCATAGGATCTGGTCTCCAACTGTAATACTGCGGTAGAAGGGTATTGAGGCGTGAAGCAAACAAATCTATCGAGAAGAGACCCCAGAGGGATGACAAACTGCCAAACACCCTGGTGTCCAATCTCTAATCGCTGGAATCTACTAGATATCTTGAATTCCAGTCTGCCACAACATTGCTGAGCCCTGGATTGTATTGGGCCTGAACCTATAGGCTGTGCGACAGGCAAAAACCCCAAAAGGATTTCGCTGTCTCTGCCAATTGTTTGGATCTGGGACCCCCCAGATGGTTGATATACCGCACTGCGGACAAATTGTCCGTCTTTAGTAGAATGGAACTCGCCTGGAAGCGTTTGGTAAAACTTTGAATAGCAAAAAAACCAGCGAGGAGTTCCAGACAGTTTATGTGTATGTCCATCTCTGTAGAATCCCATCTGCCGCCTGGGGACAGCGAACCGCATCGCGTGCCCCACCCAGATCTGCTGGCGCCTGACTCTATTACTAACTCTGGAGTCGGATGGATAATGGCTCCTGCCATTCCATGACTCCAAATGATTTAGCCACCATTGCATCTCTTCCTTCGAGTCATCGTCCAAAGAGATGTAATCTGGATAAAGCCATCCCCTCCTAATATAACGTGCCTTCAGACATTGAAGGGCCCGATAATACAGCGGTCCTGGGAAGACATTCTTTACTGCAGAATATTATAATGAACAGTTTATAAAATATTGTATTAAAACGGGAATATTTTTAACATTGAAGCCTATGGGATGCGCCTGAATAAACCTTTTGGATTTGGCGAATTGCCTGTTCTCTCGATAGCCGAATGGCCAGGAAAGGTAACCGAACGCTGATTTCCTTTCTTCTTTGGATAACCCTGTTAACGTGAAAATGGCTTAATGTATCTTAATGTACCATAATGTGCCTAAACCTCAATCAATTACCTTGAAACTTTGCACGATCTAAGTTCTCAGCTTCCCAAACCTATCCTGGAAGTTTCATGGATTTTGGTTTCCCACAGGGCAAATGAGTGACATTAAGCTTGTATTTTGGGGAGCTTAACGTGGCTTAAAGGAAAACTATGAGGCGAGTGAAAATCACTCAGCCGCATAGTTGGAGCCGACGTGTGAGAATGAAACTTAGGTCGTGCAAAATTTCAAGGCAATTGCTTGAGGTTTAGGCACATTATGATACATTAAGCTACATTAAGCCATTTCAACATTAAGGGCTCTATTACATTCGTCGCACAAAAGCGCACGCGCAGCGCTATTTTTTTGCGCAAAGTGTTAAACGTTAACGGTGGAATTACAATCCGTGCGCGTTTTTTCATCCGTCACAAAATAACACGCGTAAAAAAAGATGCACAAAAACGTGCACACATTAACGTTGCGTGCAGAAATCGGTGTGCGGACTGTTTTTCAACGCGATTCAGCCAATTAAGAACCTATTAAGAATTCCCAGATTCCCCTATTATCATGACGGGGAATCATAATTATAGTAAAGACACGGAGGCGAGTATTATGCTATCGTTGTTACATTGTTCCAAACTCCAAGAGGCCCACGCCCTCCATGTGGATCTATATCTCCTTCTGGTAGATGGGGCCCAAGAACTTGGCAACAACGAGGCAGTTGCCTCCGAAATGTCGATGGAAGGCCAATGACCCCTGATATTTTCCATGCTATCAATCGCAACGAGTGAGGATTCAAGATATTGTGAAGTGTCCCCTCCGGATCCCCCAGAGTGTAAGGCCAAACCTGGATTAACCTGGGAACGTCCACAGACAGTTCCAGAAGTAGTGGGAACCAAGGTTGGGACCTCCACAGTGGTGTTATGAGAACTATCGTAGCCAATTGCGATTGTACGAGTCTTATTACCACTAGAATGAGGACGAATGGTGGAAATGCATAAAGCGTCCCTAGCGGCCATACCTGAACCAGAGCATCCGTGGCTAGAGCCATGGGATCTGGTCTCCAGCTGTAAAACTGAGGTAGTAGTGTACTGAGGCGCGATGCAAATAGATCTATAGAAAAAGGACCCCAGATAAATGACAATTTGGCAAATACCTCGGTATCCAATCTCCAATCGCTGGAATCTATCAGGTATCGAGAATTCCAATCCGCCACTACATTGTGGAGGCCTGGAATGTATTGGGCCTGAACTGTTAGACTGTGAGACAGGCAAAATCCCCAGAAGGTCTTTGCCGTCTCCGCCAACTGTTTGGATCTGGGACCTCCTAAGTGGTTGATGTAACGCACTGCGGACAGATTGTCCATTTTGAGAAGAATGGAACTCGCCTGAAAATGTTTGATGAAACTTTGAACAGCAAACAAACCAGCGAGGAGTTCCAAACAGTTTATGTGCCAATCTACCTCTGTAGTGTCCCATCTGCCGCCTGTGGAAAGCAAACCGCATCGCGCGCCCCACCCAGATCTGCTGGCGTCTGATTCTATGACTAATTCTGGTATTGGATGAATGATGGCCCTGCCATTCCATGATTCTAAATGGTTCAGCCACCATTGCATCTCCTCTTTCGATTCGTCGTCTAAAGAGATGTAATCTGGATAAGACCATCCCCTCCTCAGATGTCGCGCCTTCAGACGTTGAAAGGCCCGATAATACAGCGGTCCTGGAAAGACCGCTTGTATTGCCGAGGAAAGTAAACCTAGAAGACGAGCTAAACATCGTAATGGGAACTCCTGTGCCGACAGAAGACGTCTGATTTCCTTGTGAATCAACCGAACTTTGCTTGAAGGCAAAGAAAGAGACATCTCTGTGGAATCTACGGTAAAACCTAAGAATTCGATTAACTGTGTTGGTGTGAGAACCAATTTCTTGTAGTTTATTAGGAAACCCAAATTGGACAACGGATTGATCGTCCAATCTTTGTGAACTGTCAATAATGTTTGATCTTTCGCCAGGAGGAGAATATCGTCTAGGTAAATTACTAGACGCACTCCCCTGCTGCGCAGAAACACTACTACAGGCCTCATTACCTTGGTGAAACACCAAGGGGCGGATGACAGACCGAACGGTAGGGACTTGAACCTCCAAAGGGTGCCCTCCCAATGAAATTGGAGAAAATCGTTGCTGGTAACTTCTATCAGTATCGTCAGATATGCATCTTTTAGGTCTATTTTGACCATCCAATCTTGTGGAGTTAAGACCTCTTTTAATGATGGAATGCCCTCCATTTTGAAATGGTTGTAGACAACGTACTAGTTTAACTGTTTTAAGTTGATTACAGGACGGAAATCCCCGTCTTTCTTTTTTACCAGAAATATATTGCTCAAAAATATTTCTCTTTGAGGTATCACCTCTTCTATTGCTTTTTTTCTTAAAAGATTTTTTACTTCTAGTGAAGTAATGACTCTGTATTTTTTGGGCATAACCATTATTCCCGGAGGTATAGTCTTTACGGGATGAACAATGATCTCTATCCTGAAACCCTGAATTGTCTGAAGAACCCATGAATCCGATGTGATTATTTGCCATTGATTGAAAAAATTTAATGTCCTTCCCCCCACCTCTCCTGTGGAAAAACATTGGATTGAAGGTATACTCACCAAAGGATCCTGATCTCCTAGATCCTCTGTAACCGCGTTGGCGGAAAGATCTGGATCGTTGCGGAAAAAAAGTGGGGTTTTTTGGGGTCTCTCTTGGTAGGAGGGTCTGAAAGCACCTCTTGAGGTGGAATATGAATTGCGGCTGGGAAAACGACCCCGGTTTTTCCCAGCCCTGCCAAAAACCCTATTTGGGAAAGCTTTCCTTATGTTGGCCTTGACTTTGCCAACTGTCGAGAAAGATCCTGAATAATCAGACATTTCTTTGAAGATCCCTTCTCCAAAAACCATGCCTTCAGCACTGGAGCCTGGCTCGTTAGTTGCCAGAGAAGCTACTTTAGAATCGATCTTAAGGAGAATTGAACGTCTCCTCTCGCTTGAAATGGCCGTGTTCAAATTCCCAAAAACACAGACCAATCTTTGTATCCAGCCCCTCTATTCAAACAGGTCTGGTTTCTCATTCGTGAGGAGAGCTCTTTCAACAGAGTCCATCAATTTGGCCAGTGGTCCTAGAAGGTCGAATAATTTGTCGTGGCACACCTTCAATGTGGCCTCAACTCCCTTTTTTGGAGACCAATTAGACTCCTGGAGTATGTCTATGATCTTCGGATCTAACTCCGGTACTAGATGTAATTTATGTGCCAAAGTTGGGGCCGGGCAATCAGCCCTCAGGTTATTTCTGGTCTTTTTATCCATGGGCAAACGTATACGTTGCTCAATGTATTTAGCCACATGTTCAATTGGCGACCACTCTGAAGAGCGTGGATGCTTCAACTGTTCCGGAATGAACATTGAGTTCCCCAGAGCGTCTACCGGATCTAAAGCCGGTTTGTTTCCCTCACCTGACTCAGGTGAAGACACCGTGTCCATTTCTATAGGGGAAGCTTCTGGGTCATAATCAGGGTCAGAGCTCTCCTCCGAATCTGACATCTCTTCCTCACTGGAAAAATCAGAGGAGCTGTCCGTATCCTTTGCGCGTTTTGCGCGTTTCCATCTCCGTTTGGTGGACGATTTTAAATGGCCCCTTTTTTTAACCACAGGGGAATGTTGTGGAGAATCATATTGTGTACTTGAATAAGTACGTTTCTTATGTGAGCATTTTTTAGGGAGTTGCTCACCTCCCTCAATTGAGGTCCCAGGGACCTCTTCATCCCAGTGCGAATCAATGGATAGGAATTTTTCTGACGCCGGGGAAATAATGGAGGACCTTCTGGCCGAATGACTTGCCAGTACCCTAACCATAGTATTTTCTAAGTTATTAGAAAACGCCGACAGCGCAGCCACAAAGGCATCTGCCGGGTTAGAATTAAAGGGAATAGGAGCCAGAGTGCCTGGGGTAACTGGTACCTTATTATTGGCCATAATCACTAACCCAATTTATTGCCAAAAAAACTTGCCGTTTCACAGCCCTTTATTCAACCGCCGGTCTCCTGAGGTAACTCGCCGCGACACCCGCGCATGCGCGGACCGTCGCGAGAATTTACCTCAGGCAGTGGCGCGACGCCGCGCCTCTCCGAGTAACGGAGATGCAGGGGAGGCACCGAAACTAAACAAACAGCCGCCGCATAGACGCCACGCTCTGAAAACGGGGAAAAAAACACCTTTATAGCTGGGCAATAAACTATACCATCCCCAAACACAAAAGAGAGAAAAACGCTGTGAAACTTAGCTCCTGTAATAAATACAACCAACATAAATACAAGTGTATATTCAAAAATATATATATATCAATTAATAAATACATGTACATATATCTATATATAATGCTACAGTGAAAAAACAGTAAACTGTCAGATAATTCATAAATAAATAATTATTACTGCTGATACTCATCTCATCTCGGCGAGCAGCAAAGAAAAGAGGAGAGCCAACGGTGGTCAGAGGATTTGAAGAGTTGGACTGTACCATTGTTATACTGGACTGTACCATTGTTATCTGTTATATATATATACTGTTTAATGTATTTTTTTCACTCTCAAAATACTTTGTTTTGTATTTGAGAGATTGTTCTTTGCTGCTATTGGCTTAAGTAAAGAAAAGATAGCATAATAAGAGCCTCCATGTCTTGTGGGATAATTAAGAACCACAATTGTCTCCTGTTAGTTTTTGCACCTGTCAAAATCAATCTGAGTATATATGCTGCAGCAATAATAAAAACACATGAAACTTATCAATTTTAATGTTTGGTTTTGTGTGTAGAATGTGTAACTATACTTTGCTGTATTTTGTTTTTTGGGCTGGTGTATTTGGTTTCAGCCAGGACGTTCAGGTTTGCCATTAACACCGGCTTTTCAAAGACGTTAAAATTATGCGCGCAAACGCAGTCCGTTAAAATTTGCGCATAGATTGTAATACCATCAGCGTACCAGCGCACAAACATATTTGCGCTCACAATGTTAAGTATAGGACGCGCAAAGTACATTACGCTTGCAAAGGGTTCACGCAGGTCCACCCGCGTTACACGTTAATGTGCATTTTTTGCGCGGACGTTGAAATACGACGTTCAGCACAAAGGGTTTTGCCCCTCGCGTTAATGCGTTTTTGCGCACGTATTAACGTTTGCGTGCAGAATGTAATAGAGCCCTAAATGTTTTAGGATGCCCCCATGAGACCAAAAGGTGCACGCAGGAAAGGAATCAATCTGCGCATTTGAGAAAAGACAGCAAAACGCACGTATGCACATGCAAGTAAATATTTAATATAGTAATGGACAACATGACCAGTAAAGGTGACATGGTGTTATGCCCACATATTGTAATGTGTTGGCTTCACTTGTCTTCACAGGTGTCGGCTTCATCAACTTCCTCTGACGCCGCCGCTACCGGAATAATCCCCTAAGCGTAATAAGAGATTTGCATAAATGGCTTTAACCTGCTCTGATGACTTTTTTATTTGACTATAGACAGAATTCTAGAAATCTTTAGCTTCATAAAATGAATGAATCTGCTTCTTGCGTTTCGTGTCACTTGTTCCTTTAGACGCTGCATTATGAAAGCTTGAATTCTAAGCAGATTTTACTTTGACCTTGTGTTGGCAATGAAAGGGAAGAGAATGCGTGTCTGGAAATGTGCAATAAGCAGGAAATTCAATCCAAAAGATCACAAACTCTGATAGCAAAAGAAGTGTCTGCCTGAGAGTCTCTCGATATAACCCAGGGACAGCTCACTTAATATGACACCAACGACTGCAGCCAGAGCGTTACAATCACTTCATTCTTTTCATTTTCTCACCAACACTGTAGGAGTTATGCAGAGACCACTGAAATTATCGACCCCCAAAATACTGGGTGGCAGTGACAAGACACAGATTACCTCAATTCCCAAATATTTTGGAGAAATTACTGACCCCCAAAATACTGGGTGGCAGTGACAAGACACAGATTACATCAATTCCCAAATATTTTGTAGAAATTATTGACCCCCCAAAATAGTTGCTGGTGGCAGTGACAAGACACAGATTAACTCAATTACCAAATATTTTGTAGAAATTACTGACCCCCCAAAATTCAGGGTGGCAGTGACAAGACACAGATTACCTCAATTCACAAATATTTTGTAGAAATTACTGACCCCCCAAAATACTGGGTGGCAGTGACAAGACACGGATTACCTCAATTCACAAATATTTTCTAGAAATGAGACCCCCAAAATAGTTGCTGGTAGTGAGAACACACAGATTAGAACAATTCCCAGATATTTTGTAGAAATGAGACCCCCCCAGTAGCTGGTGGCAGACTGGCAGTGAGAACACACACTAACACAAGAACAATCACCTCTCAAAGGCGTGCTGAAGCGCTGTGTGAAACCTTATATAGTGTGCTGCGGGACTTAGCTCTGTGAGCCCATGATTGGGCAAAATTTGCCCAATCAGGACTCTGAGCCGTGATTGGCATAGTCTTGAACCTCTCTTGCACCTGACCTGTGGTCAGGTGCAAGGCTGTAGCCAATTACAAGCTTCAGGCCAGTGGAAAAGTGCATTGTTGTCCATTGTGGTGCATTGTGGGTGAACATACGGAAATGTTCGTAGTTCGCGAACATGCGATGTTCGAATCGAACTCCGAACCGATCGAACCGAACAGCTCATCCCTAGTCGATACTAATGAAGTGGGGGGTCTTGCCACTTGGCTGTAAACTGAGGATTTTTGTTTATGCAAAGATGCAAAAGATCCACCTACATACCTGGTGTTATTTACTCTGGTCAGCTATATACAAGTGGTGCATTATATACCTATTCATGATTAATCTATCAGATGGTCGATATTAACCTCCCTGGCGGTATTCCCGAGTGTGACTCAGGGTTAAATTTCGCTACAGCTAACGGTAACCCCAAGCCACACTCAGGCTGGATGTTTACTCACCTTCTCCTGGCTCCCTCGCTGTCCCCTGCAGTGTGATCCCGTCAAGCTGCTTCCTGGAAGGCTCCCTGCGAGTCACACGATGCAGGGGGGTCAGGACCAGCATAAAAGAAATCTTTTTACAGTTTGGATTATATAGTGTAATGTTTATGAACGGCCACTAGGTGGCAGTACAGGATAAGAAATAGACCATACATCATCTCACCCTTGTTTGCAGACAGATTTCAGTGTTTTTTGTTGTATTTTATTGAATATCATTTATTTGCATTATTTTGGATAATTATTTTTGGGATAATAAATTATTATGTCGTGTTTCAAACTTTATTGGACTCAGTGTATTTACTAATTTTTATTTATTTATTTATTTATAAAGGATTTTACCAGTAAGGACTCTTGCTTGCACGGATTTCAGTGCGTGATTCCTAATTATTACAGGCTAACTATGTACAAAAACACGTTTCCTTTAAAAAAAATTTAGACGCTTTTAGACACGAAATTTTGAAAAAATTAGACCGCCAGGAAGGTTAATGAAATGTGGAGTTGCCCTATGGTTGCAAACTGAGAAGTTCTCCTTATGCAATCGATGTAAAAGATCCATCTATACAACGAGCGATACCTGCTATACAAGTGAAGCATTATATGATTTGATCTGATAGCTTGATTGAATAGAGGCTAAATGATCTCCTTGTGAACCTATAAAAGTGAATTTCATCCTCTCTTTATAAATGGCATATATCAGCACGCCATGACAATCTTGTAACAATGAATGGATATGGGAGGTTTAGCCCATGCATAGAAATTCATCTCTATGACTACTAGATGCACAGATGACTGTTTGAAAGGCCTCTTCAGGTGTTCACCATAAGAAATGAGAATCTATTATTGTGCTTTACAAACACATTTATTTTCAACTGAATCATTGCGAACAATTAATGACCTGGGTCACCACTTGTTTCCACTATCTGACCATAAAGTGTTGCACTAGAGATCTCTGTATTAGATACAAATGATTTGGATGCCCCGGTGTGAGCCAATGAAAGATTATCAGTCACCTATATAGATATAGCCACATGTCAATGGTGAATGGTCTCACGAAAGGCTAACCATATATTAAATTTTCCTCTTTTTGGCAGTGGATCTATTTGTGGATTCCTGTCACTTTGGGGTATCTTCTTCGTCTATCGTTAACTGACTGACCTTAATGAATTATTCCTGAAGCATCACACTGGAACAGTTTATCATACCCCTGAAATAATTACCCTATGTATTAGGTCTTCACTATTCTGGTCATATATCAGCCAGCCTATCTGGAACAGTGTCACCATAATTTATATCCTATACTGCACCACTAACCACAGTAATACCCCTGTCAATAAGCTTATAACTATATCGCCCACAATTTTCACTGTATATGTTTTTTAGGATGTATGGTCGTTTTTGATTGTCTTTTGAGTTATAATAAAATTATTGGAAAGTTTTTTCTAAGGTTCCTCCTGAGCCTAATACGGTACAATAATGGTACTTCTTTTCTGAACCTTCTGGCCAGTTTTTTCAGTGTATACAGATTCACTAGTTGACTAGGCTTTGAACTAGCATAATCTGACCCTCCGTGTCTTGTGGGATAATTCCCAGATTCCCCTATTAACATGACGGGGAATCATAATTATAGTAAAGATACGGATGCGAGTATTAGCCCGCCCTAATCTTTGGGCCTATTCCCACACTTTATTAGAGGTTAAATTTAAGTATCGCAGTGGTTATTATGGGTCGTTTGATAACTTTTGAATAAGCTCTTGGTGACCTTTAATACGTTGTTTTTTCTCTGGCAGCTTGAGCTTCAAGTTGGAGTCTACGTTGAAGGTTTTAACTTCCTGTTGAAGTTTGTTAAAGGATGATTATTCTTCCATTGTTTCCATTTTGTTGAAGAAGATGTTGACCCATCTTGCATCAAGAAAAGGGGAGGAGCCAAGGGTTACCAGGGAATTTATGGAGCGGTCTACCTGACGATTGGACAGCAGGGAGCTGGACTGTACCATTACCTGCTATTGTTATATGTATTGTTAAACTGTATTTTTCTCTCTAAATACTTTTGTTGATGTATTTGAAAGTTGTTCTTTGCTGCTATCGGCTTAAGTAAAGAAAAGATAGCATAATACTCGCTTCCGTGTCTTTATTATAATTATGATTCCCCGTTAATTGGGGAATCTGGGAATTGTTTCTCTACATTACAGGTGGCCAAGGCAATAAGTAGATTGCCAAGACCCTGAAACTGAGCTGCAGCAGAAGTTGAGCACACTTGCTCAGCGTCATATCCAGAGGTTGTCTTTGGGGAATAGATGTATGAGTGCGGCCAGCATTGCTGCAGAGGTTGAAGGGCTGGGGGGCAGCCTGTCAGTGCTCAGACCATACACCCCACACTGCATCAAATTGCTCTGCTTTAGCTGTCGTCCCAGAAGGAAGCTTCTTCTAAAGATGATGCACAACAAAACCCGCAAACAGTTTGCTGAAGAGAAGCAGACTGAGGACATGGATTACTGGAACCACATCCTGTGTCTGATATGACCAAGAAAAACTTATTTGGTTCAGATGGTGTCAAGCGTGTGTGGCGGCGACCAGGTGAGGAGTACAAAGACAAGTGTGACTGGCCTACAATCAAGCATGATGGTGGGAGTGTCATAGTCTGAGGCTGCCGGCACTGGGGAGTTACAGTTCATTGAGGGAACCATGAATGCCAACATGTACTGTGACATAATGAAGCAGAGCATGATCCCCTCCCTTCAGAGACTGGGCCGCAGGGCAGTATTTCAAAATAAAGACCCCAAACACACCTCCAAGACGACCACTGCCTTGCTAAAGAAGCTGAGGGTGAAGGTGATGGACAGGCCAAGCAGGTCTCCAGACCTAAACCCTATTTAGCATCTGTGGGGCATCCTCAAACAGAAGGTGGAGGAGCGCAAGGTCTCTAATATCAACCAGCTCTGTGATGTCATCATGGAGGAGAGGAAGAGGACACCAGGGGGCACCGTATTTCACTGCCGCCGGACAGGCACCATATTTCACTGCCGCTGAATAGGCACCATATTTCACTGCCGCCGAATAGGCACCATATTTCACTGCCGCTGAACAGGCACCATATTTCACTGCTGCCGAACAGGCGCGGTATTTCACTGCCGCCGAAAAGGCACCGTATTTCACTGGCAATTCACCAATATTTGGCAAACTGCCTGCTTTCTGAATAGCTGAATGGCCCCAAAACTGGGAAATTCACTGTTTGGTGCAATTTCGTGGCCAATTCGGTGCTCTTTGAATAACCCTAAAAATCTACATTTAAGACTGTTCCCTAAAATCAATCATTAATTTCTGTCTCTTGATTGCACAGAGTATACAGCCCATATCATTGTACTTTGTACATCATGGAAAACTAAGAAACTTGCAGGCGCACATTATCCACCTTAGCGTTCTGGCTTTAGCGGGCAGTTTGACATATTGACCTTGGTGTTTTAACGAAAATGATATCAATTGTTGTGACCGGACGAATATTTTCCATGGTTGTAGTTGTGGCTGGCATCTGTCCTGGCATAAGCAACAAAGTAACACAGTCATGTAGGTTGAAAAAAATAAAATCGTCCAGTTTAATGTCAAGTTATCCCATTCCCATATTCGCGTATCTGCTGTTGATCCAGAAGAAGACATTATTTGCAGCATTGTGCAATTATGCCAAAAAAAGCAAAAACCTTCCTTCTTGATCCCACAGGGCCAATCAGATTTGTCCTTGAATCAGTATCTTGTAATCCATGATAATTCAATGTTCCTTTTAAGGTCATTTAGCTCCAGGATATTCTGCCATTTAACGGCAATTCTTATCTTTCTCATAGTAAGAATATTTGTAACTTGCACCAGTAGAAATGGATTTCTATGAAAACGAAAAGTAACGTAAAGTGGATATTAGACAAAAGAGTTTTCTTTAAGCAAAGCTTTTAATATGTGAGTATAATTAGTAATCAGAACACTTTGGAAGTGCTAATCTTATTATACTAAGCATTTGAGATGAGTCAAGTGGGTTATAAAAGGGGAGATACCCCTTCATTGCTCTGATCTCTTGCACCCCTCCCTAACATACTTCATATCTCAAAGTCATTAATGTCATCTGTTTGCAACAATTAATGGGAATGTAGAATAATTACATTAGGGATCTTGGGATTCAGTGAATTTTGAGCATTAACATTCAAATGCTGTTCAGAATGCTGTGCGATTCTCACTCTTATTCCAACTCAGAAAGATGCCTGGCTGTAACAATTTCAATATATTAAACTGTTTACCAATTAGAATGATTCTTAGTTTGCACCAAAGTCAGACAAGTTTATCCGCAAGTACATAATAATAGTATCCCTATATCTAAGCAACGTTTAAATGTGATCTTCTCACTATAGGGGTTATTCAGAGAGATCCGAAATGTGGCCAAAATGTAACCGGACACTGAATTTCAGCAAAAGGGGACATTTTGGGGCCATTCGGCTATTCAGAGAGCAGGCAATTCCCAGATTCCCCTATTACCATGACGGGGAATCATTATAATAAAGACACGGAGGAGAGTATTATGCTATCTTTTCTTTACTTTAGCCGATAGCAGCAAAGAAAATCTCTCAAATACAAACAATAAAGTATTTTGAGAAAGAAAAAACAGTTTAAACAGGATATAACAGTATAATAGTTAATGGTACAGTCCAGTCCTTTCTTGACCAATCATTGTGCAGACAGCTCTATAAATCTACTGGTAACCCTTGGCAACCCCTCTTTTCTAAAGCGAGGCAGACGAATATCTTATCCAACAACAAGAACAACGGGAGAAGCATTGGCTATCCAATTAGCGCTTCGAAATGGAGTTTAAGCTGTTGAAAAAACATATACATTAGAGATCACCAAGAATTACTTTAAGAGAGTTTGAAAGACCAGTAATAACTGTTCAACTCAATAGACTTCTCAATCAAACATAAGGGTGGGAATAACCCAATCGGGTGGGATAATACTCGCCTCCGTGTCTTTATTATAATTATGATTCCCCGTCATGGTAATAGGGGAGTCTGGGAATTATCCCACAAGACACGGAGGCTCTTATTATGCTAGTTCAAAGCTTAGTTAATTAGTGATAGTGACATGTGAAGCACTGGTTTAAAGTAGAATTCCCTAAAAGTGGATTCTCTGTACCAGTCTGCTGTTATCATGATGTCTTCAAGACGACATCCTTGGGATAAAGCCCTGGAAGCTGCCGCACTCCGAGATGAGTGAGCTCCAAACATGGAGACATCTATACCAGCCTCAGACATGTTCCATTTAACCCACCTGGCCAAAGAAGTGGTTGTTACTGGATTATAAATTTACGCAAAGAAATAAATAAATGTTAGCCCTGAGGTAACCTATTAGGAGCAGTAAAACCTCATATTCTTTTAGACAATGAACTGGGCAAAGACTGGGACGTTGTGGAAAAGACGTATAAAAGACTTCTGACAAGGAAGTTTTAGTTCTATTAGAAATTGAATATTTCACCCCTGTAGGGGCAAAAACATGACCCAACAAATCCAGGCTTTGACATCAGAAACCCTTTTACACGAAA
Source organism: Leptobrachium leishanense (assembly GCA_009667805.1). Taxonomy (NCBI): domain Eukaryota; kingdom Metazoa; phylum Chordata; class Amphibia; order Anura; family Megophryidae; genus Leptobrachium; species Leptobrachium leishanense. The sequence continues at coordinate 119,065 of RXON01003937.1, read as the reverse complement.
TTAAGCAAAACAAAATTGTTAACTTAGATGAAAGTTGTTTAATGGATAATGCATCATTATCTGGCCACGCCTCCAGCAAATTAAATACCAAATTAACGTCCCAGGTGGAAGTATAACGGGAACGTGGGGGCCGATTACATCGTATACCTTTCAATAACCAATATACAATGGGATGTTTACCTGCAGGGACCCCATTAAACCCTTGATGATAAGCAGAGATGGCAGATCTGATATTATTTACCATGCGATATGCCTTCCCATCTTCAAATAATTGAGTGAAAAACCTCAGAATACTACCTAAAGGAGCTGATATGGGATCAACTTGTTGTTCCACACACCAAGAAACCCTTAATCTGCATGCTCTATCCCCTTCTGGTAGAACGTTTGAACCCCCATATCTCCCGAACCGGCCAGCTAGATGGGTCATGTTTGGTGTCATTCAAAAGGCCAGAGCATTTTTTTAATGCAACAATATTGTTCCCATTTCAATTATGCGAACAATGATGCTGCACTAACAATTTTTTCTATGGGGAGTTTGCTTAAAAAATACATAATTCCCCCCCCCTGAAAAAATGTAACGAGTCCCCATTTCTAATTTTTTTAACAAGTGCGCCCCATAGAAAAAATAACCGCAAAGGATCGCATAATAAAATGTGGAAAAAATAAAAAATAACACGCTGTAGATGATTGAAAATTCTAATTTTATTGCATTTTTTTATATAATATTGAGGCAGGACATGACGTATACATATAATAATTAGGGTTGAGCTGTTCGGTTCGATCAGTTCGGAGTTCGATTCGAACATCGCCTGTTCGCATGTTCGTGAACTACGAACATTTCCGCGTGTTCACCGCATGTTCACCCACAATGCACCACAATGGACCACAATGCACTTTTACACTGGCCTGAAGCTTGTAATTGGCTACAGCCTTGCACCTGACCACAGGTCAGGTGCAAGACAGGTTCAAGACTATGCCAATCACGGCTCAGAGTCCTGATTGGGCAAATTTTGCCCAATCATGGGCTCACAGAGCTAAGTCCCACAGCACACTATATAAGGCTTCACACAGCGCTTCAGCACGTGTTTTTTGAGAGGAGATTGTTGTGTTAGTGTGTGTTCTCACTGCCAGTCTGCCACCAGCTATTGGGGGGTCTCATTTCTACAAAATATCTGGGAATTGTTGTAATCTTTTGGTTCGCAGTGCCACCCATCAGAGGGTCTCACTGATTTATAGGAGGTTTCTGGGAATTGTAATCTGTGTCTTCTCACTGCCAGCTATCAGGGGGTCCTATTAGGGGGTCTCACTGACTTGTAGGTGGTTTCCGGGAATTGTAATTTGTGTCTTGTCACTGCCACCCATCAGGGGGTCTCACTGATTCATAGGAGGTTTCTGGGAATTGTAATCTGTGTCTTGTCACTGGCTGCCAGCTATCAGGGTGTCTCACTGAGTTATACCAGAGTTCTGGAAATCTTTAGTCTTTATACCAGAGCTGAATCAGAGTTCTGCAGCATATCTCCAATTTTTATAACAGGGTTGAATCAGAGTTCTGTATACCTTTAATCTATATATCACTCACCATGTCAGAAAGACCAAAAAGGACAGGCAGACGCTCCCAGGCACAGATAAGAGGGCAAACAGCCTCTGTGTCAGGAGGCTGTGCCTCTGGTCATCGTGGACGTGGTGCATCCTCTGCAGGGGCACGCTTGTCCTTTCTAACTGGTGCTGGCCATCTTAAGCAGCAGCAACATACAGAGGATTTGGTGGATTGGCTAACCAGGCCATCCTCATCCTCCGAGTCCTCTGCCAGCCAGGCTTGTAGTGCTTTACAGTCCACCTCAGCTGCCAAAGCATCTAATGCAGCCTCTATGTCCACAGCTACTCCTGCCGTAGCCTCACTATCACACACGGAAGAGTCAGCTGAATTGTTTGACTACAATGACAGTGACATGAGGCTTGAGGATGCGCAGCAACTACAGTGCTCTGATTCAATCTCTGAGGTTGAGGAAGGGAGTATAATGAACCTAGAGGAAGGGGGTGCCAGTGACACACAAATAACTGGCACTCATGTTGCCCCAGCAGCTGCAGCATACTGCCAAGTTGGCTCCAGTGACGAGGAGATAGGGGGTGATGACAATGATGATGAGGTCACTGACTCCACCTAGGTGCCTGATCGAACAGAGGAGTCAAGTGAGGAGGCACAACAAACATGAGGCACAACATCCTCTATGACCAACCGTAGCACTAGCCAGTCCAAGGCATCAGATGTCAGAGTTGCTCAGGTGCAGAGCGCTGTTGTCTCAAAGCACACATCCAGGAACTCTGCTGTCTGGGAGTTCTTTAAGAAATGTGCAGCAGACCCCAACGTTGCTATTTGTAATCTATGTCAGATGAGGCTCAAGCGTGGGAAAGACACCGGACGCTTGGGTACCACATTCTTGAGGCAACATATGACCACCTGCCACGCATCCCGTTGGCGCAAAACTTTGCATAGGTCCTCCTCACCTGTCTCTACCCCCACTATATCCCCCCTCCAACCTCCACTGACAGGGATGATGCTACAGAATGGATGTACCAGGTCCTTCCTCACAATCAGGCCCGTCTTTAATATTGATTGGACCCTGGGCAAACATTTTCTTGGGGCCCCCCCGAAAGCCACGCCTACCACATAATTTATGCTCTCTACCCCCACAGTGGTGTGTATGAGTGTATCACAGAGCTCCACAGTAGTAAAAGTCACATTAATGTGCAATGCGTATGAGCGTATCAAAGCTCCATGGCAATATAACACACAGTAATGTGTAGTGTGTATCACAGAGCTGCACTGCAATATAACTCACACTCATACACACTGCACATTACTGTATCACAGAGCTTATCCCTTTGGCAGGTCGCTCACCACAAGTCACTACACTGAAAAGAAAATCACGCAGCGTCTGTCCTCCTTCACAGGGCACAATGAGAAATGGGTAATGAAACCCGGGTTGGGACTGGCTGCACCCCCTATATGGCACATTACTGTGAGTTTTACTTCTGTGGAGCTCTGCGATACACTCATATATACCACATATTTCTGTGAGTTTTATTGATGTGATCTGGGACGAGGAGTCTGCAGTATGCTGAAGACCATCTCCTCAAAATTTTAAATTAAATAAATTGTTGCAATTGCTAAAATTCTTCTTTTACTAGACTGGATTTATTAAAGTGAAATTATAAAACCACTCAAGGGACCCTTTAAAAATACGCAATAAAGTTCAGTCCCTGAACCACTCAGAAAAACTAAAGAATACTTCCACATCTGTCATCTGAGGCTTTACATGTATAGATACATTTCTAGATCAACACAGTTTATTAATGCAATGTTATAGAGAGGCTTAGGTGAGTGGAGGGATGAATGGCTAGAAAGAGATAAATATATAAAACTGAAAACAAACTAGATCCAGGCAGATATGGAGCGCACATGTGCTCCCACTGGATTGTAAAACCCTGGAAAGACCCATCTATTAACAAGATTAACCCTTACTCTCCTCTGCACCCAGTGAGAAATTAATATTAATGACACCCCTGGCCTGCCCTATACCAGACTCCCAGCCCAGGCTATTGACAGTGATTGACCTGATCCTCCTGCTGTCACGCTCTCTGCTCCTCGGGAATTCATCACTTTCATCACTGGATACTCCCGGCCATTAACCCCCTCTCCAGCTCTCATCCTGACTTCTCCACAGCTCCGCCATTAACCCCCTCTCCAGCTCTCATCCTGACTTCTCCACAGCTCCATCTCATCACGTATTTGGAGTTTCCCTCTCCAGAGGCTTCTACTTTGCTGGAGTGGATGGAAGACGGGGGGGGGGGTCTCACCGAGCACCCGGCTAGCGGAAACAGTTCATCTAGCAATGAATGCATTAGGATGAAATAAATTAAATGGGTTCCGGCTCTGGCAGACGCCGCTGTGCAGGAGAGAGGTCGAGGGGTGAGTCTGCAATCTTCACCAGGAGCAGGGGATCAGTTCATTGGCTGCAGTCTAGATCCTTCTGTTTCAATCTTCACCTCCTCAGATGTCCCCGTGCACACAGTTTGCTATGCGCGGGGACAGGATGATGACGCAGGCATGGGGGAGGAGCCGAATGCAGAAGCCCAGCCGGAACTGCATCAGTGCTTACCCCCACTGTGCAGTCTGAATGTGCGGAGCAGCGGAGGTAAATTAGGCAGCCTTGGGACAGCACCTTAGAGAGGCGCCGCTCGTCCAGTTTACGCGGGCCCAAGGGGCAGCTGCTTTGGGCCCCTCAACAATGAAGGGGCCTGGGGCATCTGCCCCTTTTGCCCTGTGTTAAAGACGGCCCTGCTCACAATGTGACAACATCCTATCGCTGAAGATTTACGCAGTCAGATTACGTTGCCCCAGCGGCTGCAGCGTATTATTATTATTATTATTATTTATTTATAAAGCGCCAGCATATTCCGCAGCGCTGTACAATAAGCACAGTACAGACAGGGTTACAATACATTGAACAACATTTGACAAACAGTACAGGAGGAGATGAGGGCCCTATTCCCGTAGGAACTCACAATCTAGGAGGGTTGGGGTTGGAAACAGGAGGAGAGGACTGTAAGGTGAGAGTGATTGATGGTTGTGTCAGTGAGTTGGGTGGTAGGCTTCCCTAAATAGGAATGTTTTCAGGGAGCGTTTGAAGGAAGAGAAGTTAGGGGAAAGTCTGACAGCACGAGGGAGAGCGTTCCAGAGAGTGGGGGCTGCGCGTGAGAAATCCTGCAGTCTATCATGGGAAGAGGTGATGCGGGGAGAAGCTAGGCGCAGGTCACTGTTTGACCTTAGGGAGCGGGCTGGGGTGTATTTGGTGATTAGTGAGGACAGGTAGTGGGGCGCTGAGTTAGTGAGGGTTTTGTAGGTAAGGATAAGGATTTTGAACTTAATTCTGCAGTGGATGGGGAGCCAGTGAAGGGACTCGCAGAGGGGAGCGGCAGAGACAGAGCGGCGGGTGAGGTGAATTAGCCTGGCGGAGGCGTTCAGGATGGATTGTAGGGGGGAGAGGCGGGACAGAGGGAGGCCAGATAAGAGATTATTGCAATAGTCGAGTCGGGAGATTACCAGGGCGTGTATGAGTTGTTTTGTGGTGACAGCGGTAAGAAATGGCCGAATTCTGGAAATATTACGCAGTTGGTATCGGCAGGAGGAGGAAAGAGACTTGATGTGGGGGTGATCAAGAAAAAATATAGTCTCAACCATCCCCAAGCACAGCGTCTAAATGCCAGTTTAGCAAAATTAGGGATGAGCTGTTTGGTTCGATCAGTTCGGAGTTCAATTCAAACTTTGGCCGTTCGCAAGTTCGTGAACTTCGAACTTTTTGGCGTGTTCGGTTCGAATTAAAAAAAAAAATTGAAAAAAGTATAAAAAATGCTTAAAAAATACTACAAAATCTAGAAGTAAAGAGACTCTTTACTGCAGAATATTTTAAGCAACGGTTTATTAGATATTGAATTAATAAATAATGTCTACGTGCAAAGATTCTCACCTCTAAATGACCTGTATTCTCAAACGGCATAAACGACAGGTGTTTAAGTAGTGTTTGGAAATAACATGTGCTTTTAATTAGTCTGGTCTGATGAATTTGATACATTGTCTGGTGAGGGTGTGGTGTCTCCTGATCTGAACGTTTATCAAACAACACCTGTGCTTCTGAGAAGTGTTCATTTCTCTACTAAATCTTCCTCTGATATGCTGTTTAACCCCTTAGCTGATTTTTACCGCTTTCGCTCATCATGTGTAAAAGCGATTTGAAGCCACATTTTATTAAATGACCCAGACATATTAGATATCATTCTTTCCGTCAGACTCCGCAGATTCATAATATATCATTTTTATATGTATACGTCATGTCCTGCCTGTATGTTATGACAAAAAATGCAATAAAATTAAATTTTTAATCATCTGCAGTGTGTAAAGTGTTTTTTTTTCACATTTTAGCACATGAGCGTTTGCGGTTATGTTTTCTATGGGGTGGCTTGTACAAAAATTAGAAATGGGGACTTGTTACATTTTGTGGGGGGAATTACGTGATTTATAGCAAACGCACCCCATAGAAAAAATCATTAGTGCAGGATCATTGTTCACATTATAATTTAAATGTGAACAATATTGCTGCATTAATAAAAATAACACACAAAAAAATACATGTTTTTTTGTTTTATTTTTTTTTACTTTATACCTGTTCAAGTTGGGTATCATGCTCAGGCCTTTCGATTGACACCCTCCATGACCCCCTAGCTGCCACGGTTTTGGAGATATCGGGGTTCAAATGAACCCCCTATCTCCACCTGGGGATTCCGGGCAGCTAGGGGTTCCCCGGCTATCTGACGTCCTCACGCTATCCGTGAGGACGTCAGGCAGCGAGGGGGGACCCGGGGGGATGAGCCGCCATCCAAGATGGCGTCCCCCACCGGAGCTAGGCCGCACTTCGGCGCCGCAAGGCATCTCTATACACAGCCCCATCAGCATCTCTATACACAGCCTCACAGCATCTCTATACACAACCTCACAGCATCTCTATACACAACCTCACAGCATCTCTATACACAGCCCCATCAGCATCTCTATACACAGCATCTCTATACACAACCTCACAGCATCTCTATACACAGCCTCACAGCATCTCTATACACAACCCCATCATCATCTCTATACACAGCATCTCTATACACAGCATCTCTATACACAACCTCACAGCATCTCTATACACAGCCTCACAGCACCTCTTTACACAACCCCATCAGCATCTCTAAACACAACCTCACAGCACCTCTTTACACAACCCCATCAGCATCTCTATACACAGCATTTCTATACACAACCCCATCAGCATCTCTATACACAGCATCTCTATACACAACCCCGTCAGCATCCCTATACACGACATCTCTATACACAACCCCATCAGCATCTCTAAACACAGCCTCACAGCATCTGTAAACACAGCCTCACAGCATCTCTATACACAGCCTCACAGCATCTCTATACACAACCTCACAGCATCTCAATACACAACCCCATCAGCATCTCTATACACAGCCTCACAGCATCTCTATACACAACCCCATCAGCATCTCTATACACAAACAGCATCTCTATACACAACCCCATCAGCATCTCTATACACAACCTCACAGCATCTCTATACACCGCCTCACAGCATCTCTATACACAACCCCATCAGCATCTCTATACACAGCCTCACAGCATCTCTATACACAGCATCTCTATACACAACCCCATCAGCATCTCTATACACAAACAGCATCTCTATACACAACCCCATCAGCATCTCTATATACAAACAGCATCTCTATACACAACTCCATCAGCATCTCTATACACAGCATCTCTATACACAGCCACACAGCATCTCTATACACAGCCTCACAGCATCTCTATACACAGCCTCACAGCATCTCTATACACAACCCCATCAGCATCTCTATACACAAACAGCATCTCTATTCACAACCCCATCAGCATCTCTATACACGGCATCTCTATACACAACCCCATCAGCATCTCTAAACACAGCCTCACAGCATCTCTATACACAGAATCACAGCATCTCTATACACAACCTCACAGCATCTCTATACACAGCATCTCTATACACAACCTCACAGCATCTCTATACACAACCCCATCAGCATCTCTATACACAGCCTCACAGCATCTCTATACACAGCATCTCTATACACAACCCCATCAGCATCTCTATACACAAACAGCATCTCTATACACAACCTCATCAGCATCTCTATACACAACCCCATCAGCATCTCTATACACAAAATGCATCTCTATACACAACGCCATCAGCATCTCTATACACAACCTCACAGCATCTCTACACACAGCCTCACAGCATCTCTATACACAACCTCACAGCATCTCTGTGAACCCTCAAATGAACCCCCTATCTCCACCAGGGGATTCCGGGCAGCTAGGGGTTCCCTGGCTATCTGACGTCATCACGCTATGCGTGAGGACGTCAGGCAGTGAGGGGGTCCCGGGGGTGGAGCCACCATCCAAGATGGCGGCCCCCACTGGAGCTAGGCCGCACTTCGGCGCCGCAAGGCGCCGAAGTGCGACCCGGTGCCTAAGGGGTTAAAGCAAGGCACCGCTTAAAAGGGGAGACTCTCTCCTTTTAAGCGGTACCTGCCTTTTTTTGTGGGACCTACCGATCGGGAGGGAGAGGGATCTGAACGGACCCCCTCTCCCTTCCAGGCAATCTCCCGGCATTACCGGGGGGTCGCCTGGAAATGACTTCATCGCGCATGGCGCGATGACGTCATTTACGTCGGGAGGAGCTTGACTTCAGCGTCTGAGGACGCTGAAGTCAGAACGCCGCGGGACCCCGGACAGAGAGGTGAGTATCTCCGCTGGGGGTCCCGCAAAGCTGATGACGTGTCAGCAGTGAAGGGGTTAAAAACTTATTTTTTTAAAACTTTTTGTCCTTGTTTCCTGTCCCCCAGGGCACTACCCGGACCCGGACATGTTTTTAAATGTTTCTATACATCATAGAAATCCGCCACTTCACGGGCAGGTTATGGGGACCTCCTAGGCACGACATTTGAAGGAAATTTTCCTTTTTATTTTTAACCCTTATTTCATGGAAAACTCACTGTCCCTTTAAAAATGTTTTTTTTTTTACTTTTTGTCCTTGTTTCCTGTCCCCCAGGGCACTACCCGGACCCCCATACACCTTTTACGGCAAATATCTAGCAAATATGCCGTCTTGGAGGGCACTCTAAAAATTTAATTTTGAGTCCCATTGACTTGCATTGAGTTTGAGTTCGAATTCGAACTTTTGAAAAGTTCGAGTTCGAATGCGAACCGACCACGGGGGTGTTCGGCTCATCCCTAAGCAAAATTACTCGCATTGCAGCTGCTGCCTTTCCAGCTGGTGGACTCTGCTTCCTTCCGTGAATTTGCTGAATGTGCTGTACCACAGTGGCATGTTCCAAAACGCCATTACTTTTCACGGAAGGCCATTCCAGCACTATACCAGCACGTGGAAGACAATGTTATCGAGTCATTGGGAAAGGCAGTCAGCAGCAAGGTGCGTGTGACTTTAGACACGTGGTCCAGCAAGCATGGACAAGGCCATTACATTTCCTTCATGGCACACTGGGTAACTCTGATTGCAGCTGGGAGGGATCCAAGACGGGGCTCTGTGCTGGAGCTTGTTCATCCACCACGGCTCCAGAAAGCTGCTTGTATGAGGTCTGTCTGCTCCACCACCACCTCTCCCTCTTCCTCCTCCTCCTTCTCTGTCTCTGGCGCAGTGGCAGTTAAACCGACGCGTGACAGGAGCTACGCAATGGCTCAAGCAAAAAGATGCCACACTGTGCTTGAGCTGGTTTGTTTAGGGGACAGGAGCCACACCGGGCCAGAAATTCTGTCAGCTCTGCAGGGGCAGGTGCAGAGATGGTTAACACCATGCCAGCTTCAGCTGGGAATGATCGTCTGTGATAATGGCAGCAACCTTCTCTCCACCCTACACCTGGGTAAGTTGACGCATGTACCATGCCTAGCACACGTCCTAAATTTGGTGGTACAGCATTTCCTTACCAGGTACGCAGGGCAGGCAGAGCTTCTCAGCCAGGCCAGAAAAGTGCAGCCACTTCAGACGGTCATTCCCAGCAAGTGTTCGCCTGGCAGAAATTCAAAGAGAATTCCACCTTCCCACAAACCATCTGATCTGTGACATGCCCACCAGGTGGAACTCGACAAGCAATGCTGCAGCGTCTGCACAAGCAGCAGAGGGCAATCAACGAGTACCTGTGTGAGTATGACACAAGGACAGGTTCAGGTCAACTTGGATTCCCCCCCCCAGTGGCTGATGATCAAGGATGCATACACTGTACTGTCACCATTTGAGGAGGCAACGAGGATGGTCAGCAGGGACAATGCATGCATCAGTGACACAGTTCCTTTAGTGTTCCTGCTGGAGCACACTCTGGAGGGAATAATAGATGTGGCTCTAGAGGAAGAGCAGCGGGAGGAAGAGGAGGCCTTCCCTAGCTCTGAAGGCCCCAGTCTTTCTGCAGACAGCATTCCAGTGGGTCCTCCTCAGATCAGACAGGCAGAGGATGAGGAGGAGGAGGAATATTTAAGTAGTGGGGGCATTGAAGGTGGGGATTCCTCAAGGGAAGGTTTTGTGTGCCCAGAAACACAAGGACTAGTACGTAGCTGGGAGGAGGAAGTACACGATGGGGTCATCCTCCTCATTGACCAGGAAGACTCGGAAGCTAATGCCACCCCATCCTACGCTGCATGGGCTCCCTTATCCTGCAAAGCCTGGTAAAGGTCCCCAGGATTCGTGCTATCAAGGAGAGGGATCATTACTGGTTGGCAACCCTTCTTGATCCACGATACAAGGGTAAAGTTGCAGAGCTCATCCTGCCCGCACAGAGGGAGCACAGGATGAAAAAACTTGAGGACGCTCTAAACTTTTTTAGTCCACGACTCCCAGGGACGTCAAATGTAGGCACCCATTGCCAGCGTCTTCACCGTATGGTGCAGGACTACCTAGGGGCAAGGGCAGACCTGGATACCTTTCCAGCAGATGATCTACTGGCTTACTGGGTGTTGAGATTGGATCACTGGCCAGAATTTAGCCAATATGCTATGCAGCTATTAGGTTGCCCTTCATCCAGCGTGCTTTCTGAAAGGACGTTCAGTGCCGCTGGAGGTTTTGTCACAGACAAAAGAGTGCGTCTGTCCACCGACTCTGTAGACTGGCTGACATTTATAAAAATGAATCAGTCCTGGATCAGTAGCTATCAATCCCCTGATGCTGACGTAACGGAATAGATCGGGGATGTCTTCTGCATTTACAAAACCTCCAGCACTGAACTTTTCCACAATACCACAAAGGGGATATGGTGTGAAGGCACTTGCTGCCACCAAAGGCACAATATTTGGCTGCACTGACGCCTGTACCAGATTTATATCATTTTAATTTTTTGAACCGCAGGGTCCAACCCTGCACTCTTCCACAATACCACAAAAGGGTTACGGTGTGAAGGCACTTGCTGCCATGAAAGGCACAATATTTGAGTGCACTGACGCCTGTACCAGATTTACATAATTTTAATTTTTTCGAACGCAGGGTCCAACCCTGCACTCTTTCACAATACCACAAAAGGGTTACGGTGTGAAGGCACTTGCTGCCATGAAAGGCACAATATTTGGGTGCACTGACGCCTGTACCAGATTTATATCATTTTAATTTTTTGGAACGCAGGGTCCAACCCTGCACTCTTCCACAATACCACAGAGGGGTTACTGTCGCCGACACTAAAGGCCCAATTTTAAAGCACCTATTGTTACTTTCATCCAAAGCCTGCATAAGTTTCACCATTATTTAGCCAAAAAATCACTAAACTTGTTCTGCATGTCCTAAAAGGTCTCCTTTTTTAATACAGACTGCTGCCCCAAGCAGTTGTTTATGAATAGATTAAAGAAAAAACGTTTACCATCATTTGAAACGTAATTTTTTTGTTTTTAAATGTTTCTATACATCCTACAAATCCGCCACTTCACGGGCAGGTTATGGGGACCAATCGATATCTTCCAGTGAAGATGTCCATCTGTTCTTAATTGTGTCTCAATTGCAAACACCAGCCTCTTGCAATCGCCGTGTATTTACTTCCTTGATCCACTCAAAACAGGAAACAGGAAGCGGAATCCTTAAACGCCATCTTTAAAAGTCCTTTTTTGGCCCTTAAATCAGAACTTAAGCCCAAAAAGAAAACTAAAGCAGAAAAGAAAAATCAAAAATCGAACACAACACAAAACTAAATGCAATTAACCACATCAATCACCATGTTCAAACCCCAACACCCCAGGTACCCAGTTCATAAATCCACCTCCTCTCTTTTTTGGCCAGAAGTCTCATGAAGTCTCCCCCCCCCCTCCAGTCTAGTTTAACTAGTTCTATACCTAACCATCTGAAGTTTGCAAAATTAAATTGCGGACAACTTAAACAGTGATTGGGGACACTATGATCTTTACCATTCCTAATATTACAAAGATGCTCCATGATACGTACTTTTAGCTCTCTGGTGGTCCTACCCACATACTGCTTGCCACAGGGGCATATTAAAAGATATATAACCCCCTTGCTTTTACACGTGATGAAATCTTTAATAATATAATCCTTCCCTGTGACCGTACATCTAAAGGAGGTGCTTTTCCTACCCAAATATGTGCAAATATGGTAACAGTATGGTAACTGTAGAAACTACAGTGGCAAGAAAAAGTATGTGAACCCTTTGGGATTACGTGGAGTTTTGCATGAATTGGTCATAAAATGTGCTCCGATCTTCATCTAAGTCACAACAATTAGAAAAACACAGTCTGCTTAAAATAATACAACACAAACATTATATGTTTTCATGTGTTTATTAAACATAACATGTAAACATTCACAGTGCAGGGTCGAAAAAGTATGTGAACCCCTAGCCTAATGACTTCTCCAAGAGCTAATTGGAGCCAGGAGGGAGCCAACCTTGAGTCCAATCAGTGTGATATTATTGGATGTGTTGCTGAAAGCTATCCTGCCCTTTATAAACACACACCAGTTTTGGGTTTACTGGTTTCAAGCAGCACTGCCTGATGGGAACCATGCCTCGCAGAAAAGAGCTCTCAGAAGCCCTACGATCAAGAATTGTTGACTTGCATGAAGCTGGAAAGGGTTACAAAAGTATCTCAAAAAGCCTTGATGTTCATGTGTCCACGGTAAGACAGACTGTCTACAAATGGAGAAAGTTCAGCACTGTTGCTACTCTCCCTAGGCGTGGTCGTCCTGTAAAGATGACTGCAAGAGCACAGCGCAGAATGCTTAATGAGGTAAAGAAGAATCCTAGAGTGTCAGCTAAAGACTTACAGAAATCTCTGGCACATTCTAATATTTTCGTTGACACATCTACAATAAGGAAAACATTAAACAAGAATGGAGTACATGGGAGGACACCACGGAGGAAGCCTTTGCTGTCCAAAAAGAATATTGCAGCACGTTTGAAGTTTGCAAAAGAGCACCTGGATGTTCCACAGCGCTACTGGCAAAACATTCTGTGGACAGATGAAACCGAAATTGAGTTGTTTGGAAAAAACACACAACACTATCAGGGTTATCCACAGAGATCCGAATTGCTTGAGAAAGGTAACCGAACGCTGAAAATTAGCGTTCGGTTACCTTTCCTGACCATTCGGCTATCCAGAGAGCAGGCAATTCGCCGAATCCTAGCGAATTGCCTGAACATACGGTGCCTGTTCGGTCCCTATTCGAGGGCAGTGAAATCCCCATGAAAAAGCATTGCTTCGGCTATTCAGAGAACACAAACCAGCAGTGAAAGGTTCCCCTAATGCCCTGCCATTCGGTGATTTCATGCTGCAAATTTATTCAGGAGAATCCCATAGGCTTCAATGTTAAAAATATTCCCGTTTTAATTCAATATCTAATAAACCATTCATTATAAAATTCTGCAGTAAAGAGCCTCTTTATTTATAGATTTTTTAGGATACTCTAAGGATTTTTTTTTTTCAGTTTACTTATTTTTTTTGTAACAGCCCTCTTTATTATCATTCCCTGGACCTCCTGTGTAAATTTCAGACATTTTCGCTCAGTAATTTCTTTGCAAACAGCGTTTCAATTTCACATTCATACAAACGGTTTTGCTAATTTATTCACCTCCCTCGTCTGCGGTCTCAGCTGCTTCGGCTGTGTGTGATCGACTCCTGTTCGGGCTTTTCGACGGGTTTTTCCAGATGTTTTTGTGGCTTTTCAGCGTGCATTCGGTGGGTTTTGCGGTTAGTTTTCGGTGGGTTTACGGCAGCTTTTCCCTGCAATTCGGGGACCCTGTGGTGCTTGCTGAATACACCGCAGGGTCACCGAAATGGGATCGGCAAAAGGAACCGAATTGAAGAGAACGAAAAGTCACCGAATGTGCGGTGACTTTTCGAATCTCTTTGGATAACCCTGTATGTGTGGAGAAAAAACGGCACAGCACACCAACATCAAAACCTCATCCCCACTGTAAAACATGGCGGAGGGAGCATCATGGTTTGGGGCTGCTTTGCTGCCTCAGGGCCTGGACGGATTGTTGTCATTGATGGAAAAATTAATTCCAGAGTTTATCAAGACATTTTGCAGGAAAACGTAAGACCATCTGTCCGTCAACTGAAGCTTCGCAGAGGATGGGTGATGCAACAGGACAATGACCCAAAGCATAGAAGTAATTCAACAAAAGAATGTCTTCAACAAAACAACCTTCTGGAGTGGCCCAGTCAGAGTCCTGACCTCAACCCGATTGAAATGCTGTGGCATGACCTTAACCACTTCAATGCTAAGGACGCGCTCAGCGCGTCCTCAGCATTACCGCTGGTATGCGGAGGACGCGCTGAGCGCGTCCTCGCATTGGGGTCAGCGTTCGGCCGGGTTCCGGCCGATCGCTGGCCCCTCCGGTGCGGGCTGACATCCTGGATGTCAGCCCGGCATCCGGAGCAGTGGCCGCCATTATTAGGTGTCATCGCGCCCCCGCGATGACACCTAATTCAGGCGCCCCCCCCGCATGTGCGGAGGAGGCGCCTGAAAGGGAGGGGGGGAGGTCCTTCGGACCTCTCTCCCTCCCGATCGGCGGCACACAGGGGCTTAACCCAGGCATCATTTGGAAGGGCACAGTCTGCCCTTCCAAATGATGCCTGGCATTAACCCCTGGGGAGCTGGATCGCAAATCGGCGCTGAAAAGCGCCGGTTTGCGATCCTTCCCGGAGCTGGCCGACATCTTGGATGTCGGCCAAGCTTCCGGGAACTCCCCCAGAGGACTGGCGTCATCGTGCGTAGCACGATGACGCCAGTCCTACAGTTAACCCCTAACTGCCACGAACTGTGGAGATAGGGAGTTCCAATGAACTCCCTATCTCCCGATCCGTGGCAGTTAGGGGTTAAATTTTGATATGGTTGGATCGGCCAGAGCATGGCCGTTCCAACGATACCAAACATGAAAGTAAAAAAATTTGTAAAAAAAAAAAAAAATTAAAAAAAAATTAAAAAAAAAAAAAATAAACACTTTTTTTTTATTTTTTTTGGTTTGTTAATGCAGCAATATTGTTCCCATTTCAATTATAATGTGAACAATGATGCTGCATTAACGATTTTTGTATGCGGTGCGTTTGTTAAAAATGGTGTCATTTTCCCCAAAAAAAAATGTAACGAGACCCCATCTCTAATTTTTTTAACAAGCGCACCCCATACAAAATATAACCGCAATTGCTCGCATGTTAAAATGTGGAAAAAAACACTTTACACATTGTAAATTATTGAAAATACATATTTTATTGCATTTTTTGTTATAATATACAAACATGACATAACGTATACATATAATAATGACATATTATGAATCTACCGAGTCTGACGGAAAGAACGATATATAATATGTCGGTGTCATATACTAAAATAAGCCTTCAAAACACGTTTAAACATGATGCGCAAAACAGGTAAAAAATGACCTCAGCACAGGGGCGGGAAAAGCCTCAGCAGCGAAAGGGTTAAGAGAGCGATTCACACCAGACATCCCAAGAATATTGCTACACTGAAACAGTTTTGTGAAGAAGAGTAGTCCAAAATTACTCCAGATCGTTGTGCAGGTCTGATCTGCAACTACAGGAAACGTTTGGTTGAGGTTATTGCTGCCAAAGGAGGGTCAACCAGTTATTAAGTCCAAAGGTTCACATACTTTTTCCACCCTGCACTGTGAACGTTTACATGTTCTGTTTAATAAAAACAAGAAAACATATAATGTTTGTGTTGTGTTATTTTAAGCAGACTGTGTTTTTCAAATTGTTGTGACTTAGATGAAGATCAGAGCACATTTTATGACCAATTCATGCAAAGGTCCACGTAATCCCAAAGGGTTCACATACTTTTTCTTGCCACTGTATAGATTGGATACGCACAATGATTTTAGAGAGATATAGATTAGAAGCAAAACTTCCAATTGTTCATCATAATATGTGTGCTTTTTGAATGTGTGGTGAGGATTGCTTTTAAGCAGCGTGGCGATGCTTGGTTGTATAGGGCGCATTAAAAGTGATTGGTCTGAAAAGAATGGACATATGTTTTGTATTATGTTAATTCCTCTAGAGAGGAGACATCCCTCCAATTTTCTTAAAAATTTACTTTTATTTCACACGGTTAAAATTAACCCTTCTTAATAAATTGCTTAAAATGTCATCCAATTTTGATAATCGATAACATTTTGGCGGTATCACAAATATTCTTTCTTAATGCTGGATTGTGTCGGCCGTTTTACAACCAACGTTGGTATATATCTGTGATATAATTACCCCAGCGAGAATGGTACGTCTACCAATTTGCAGACAGTATGAACTATAATACAACACACAAGTAATTTATATGCACGACTCTTAATCCGTATGCTGACTTGAAATTCGGACCGAAAATGCACCAGCTGTCGGCTTGTATATAAATTCACAATTCGCAGTTACTTATCACTTTCTCACTGCAGTATGCGCTACAAAATACTTCTTAGCCATACAACATATTGCACTTGTTGCTGAACGTAACTACCCTTCAGGTCTCCGTCGTTTGGGACCTGTATTCCTAGTCACACGTTCAATACCACTGGTTAGATTGAATCACCATACGACATACATTTCATTGTGCCAACACAACCAGCACAAGTCTTATTGTTTGCCTTCTATTACCATCCATCTATAACCATCAATAAACATTAGAAGCCTCTCAGGCACGATAAATTGTTGCTCCACACTGATTCTCATCAATTGACAGTGCATAAACATATTATTTGAAGCCTCTCAGGCACGATAAATTATCGCTTCACTGTGATTTCTCGTCCATTGACAGTGCATCAGTATTTTTTGGTTCTAATTAACTCATGACCGCTCAACGTGCGTTTCTCCGCTGTATCACCAGCAGTTTCATCAGGAGCTTAAGAAAATTGGAGGATATCTCCTCGCTAGAGGATTAACATATTACAATAATTGGTGTTTAATCACTTTTTCCCGATTCAAAAGTTTGCATACCGCAGTGGTTGTTCTAAACTAACCTCGGTAGATCTATCTGATACTAACATTTGTTTTGTATGACTGCTGTTTTGCAGCTTTTCCCTTCCCCCTCCCTTTCTTTCTGGTCTAAAAAAAAAAGTCAGAGAAACAAGAAATTGGATACACGCAACAAAGAAATCGGATATGTCTAAGTTTGAGCATAGCTCAATGTGTCTTCATGTTTCTTTAAAATTTATTATGTTATAATTAATAAAATTAATTAATTATTTTATTTTTTTTTAGTTACAGGATATTAATGGATTTGAATTATTTCCAGGTTTATGCCTGCCATCATTTGCAGATTAAGGAATAAAAAATGCTAGCGAAGACAAAGAATGATTTACACCATTCACTCAGATGAACGTTTTCAGCCATTACAGTGCTACATTTACAATTGCTTTCTGATTGAAAGATTGGCCATTAATCGAAGAAATTTTATCACCAACTTATCAATTACTCATGCGATTAAAGAAGATCATTGGTTTGGAATTAAGGAAATAAACTTAACCATATCTTTGCAAATAAACATATATACTATTGTCACGACACTTTCACAAAACAGTTATATTTTATTTTGAACCAATAAGACAGAAGACAAAGAAAGAAGAAAAAAACAATGCATTTTTATATGTTGATGGATCATCATTGTGTTGTCTAAGTGATAATTATTCTGTATATTTTATTATTTTATATTTAATTATTCTTGTTGTTATTATTATTATTCTTTATTTATAAATCGCCAGCATATTCCGCAGCGCTGTACAATAGGCACAGTATAGACAGGGTTACAATACATTGAACAACATTTCACTACCCAGGACATACTTGAAAACGAGAGAAATCTCAATGTATCCTTCCTGGTAAAATCCTTTATAAATAAATAAATTTGACAAACAGTACAGGAGGAGATGAGGGCCCTATTCCCGTAGGAACTCACAATCTAGGAGGGTTGGGGTTGGAAACAGGAGGAGAGGACTGCAAGGTGAGAGAGTCAAATTCCCTGACACATTTAGGATTATTGGATATCACATCCAATTAAAATTAGAATTAATTAATGTATTTAAGAACATATAACTTAATGCATTTGCATAAATACGTTTCATGGTATATTTATTGTTAAATGGAATATAGTTTATTTCAGGTCTAAATGATTATAGGAAAGTTTTAATTCAGTAAAATTAAGAGTTTTTTTTGTTTTGTTTCAAAACACCAAACAAGAATGGATAGCAATAAATAATTTTTTTTGATATTAAAATAGGTGGAGTATGCACTTCAGTTATTTCCCTTTTGAGCTAAAGATGCGTATATACAGTCAGGTCCAGAAATATTGGGACATCGACACAATTCTAACATCTTTGGCTCTATACACCACCACAATGGAGTTGGAATGAAACAAACAAAATGTGCTTTAACTGTAGACTGTCAGCTTTAATTTGAGGGTATGTACATCCAACTCAGGTGAATGGTGTAGGACTTACAGCAGTTTGCAGATGTGCCTCCCACTTGTTAAGGGACCAAAAGTAATGGGACAATTGGCTTCTCAGCTGTTCCATGGCCAGGTGTGTGATATTCCCTCATTACCCCAATTACAATGTGCAGATAAAAGGCCCAGAGTTCATTTCAAGTGTGCTATTTGCAATATTTGGAATCTGTTGCTGTCAACTCTCAAGATGAGATCCAAAGACCTGTCACTATCAGTGAAGCAAGCCATCATTAGGCTGAAGAAACAAAACAAACCCATCAGAGAGATAGCAAGAACATTAGGCCAAAACAACTGTTTGGAACATTCTCAAAAAGAAGGAACGCACCGGTGAGCTCAGCAACACCAAAAGACCCGGGAGACTACGGAAAACAACTGTGGTGGATGACCGAAGAATTCTTTCCCTGGTGAAGAAAACACCCTTCACAACAGTTGGCCAGATCAAGAACACTCTCCAGGAGGTAGGTGTATGTGTGTCAAAGTCAACAATCAAGAGAAGACTTCACCAGAGTAAATACAGAGGGTTCACCACAAGATGTAAACCATTGGTGAGCCTCAAAAACAGGAAGGCCAGATTAGAGTTTGCCAAACAACACCTAAAAAAGCCTTCACAGTTCTGGAACAAGATCCTATGGACAGATGAGACCAAGATCAACTTGTACCAGAGTGATGGGAAGAGAAGAGTATGTAGAAGGAAAGGAACTGCTCATGCTAAGCATACCACCTCATCAGTGAAGCATGGCGGTGGTAGTGTCATGGCGTGGGCATGTATGGCTGCCAATGGAACTGGTTCTCTTGTATTTATTGATGATGTGACTGCTGACAAAAGCAGCAGGATGAATTCTGAAGTGTTTCAGGCAATATTATCTGCTCACATTCAGCCAGATGCTGCAGAACTCATTGGACGGCGCTTCACAGTGCAGATGGACAATGACCCAAAGCATACTGCAAAAGCAACCAAAGAGTTTTTGAAGGGACAGAAGTGGAATGTTATGCAATGGCCAAGTCAATCACCTGACCTGAATCCCATTGAGCATGCATTTCATTTGCTGAAGACAAAACTGAAGGGAAAATGCCCCAAGAACAAATAAAAACTGAAGACAGTTACAGTAGAGGCCTGGCAGAGCATCACCAGGGATGAAACCCAGCATCTGGTGATGTCTATGCGTTCCAGACTTCAGGCTGTGATTGACTGCAAAGGATTTGTAACCAAGTATTAAGAAGGAAAAGTTTGATTTATGATTATTATTCTGTCCCATTACTTTTGGTCCCTTAACAAGTGGGAGGCACATCTGCAAACTGCTGTAAGTCCTACACCGTTCACCTGAGTTGGATGTACATACCCTCAAATTAAAGCTGACAGCCTGCAGTTAAAACACATTGTGTTTGTCTCATTCCAACTCCAATGTTGTGGTGTATAGAGCCAAAGATGTTAGAATTGTGTCGATGTCCCAATATTTCTGGACTTGACTGTATATATATTTTTGTTTTCTAATGCAATGAGTCAGACGAAGTAGGATTCTTTTTTTTGTTGCGTGAGGCCCATAGGCTTTGTGGGAAATCTTAAAATTTATTATCTGTGTTTCTTCCTGTGTAATTAACAACATTTTATTTGTTTCATGTACTTAAGAGTGATGTATGAAAATGAATGAATGTGTATACGATTAGAGGGTATACCATATTTTTCTTTTCTTTTATTTCTTTATTTTTGCCAAAACTGTGTCACATCTTCATCATCACAAGGATATCTGACAGTCACCAAGTTCACAATGACTGCATATGGAACGAATCATGGACATTTTGTGTCAAGGTCAAAAGTCACAGGTAATATGCAACCAGCGCATAGAGACAGCTTGTTCAGGAGTCCCTATGTCGGGAGCTCTGATTACCCAGGACATACTTGAAAATGAGAAAAATTGCAATGTATCCTTCCTGGTAAAATACTTTGCAAATAAATAATTCAACGATTATGCGTCTCAAGCTGGGATGTTGCCAAAAGGCCAAACCTTGACCTCGCACTGGATAAGGACCACGGTATTAGATTATGAGATATTATTCTTTTTTTCTTTAATCCTAGATAAGTGTGAGAAAGGATCGGATTTGGGAAAATGAGAATGTATTTCTTGAGCGTGTGTGTGTGTGAATGCAGGTGTATATGCGTTTTATGGAGTGACGCTGAACATAAGAAAACACACAGATATAGATCTGACTCCTGTTGATTATTAGATAGATGAACTTTTAAATTCAAGTTATTATATTTTTCTTGTTCGGTGAAGTACATTTTGGGAAATGGGAGTAAATAGTTATTTAATGTCTAGATTAGGCATTTGGCCCAGGCCAAGTGTGGTTCACTGGTAGAGTGAATCTTGATAGATAAGTGTATTTTATGCTCATAAAGGGCCTCCTTGGGAAATCCTTTTCATACATCATAAAGGTATTGAGGTATTTAATGAGTAATTACTAGACTTTTTTTCTTCCCCATCTTTCTTCATTTTCTTTTTTGAGAAGGAACTTGCACAGGTTTTTTGGAATTCCAATTATGGTAATTATAAATAGGAATACTGATTATGTTTGTTAATTTATTTTTTAACACCCTAGATGTAGCAAATGCCTTTAATGATTATTTTGTTGGATGCGCCACCACCCCGATTGCTAAGCTAGCAAATGACATGCATTCTGAAAGGCAGCACGCAGGTCAGGCCCCTCCAACTGTGCAAAGACCCTGTATCAGAGAGAAATTCCGTTTTAGACCAGTGCCTGTCAGTGTCATTACTAAACTTTTCCAAAATCAAAAAATGAATTACCAGTCTGGACCTGATCAAATCCCAGCAATGCTGTTGAAAATCAGTGCGCCAGCAATTTCAAAACCTGTTGCAACTATAATCAATGACTCACTGGTGACTGGATACATACCCAAACTCTGGAAGACGGCAAGGGTGGCAACTATCCATAAAAGTGGAGACAAGACTTTGGTATCCAACTCCCGCTTGATATCATTGCTCCCTATAATGTCAAAAATTCTGGAAAAATGTGTCTATACTCAATTACGTGATTATTATCAGTATTGGAACTATTTAACCCCAGATCAATCAGGCTTTCATCCAAATGATTCAACTACAACTGCCCTTTTAAAAGTTTGTACTGATATCCAAGATGGCATGGAACAAGGAAACCGAACTGGAGCCATCTTCCTTGATTTTGCCAAGGCCTTTGACACAGTAGACCATGGCATCTTATTACAAAAACTTAAAAACTCTGGTATTGGTGAATGCACGCTAACCTGGTTTCAATCATATGTATCTGAACGGTTGCAATAGGTGTCTATTTCTGGCAGCTCCTCCCTCCCCCTCCCAGTCACATGCGGTGTACCCCAAGGCTCGATACTTGGCCCCCTGCTATTCACGATATTTGTAAATGATCTGCCCAACGTCTGCAAAGCCTCAACTCTACACATGTACGCAGACGGCATTAATCTATACCAGCAAACCAAATCTCCTGCAGCTCGAGGCCGTGCTGCAAGAACAATTCACAGAGGTAGAAAAGTGGATCAAAGATAAAAAAAAATTCTAAATACTGACAAAACTGTTATGATGCTCTTTGATACAGCACCTAAACTACACAAATTGCAATCGCCCAATCTAGGTGTCAGGACAAGATCAAATGACATGCTGACCACAGTCACTTCTCTCAAATTTCTAGGTATGTGGTTAGACCCAAATCTATCCTTTGGCCCCCACATCGAAAAACTCATCTAAACTTTACCCCAAACTAGGTGCGCTGTACAGAAACAAATCCTGCCTGAGCCCCGCGGTAAGAAAGCAAATTGTACAGCAAATGCTTATGCCAGCTTTTGAATATGGAGATGTAGTGTATGCAGCCGCCCCGCAAACGCACCTTCAGAAACTTACTACATTGTATAACTCATTTTGCTGCTTTGTGCTACAATGTAACTACATGACCCACCATTGTGACATTTTAAAAGAGCTAAACTGGCCGTCGCTGGAATCTAGACGCACCCTTCACCTTTCCAACCTGGTGTTTAAGAGCTTTTCTGGGAAGCTTCCCACCCTACCTGAATAGGCTGCTTCCCCCAGCAGTTCTCTCATCCTATAACCTCCGATCCAGGACCTGCAACTTACTTGCAATACCACAATACAAAAAGACAGTTGCTCGATCCTCATTTTCCTACTGAGCACCACAATTATGGAATAACCTCCTAGATGCCATCAAATCTTCCCCCAATCTAAAGACACTTAAGAGCTCCCTATTAACATACCTCAATACAGAATGCACCTGTAAACTTGTAACACAGTGACTATATACAGAATGCACCTGTAAACATGTAACATGGTGACTATATACAGAATGCACCTGTAAACATGTAACACAGTGATTATATACAGAATTCACCTGTAACATGTAACATAGTGACTATAAACAGACTGCACCTGTAAACATGTAACAGTGACTATATACATACTGCGCCTGTAAACATGTAACATAGTGACTATAAAGCTGGCCTTGTGGAGGTAGCTGGGCCTGTCTGTGGTGCCATTGCCAGCTGAAATGGTACAGTCGAGGAAGTTCACGCTGTGGTTGGAAAAATCCATCTGGAGTTTGATCGTTGGGTGGAACATATTGAATGCCTTGTGAAAGTCTAGAAGGCGTTCCTCCCGAACGGCCGAACGTTCGAATCAAACCGAACGCCCATCCCTAATGAACAGCTGTCGCTCTACAAGGAAAAGAAAAACACCACACAGATCCTTCTAGCTATTTCCTATAACTAGGGATGTGCACTGATTTTTTTTTCAATTCGGTTCAGCTCGTTCGGGTTTTTAAAATTTTTGTTTTGGATTGTTTCGGCTCGTTTCGGCTGGTTTTTCGACTTTTTCTTTCGAGATATCGGAAATTTCGGGGGGTTTTCGGAACGTCTGTTCTTTTCGTGTCTATTCGTTTTGACTTAAACTAAAACTCTGCCGATACGGTAATTCTGCCGATTCTATCGTTTTTTTATTAAATAAAGATCCTTTTTTTCTTATGAATATGCATTACACAACTTTATTTAATCATATTAAAATCGTATGAAAGGAACAAAAATGAACAAAATGATTTAAAAAACACAAAAATACTGATCCAAATGGTTTGACTTTACAAATAAAAACCAGTACAAAAGGTTTTAAAAAAACCCATAACGAATAAAATGATTTAAAACGAAAAAATATATATATTAATGCAGCATATGAATCCGCACACTGCGGGGAAGCGCCTCTCTGCAGTATAATTAATGCAGCATATGAATCTGCACACAATGCTGGGAAGCACCTATCTGCAGTATAATTAATGCAGCATATGAATCCACACACTGCTGGGAAGCGCCTCTCTGCAGTATAATTAATGCAGCATATGAATCCACACACTGCTGGGAAGCACCTCTCTGCGGTATAATTAATGCAGCATATGAATCCACACACTGCTGGGAAGCGTCTCTCTGCAGTATAATTAATGCAGCATATGAATCCACACACTGCTGGGAAGCGCCTCTCTGCAGTATAATTAATGCAGCATATGAATCTGCACACAATGCTGGGAAGCACCTATCTGCAGTATAATTAATGCAGCATATGAATCCACACACTGCTGGGAAGCGCCTCTCTGCGTTATAAATAATGCAGCATATGAATCCGCACACTGCTGGGAAGCGCCTCTCTGTGGTATAATTAATGCAGCATATGAATCCGCACACTGCTGGGAAGCGCCTCTCTGTGGTATAATTAATGCAGCATATGAATCCACACACTGCTGGGAAGCGCCTCTCTGCAGTATAATTAATGCAGCATATGAATCCACACACTGCTGGGAAGCACCTCTCTGCGGTATAATTAATGCAGCATATGAATCCGCACACTGCTGGGAAGCGCCTCACTGCAGTATAATTAATGCAGCATATGAATCCACACACTGCTGGGGAGCACCTCTCTGCGGTATAATTAATGCAGCATATGAATCCGCACACTGCTGGGAAGCGCCTCTCTGCGCGGTATAATTAATGCAGCATATGAATCCGCACACTGCTGGGAAGCACCTCTCTGCGTGGTATAATTAATGCAGCATGTGAATCCGCACACTGCTGGGAAGCGCCTCTCTGCGCGGTATAATTAATGCAGCATATGAATCCACACACTGCTGGGAAGCGCCTCTCTGCGGTATAATTAATGCAGCATGTGAATCCGCACACTGCTGGGAAGCGCCTCTCTGCGGTATAATTAATGCAGCATATGAATCCGCACACTGCTGGGAAGCGCCTCTCTGCTGTATAATTAATGCAGCATATGAATCCACACACTGCTGGGAAGCACCTCTCTGCAGTATAATTAATGCAGCATATGAATCCACACACTGCTGGGAAGCACCTCTCTGCAGTATAATTAATGCAGCATATGAATCCACACACTGCTGGGAAGCTCCTCTCTGCGGTATAATTAATGCAGCATGTGAATCCACACACTGCTGGGAAGCGCCTCTCTGCAGTATAATTAATGCAGCATATGAATCCACACACTGCTGGGAAGCGCCTCTCTGCGGTATAATTAATGCAGCATATGAATCCGCACACTGCTGGGAAGCACCTCTCTGCGGTATAATTAACCACTTCGCTGCTACGGACGCGCTGAGCGCGTCCAGGAAGTTCCCGCTGCTGTGCGGAGGACGCGCTCAGCGCGTCCGATCCTCCCGGCAGCGAAGCGGCGGTGTGAATGAGATCCCCGGCGGCAAACAGTGAGGGACCGACATCCGGGATGTCGGCCCTCACTGTGGGATCATGGGAGTCGCGGTGACGTCATCACGCCTGGCGTGATGACGTCACCTTCAACAGCCGCATAGACAGCCCTTAGGAGGAGGGGGGAGAGGTCCTTAGGACCTCTCTATCTCCTCATCCGTAAGGGCTGCAGTAATAAATGAGGCACCGATGGAAAGCCCAGAGCCTGAGCTTTCCAACGGTGTGCCTCATTATAATGTAAAACGTAAAAAAAATGTAAAAAAAAAAACATAAAGTAAAAAACACTACACACAGGGTCTCTAAGGGCAGTAAAAAAAATCAAAACTGCCCAGATGCCCCCAAACCCCACATTTAATAAAAATACAATCCCCTTTTTATTATTTTATTTCACTTTTTATTGTTACAGCTATGTGATCACTGTAGTAACAATGATCACTTAGCTGTCACAATTATCACTGCCACCTCCAACATGGCCGCTGAGGATAGAAATATAACCCTAAAATGACCCCGTAACCTAGCGATTGACCCTCCAGCCAATCACGGGGAATGAATTTTTCAAATCTTGATAATTTTTTCATTTCTATCCTCAGTCTGCATGTGGATTGAGAGGTGTTAGTGTCGCAGAGGCTGTCTCCATAAAATAGGTGATAAATTCCTAATACACACATTATATATATATATATATATATACACACACACACATATATATACATATATACGCACACACACATATATATACACATATTTACGCACGCACACGCGCGCACGCGCGCACACACGCGTACACGCACACGCGCACGCACACACGCGTACACGCACACACGCGCACGCACACACGCGTACACGCACACACGCGCACGCACACACGCGCACGCACACACGCGCACGCACACACGCGCACACACGCGCACACACGCGCACACACACGCGCACGCTTATATATATATATATAGAATATATTATATACGCACACACACGTGCATATATATATATACACACATATATATATATATAGATACTATCAAACGGCGTAATTTTCTTTTGAAAATACATTTTCAGAAAGCAAATTATGGCTAAAAGGTTTCTAAGCGCTGAGGAAGCAGCTGACGTCCTTATGATGTCAGACTCTGATCTCAGCGCTGATGAATCTTTTGAAGATTCAGGCAGTGACTTTGTCCCTGGAGCATCATCAGATAGTGACGGTTCCAGTGACGAAGAACTACATGATGAGCCACGGCGTGGCCGCATGGAGTTACCAGGGTGCTCCCGTGGTAATGCAGGGACCGCACGGTCTGTAGTTGCACTACCTGATCCTGCACCGGCCCAAAGGCCTATTGCAGGGGTATCTGCAACACAGGCTGTGGCGATGCCTGAACCAGGATCTGACTGGACCTCCCCTAATATGGTCCAGCCAGTATTGCCACAATTTTCTGGCAATCCTGGTATACTAGTGGACACCACTAATTTTGAACCCATCAACTTTTTCAGCTATTTATAGATGATGGGTTCTTGGAATTTATTGTTCAGCAGAGCAATCTGTATGCCGAACAATATTTTCAAGGTCTAGGGGCAGAATTGTTGCCAAGTGCGAGGGCGCGTAAATGGACCCCAACCAGTTTGCCAGAGATGAGGAAGTTCTGGGGCCTCACTCTGCAGATGGGGATTGTGCAAAAACCCAGCATAGCCTCATACTGGTCAAAAAAGAGTACCCAAACCACCCCTATCTTCCCTGCTACTATGAGCAGGGACAGATATTTATTGCTCCTGCGGTATTTGCATTATAATGATAATGCAAATGCTTTGCCCCGTGACCACCCAGATCACGACCGACTGTACAAGTTGCGGCCACTTCTTGACCATCTGATGGCAAGATTTGAAGAGTTATACACTCCAGGCCAAAACTTGTCAGTCGACGAGTCCTTGCTGCTTTATAAGGGACGTCTTGTTTTCAAGCAGTACATCCCTTCGAAGCGAGCTCGGTATGGGATAAAACTTTATAAGCTGTGCGAAAGCTCCAGTGGATACATGTATCGCTTTCGTGTGTACACTGGAAAGGACTCGCAGCTGGCCCCCCTGACTGCCCCCCCGCCCTCTCCACCACTGAAAAAATAGTGTGGGACCTCGCTTATCCACTATTCGGTAAAGGTTACTGTATTTATACAGATAACTTTTACACGGGTGTGCCGTTGTACAAATTTTTGTACAGCAATGGTACTGGAGCCTGTGGCACCATCCGTTCGAATAGGAAAGGCTTTCCAACAAAACAGTTTGGGAAGCAAAAGAGAGGAGAAACATCTGCCTTGCGCTGCGGTGAACTGCTGGCTGTGAAATACACAGACAAAAAGGATGTGCATTTACTTACAACGATACATAACGAATGCACATCTGCAGTTCACGTCAGATGGAGAGATTCCCCTATCATGAAACCCCTATGTGTACAGGATTATAATCGGTACATGGGAGGAGTGGACAAGTCTGACCAGATGCTTGTACCATATCTCGCTTCTCGCAAGGCATATGTATGGTACAAAAAGCTGGCAGTCCATCTGATACAGATGTCAATGCTTAACGCATTCATCTTGTATCAGGCCACTCATGCCCGACGGATAACATTCCTAAAATTTCAGGAATCTGTTATCGAGTCCCTTCTCTGTCCAGAAGAGAATGCTCCCATTGTTGAAGAGGTGGAGGATGTAATTAGGTTGCGTGACCGCCACTTTCCTGGCTACATTCCTCCAACTGAAAAAAGAGTGACCCCATGTAAAAGGTGTCGGGTTTGCGCGCGCCAAGGGCGGCGTAAGGAAAGCCGCCTTCACTGCCCTGACTGCCCCTCCAAACCAGGTCTTTGTGTGCCCGATTGCTTCAAGATTTATCATACAGTGACACATTACTAGTGGCATACCGGGACCGAATTGTTTCTCGGCTGAGAACAAACAGATTTCAGGTTGAGGTATGCCACTGATTTTGTGCTTCTTGATAAATCTGGCTATAGCACCGTTAAGATCTTTGCAGATCTTGATGACATTCTGATGGACACAGTGCAGTGTAATCTGGACAGAGCTTGCCCGGATCATGCTGGCATTTATTCCTGGATAGTGCTATTCCTCTAAATTTTCCCAAATAAAAAAACAAACCAAAACCATCCCCATTATTTTATAGCAGTGTTAATAAAAAAACTACCCACCACGTTTCACTACCCACTCCGGTTCAATACCCACCACGTTTCACTACCCACCTACAGTTCACTACCCACCCCCAGTTATAATGTAATTCACCCCACATACAATAAAATAGGTTGCCCCATCCCCAACAATCTGATGTCCTCCGTACGTCAGATGTAGAAAGAAGCCTCTGAAGACAGATTGAACTGCGGTGTTAATGGTGTGTCTTCAACTTCTTTGTCTCTGCCCTTTTCTTTGCCCCTTCCCTTCACCCACTTCCCTTACCTATCTTCTTTCATGAATGGTGTGTGATTCAGTGAGTGAAACAGATGTGAATGGGGGGGTGTTTCTATTCCACCCCCTCTAATCCTCATTATCTTTCTCTTTTCCCCTTCCGTGTTTCTGCACTTTTCCCTTCTTTGCCCCCTTAACGTCACTCACTCCACTTTTACTAGCTTCTTGCATGAAAGGTGTGTGATTCGGTGAGTGAAACAGATGTGAAAGATGTGTGAATGGTCAGTAACCTGGTTGGGGCCTTGACGTGGCGTTACTGCTCACATGGATGCCCCATGTGCCAATCCAACTGATTGAGTGAATGTAAAATGTGTGGCGGGCTTGTTGTGTGTTTGTGTAGCATTTTGAGTCACTATACAATTGTTGATAGACTACATAATTGTTGATCAAAATTCATGGGGAAAATTTTGTGAATGTTTTTTTTTTTTAAGAAGGCATACCTGCATTTAAATGTCTCTAGCCCAACAGAAAATTAAAACAGACCACATAAAGTATATATTAGGAGAAACTAGACACCCAGATGAATCAAATGAGGGGTTAAATAAAATTCTATCATAAAAATAGAGGGCGCAACAGCATGTGGAATTTCCATTTATTTATTTTTTTGCGCACAAATCCAAATTCCACAAGTTGTTGCGGGCTCAATATTTATGATAGAATAATAAGTAACCCCACGTTTGATTCATCTGGAAGTCTACTTTGTCCGGATATATACTTTATTTGGCATATTTTAGATCCCTGTTGAGCTAGAGCCATTTAATTGCAGGTATGCCTCCTTTCAAAAACCGGCATAAAAAGCTTCTCTAAATTTATTTTGCGCATGGCGCAAATTAGCGCCTCGTGCTCCATCTAGGGGGACCCGGACCACTAAACCTGGGTCTCATTTTTATCACAAGGGTTGGGGCTTTGCGTTGAGCTAGAGAAAGGCCTAGTTTTCAAAGATTTTATCATGTCTGAAGTGATTGAAATAATTTTTTTTTTTTTTTTTGCGCACAAATCCAAATTCCACAAGTTGTTGCGGGCTCAATATTTATGATAGAATAATAAGTAACCCCACGTTTGATTCATCTGGAAGTCTACTTTGTCCGGATATATACTTTATTTGGCATATTTTAGATCCCTGTTGAGCTAGAGCCATTTAATTGCAGGTATGCCTCCTTTCAAAAACCGGCATAAAAAGCTTCTCTAAATTTATTTTGCGCATGGCGCAAATTAGCGCCTCGTGCTCCATCTAGGGGGACCCGGACCACTAAACCTGGGTCTCATTTTTATCACAAGGGTTGGGGCTTTGCGTTGAGCTAGAGAAAGGCCTAGTTTTCAAAGATTTTATCATGTCTGAAGTGATTGAAATAATTTTTTTTTTTTTTTTGCGCACAAATCCAAATTCCACAAGTTGTTGCGGGCTCAATATTTATGATAGAATAATAAGTAACCCCACGTTTGATTCATCTGGAAGTCTACTTTGTCCGGATATATACTTTATTTGGCATATTTTAGATCCCTGTTGAGCTAGAGCCATTTAATTGCAGGTATGCCTCCTTTCAAAAACCGGCATAAAAAGCTTCTCTAAATTTATTTTGCGCATGGCGCAAATTAGCGCCTCGTGCTCCATCTAGGGGGACCCGGACCACTAAACCTGGGTCTCATTTTTATCACAAGGGTTGGGGCTTTGCGTTGAGCTAGAGAAAGGCCTAGTTTTCAAAGATTTTATCATGTCTGAAGTGATTGAAATAATTTTTTTTTTTTTTTTTGCGCACAAATCCAAATTCCACAAGTTGTTGCGGGCTCAATATTTATGATAGAATAATAAGTAACCCCACGTTTGATTCATCTGGAAGTCTACTTTGTCCGGATATATACTTTATTTGGCATATTTTAGATCCCTGTTGAGCTAGAGCCATTTAATTGCAGGTATGCCTCCTTTCAAAAACCGGCATAAAAAGCTTCTCTAAATTTATTTTGCGCATGGCGCAAATTAGCGCCTCGTGCTCCATCTAGGGGGACCCGGACCACTAAACCTGGGTCTCATTTTTATCACAAGGGTTGGGGCTTTGCGTTGAGCTAGAGAAAGGCCTAGTTTTCAAAGATTTTATCATGTCTGAAGTGATTGAAATAATTTTTTTTTTTTTTTTGCGCACAAATCCAAATTCCACAAGTTGTTGCGGGCTCAATATTTATGATAGAATAATAAGTAACCCCACGTTTGATTCATCTGGAAGTCTACTTTGTCCGGATATATACTTTATTTGGCATATTTTAGATCCCTGTTGAGCTAGAGCCATTTAATTGCAGGTATGCCTCCTTTCAAAAACCGGCATAAAAAGCTTCTCTAAATTTATTTTGCGCATGGCGCAAATTAGCGCCTCGTGCTCCATCTAGGGGGACCCGGACCACTAAACCTGGGTCTCATTTTTATCACAAGGGTTGGGGCTTTGCGTTGAGCTAGAGAAAGGCCTAGTTTTCAAAGATTTTATCATGTCTGAAGTGATTGAAATCATTTTTTTTTTTTTTTTTGCGCACAAATCCAAATTCCACAAGTTGTTGCGGGCTCAATATTTATGATAGAATAATAAGTAACCCCACGTTTGATTCATCTGGAAGTCTACTTTGTCCGGATATATACTTTATTTGGCATATTTTAGATCCCTGTTGAGCTAGAGCCATTTAATTGCAGGTATGCCTCCTTTCAAAAACCGGCATAAAAAGCTTCTCTAAATTTATTTTGCGCATGGCGCAAATTAGCACCTCCAACGCTGCCTAAACTTGATCTGTGCAATCAAATTGGATCTATTATTTTATAGGAGGGATATATTTATATAGTTAAGCAAAACAAAAATATTTTACCCCAAAAATTAATATGAAATTATGCAATATAAATCTTGACCTATTATGATTTTTTTTTTTACATTAAATATGATGTTTTTTGAATAAAGTTATGAATAACAAAATAATTTAAAAATGTGTCATAAAGGTCTCTTTTTTTGCGGAATTTTGTCTAGTTTCAGAAAATATATAGCTTTTCCATTTCAATTGGTTTAGATATACTAATTTTATGTATTACATACAATGAGTCATGACATAAGAAAAAAGCAGATTTTTTTGATTTTTTAGAAAACTGCATATTTTTGTACAAAAAAACCATGAAATATTCTCCATTACACCATTTTTAAAAAGGCACCTAATGTATCAATATA
Source organism: Leptobrachium leishanense (assembly GCA_009667805.1). Lineage (NCBI taxonomy): Eukaryota > Metazoa > Chordata > Amphibia > Anura > Megophryidae > Leptobrachium > Leptobrachium leishanense. The sequence goes on along the minus strand of RXON01003937.1, from coordinate 87,015 downwards.
TAACCACAATAGTTCTGGTCATAAAGTGTAGATAGAAAAAAATATGCAATGTTGTTCTTCTGAATTTTAACAAAATTTTACTTTTTTTCCCCCTTTTTTTTTCTTTTTTTTTTTAACTCTTTACTTATACACATAATAATGATAAATTTTGAATCTGTGGAGTCTGTTGAAAAAAAGGATATATAATTTGTCTTGGTCATATAAGAAAACTTGACTTCAAATCGCATCTAAACATGATGAGCACAAAACGGTAAAAATGAGCTCAGCACACGGGCAGGAAATGCCTCAGCAGCGAAAGGGTTAATGCAGCATATGATCTGCGCGGTATAATTAATGCAGCATATGAATCCTCAAACTGACGGTCAGCGCCTCTCTGCAGTATAATTAATGTATACGTCTGTGTTATATGTATATGTATCCTGTCTGTATATTATAACTTAAAATGCAATAAAATTTGAATTTTCAATAATTTACAAGGTGTAAAGTGTTTTTTTTTCACATTTTAACATGCGACTTTGGATCTCTTGATCCTGCATCCCTCTCGAACTACCGTCCCATCTCTCTGCTCCCCTTTGCCTCCAAAATCCCAGAACACCTGGTCTACAACCAGTTTACCAATTTTTTTGCTGCCAACTCTCTACTCAATCCGCACCAGTCTGGCTTTTGCTCCCAGCACTCTACTGAGACTGCTCTGACAAGGGTGACTAATGATCTAGTTGCTGGCAAAACCAAAGGTCACTTCTCTCTTATTCTTCTTGACATTTCCACTGCATTCGACGCTGTTGACCACCCTCTTCTGCTCATGCTGCATCTGCTTAGCCTCAGTGATGCCACTCTCCAGGTTCCCTTCCCATCTCTCTCTTTGCTCCTTCAGTGTCTTTCAGTTGGGGTACCTCAAGGCTCTGTTCTGGGTCCCCTACTCTTCTCGATCTATACGGCCTCTTTGGGAAACCTCATCTCTTCCTATGGATTCAATATCATCTCTATGCCAATGACACCCAAATATACCATTCCTCTCACGATCTCTCTCCTTCAGTGTTGGAACGTGTTACTGTCGGCCTATCAGCTGTCTCCGACTGGATGACTTCCCGTTTCCTAAAGCTCAACCTCTCAAAACACTGAACTTCTCATCTTCCCTCCCTTTAGGACCTCGATTCCTGCACCCATTACCCTTTAGGTGAATGGTGCCACTATTAATTCTACCTCTCGGACTCCAATCTATCCTTTACTCCTCATATTCAGTCTCTAACCAAATCTTGCTACTTCCACCTAAAAAACATTGCGTGCGTCCGTCCCTTTTTTAATCCAGACTCTACTAAAATGCTAGTCAAAGCTCTTATTATCTCCCGCCTTGACTACTGTAACCTACTTCTATCTGGCCTTAAGAGATCCCAGATTATCCCTCTGCAGTCTGTTATGAATGCCTGTGTGACTCATACACCTCACCACCCGCACCTCACATCCCACACCTCACCTCCTGCATCTCTCACACCTCTCCCCTTTGTCAATCTCTACACTGGCTCCTGTTTCCTTTAGAGTCCAATTCATTATATTGGTCACGTACAAAGCTCTCCATAAACGCGCCGCTGCCTACATCTCCCATATTAGCAGGTACTGTATATCCCATCACGACCACTTCGCTCAGCCAATGATCTGATGCTATCAGTTCCTCGTACCGACACCCACAACTCTCGACTTCAGGACTTCTCCCGAGCTGCCCTCTTTCTATGGAACTCCCTCCACGCAACATCAGACTCTCCCTGTCTCTCCAGTCTTTCACTAAGTCTATGAAAAACACATTACTTTAGAGAAGACTATCAGCTAACTCCATGATCCCCATGGTTCATTTCCTGCTCCTTTTCCCATTCAGCCCTCCTGCAACCTGCCTCTTCACTTACCCTATTCACCCTCACCTAATGTGTCACCCCTCTCCTCTTACATTGTAATTGCTCGAGCAGGGTCCTCCCTCCTTCTGTTCCATGTGTGTAACATGTATGTATATTTGTTATTCTGTCTCTCCCATTGTACAGTGCTAAGGAATTTGTTGCCGCTTTTTAAATACTTGTAACTGGGGTTCTTATTGGAAGGGGAAATGACGGGAATTTCAGTTTTGGCAAAAAAATTAAAGGAAGTGGGAAGGCACACAGTTAGAGCTAGCGGAATCACACTCAGTGACACGATTCAGGAGAGCAAGAGAGACTGAGAAGAGAGGTATATTTGGGTGTCATCAGCATATAAATGGGACTGAAATCCAAAAGAGCTCATCAGTTTGCCTAGATAGGCAGGATAGATTGGAAAAAAAGGGGGATGAGTACTGAATCTTTCGGCACCCCAACAGACACAGGCTGTCGAGAGGAGGTACTTCCAAAAAAGAGACACTGAACGATTGTTGGGACAGATGGGAAGAGAACCATGAATGGTTAGCAAATTGAAGGCCTGTGTCAGGGAGAGTTTGCGGAAGTATTAGGGATATGGGGTGGAAGTTGGATGAGCAGTTGGATCCAGAAAATGCTTTTTAAGATTTGGGACTAGTGTTATGCTCAAGGGAAGCAGGGAAAACAAAAGAGGAAAAGGAGACTTTTATGGTATGGTTTAAGGATCATACAAGAGAACTGGTCAGAGTTTTCATAAAAAAGATGGGATCAAGGGTGTAGGTGGCAGAATGAGAAGATAGTTGGACCATAAAGACCTTATGTTCAGTCATAGAAGTAATGAGTTAAACGTATATGGGGATAGACACGATAAAGATCTGGTCGTGGGTGATAATGGTGTTGTAGATATATCAGTTCTTATTGTGTATATATTTGCTGTGCAGAAGTATGCAAGGGCACCATTTTTAAGATTGGTGTGAGGAACAGCTACAGCCGGACAAAGAAAAAAGTTGAAGGTGTCGAACAGACATTTGTGGTTCTGAGTGAGTGTATACAAGATTAGTATAACATGTTTGCTGAGCTAGAATGAGGCTGAGCTGTAGGATTGCAACATACATTTATGGTGGAGAAAGTCTGAGGTGAGGTGAGTTTTTCTCCTTTGGTGTACAAATTTTATCAAGGGTGGAGGCCGAAAAAAATAATAAAACCCTTCATAGCAGTATAAAAAAATGGTTTATTTCAAGTATGGATGAGCGTTCGGTTCGGATCTGTTCGGAGTTCGATTCGAACATCGCCGTTCGGCTGTTCGGCAAACTCCGAACATTTCCGCGTGTTCACCACATGTTCGCCCACAATGCACCACAATGGACCACAATGCACTTTTCCACTGGCCTGAAGCTTGTAATTGGCGACAGCCTTGCACCTGACCACAGGTCAGGTGCAAGACAGGTGCAAGACTATGCCAATCAGGGCTCAGAGTCCTGATTGGGCAAATTTTGCCCAATCATGGGCTCACAGAGCTAAGTCCTGCAGCACACTATATAAGGCTTCCCTGCCTGCAGCCCCAGCGTGTGTGTTTGCAGGAGTGAATCAGAGAGGAGAGGAGATTGTTCTGTCAGGGTGTATCAGTGACGTTGTAGGAGATTTCTGGGAATTAGAATCTGTGTTGGCACTGCCAGGCTATCAGGGACAGTGTGTTTTAGTGAGTTGCAGGAGATTTCTGGGAATTTGAATCTGTGTTGGCACTACCAGGCTATCAGGGACAGTGTGTAACAGTGAGTTATACCAGAGTTCAGCAAATTTGAATCTGTCTTGGCACAGCCTGTTATCAGTGTGTATCAGTGAGTTATACCACAGTTCAGCAAATTAGAATCTGTCTTGGCACAGCCTGCTATCAGTGTGTATCAGTGAGTTATACCACAGTTCAGCAAATTAGAATCTGTACCAATACCACAGAGGGGTTACGGTGTGAAGGCACTTGCTGCCACCAAAGGTAAAATATTTGGGTGCACTGCTACTGACGCCTATACCAGATTCATATCATTTTAATATTTGACTGCAGGGTCCAACCCTGCACTCTTCCACAATACCACAGAGGGGTTACTTACGGCGTGCAGGCAATTGCTGCCACCAAAGGCACAATATTTTTGTGCACTGCCACTGATGCCTATACTAGATTCATATCATTTTAATATTTGACCGCAGGGTACAACCCTGCACTCTTCCACAATACCACAGAGGGGTTACTTATGGTGTGAAGGCACTTGCTTCCACCAAAGGCAAAATATTTGGGTGCACTGACTCCTGTACCAGATTCATATCATTTTAATATTTGACCACAGGGTCCAACCCTGCACTCTTCCACAATACCACAGAGGGGTTACGGTGTGATGGCACTGTTGCCGACACTAAAGGCACAATATTTGGGTGCACTGCCACTGACGCCTATACCAGATTCATATCATTTTAATATTTGACCGCAGGGTCCAACCCTGCACTCTTACACAATACCACAGAGGGGTTACTTACGGTGTGAAGGCACTTGCTGCCACCAAAGGCAAAATATTTGGGTGCACTGACGCCTGTACCAGATTACATAGAAACATAGAAAAATGTCGGCAGATAAGAACCTTTCGGCCCATCTAGTCTGCCCAATTACATGGATACTTTACCTGGATTTATCTTTTGTTTAGGATAGCCTTATGCCTATCCCATGCTTGCTTAAATTCAATTACTGTTTTGGCCTCTACCACTTCTACTGGAAGACTGTTCCATGTATCCACCACCCTCTCAGTAAAATAATGCTTCCTGATGTTACTTTTAAACCTTTGCCCCTCTAATCTAAGACTATGTCCTCTTGTTTTGCTATTTTGTTTCCTTTTAAATATACCCCCTTCCTCTACCTTGTGGATTCCCTTTACGTATTTAAATGTTTCTATCATATCTCCTCTGTCTCGTCTTTTTTCCAAGCTGTACATGATTCATATCATTTTAATATTTGACAACAGGGTCCAACCCTGCACTCTTCCACAATACTACAGAGGGGTTACTTACGGTGTGAAGGCACTTGCTGGCACCAAAGGCACAATATTTGGGTACACTGCCACTGATGCCTATACCAGATTCATATCATTTTAATATTGGACCGCAGGGTCCACCACTGCACTCTTCCACAATACCACAGAGGGTTTACGGTGTGAAGGCACTTGCTGCCACCAAAGGCAAAATATTTGGGTGCACTGATGCCTGTACCAGATTCATATCATTTTAATATTTGACCGCAGGGTCCAATCCTGCACTCTTCCACAATACTACAGAGGGGTTACGGTGTGACAGCACTGTTGCCGACACTAAAGACCCAATTTTAAAGCACTTATTGTTACTTTCATCCAAAGCCTGAATACGTTTCACCATAATTTAGCCAAAGAAATCACTAAACTTGTTCTGCGTGTCCTAAAACGTCTCCTCTTTTTATGTGGGCTGCCGCCCCAAGCAGTCGTTTATGAATAGATTAAAGGAAAACCATTTACCGTCATTTGAAATGTCATTTTTTTTGTTTTATAAATGCTTCTATACATCCTACAAATCCGCCACTTCACGGGCAGGTTATGGGGACCTCCTAGGCACGATATTTGAAGGAATTTTTCATTTTTATTCTTAACCTTTATTTCATGGAAAACTCATCGTTCCTTTAAAAATGTTTTTTTTAAAACTATTTGTCCTTGTTTCCTGTCCCCCAGGGCACTACCCGGACCCCCATACACCTTTTATGGCAAATATCTAGCATATATGCCCTCTTGGAGGGCACTCTAAAAATCGAACGTTCGGGTCCCATTGACTTACATTGAGTTCGGATCGTGTTCGAGTTCGAAGTCGAACTTTTGAAATTGTTCGAGTTCGAAGTCGAACCGAACACGGGGGAGTTTGGATCATCCCTAATTTCAAGCAATTATGGCTTTATTCCCTGATGAGGTCGGTCTGATCCGACAAAACGCATTGGATGTTGGTCCAAATGTTCTTATAAACCCATATTTGCTTGTAATAAACCATTTTTTATACTGTTAAGAAGGCATTTATTATTATTATTTTTTCGGCTGCTCACTTATTCATCTGCTGGAACATTCCTTGGCCATCCATGCACCACTGACGGCAAATACTCAGCAGCCCAATTTTGCCTGGCGTAGTAACACCATAAGCGCAGTTGAATATACCAAACACGGATTTATGCTGCGGTTGCATCTATACGCCTGCTGTTTTCTTAGCTCTAGTGAGTGCATTTCGGAAGGGGGCCATATATATTTTAACTTGTTTTATGCAGTCTTGTGCTATGATATGTTTATTTGCGTATTTTGTGTAGAATTACTTTTTATCTTGATCATTATCGATTAGACGCTTGGCGGAGGAGGATTATCAGGAAGATTAAGATACATATACAGGTTGTTTACTTGGAGCACACCGTTTGTATAAATAGAAATCCTAGTTGTAGTTTAAATGCTATTTATAATATGGAGAGACAGTAGAGAACTAAATCGTCTGTTTGCAAACATTTGTCTAAAAGATGGAAAATGGAATTGTTTCAAAAGATTCTATAAAAATGTAAATTCTGTTAAGAACATTGCTGACATTATGACTCTGTTGGCTTTCAAGGAAACATAATTACACTAATTTAGACACTGACAAAACAAATGAGCTTTTCTTCAGACAAATAATGATATTGTGATTGCTATAGATTTTAATGACACTGCAGCCCTGTGGTAGGCTCACATTTAAAAGCAATTCAAGTTTTCTAAAGCCTGTTTAAAGCATGTGCAGATGTCTGGAAAATTAATCCTATCATATATCCATAAGCTGCACCTTCAGGGCATGAGGTTATGGTGCAGAGCAGATATTCCAAATCAATACATGGCACTTAAAGTATTAGTTATTTTTTACCTTCCCCCTTGCCTAGGGCAGAGAGGGTCTGCAATCTACATTTCTATAGATTAAAAAAGAAAACATCACACTACAGAGAACAACAGAATCCCCTGACTCCATAAAATAGTTTAAACAGGAGTAAAATTTTCACTGTCTATTCACTAAACATTGAGCCGAGGCAGAGTCAGATTAAGGCATTTCACTCGCAGTGATGTGCGCTGTGTATGAGTGTATCACAGAGCTCCACAGCAATTAAACTCGCAGTATTGTGCGGTGTGTATGAGCGGATCACAGAGCTTCACAGTAATAAAACTCACAGTAATGTACGGTGTGTATGAGTGTACCACAGAGCTCCACAGCAATAAAACTCGCAGTAATGTGCGCTGTGTATGAGTGTATCACAGAGCACCACAGCAATAAAACTCGCTGTAATGTGCGGTGTGTATGAGTGTATCACAGAGCTCCACAGCAATAAAACTCACAGTAATGTATGGTGTGTATGAGTGTATCACAGAGCTCCACATCAATAAAACTTGCAGTAATGTGCACTGTGTATAAGTGTATCACAGAGCTCCACAGCAATAAAACTCGCAGTAATGTGCGGTATGTATGAGCGTATCACAGAGCTCCACAGCAATAAAATGCACAGTAATGTGTGGTGTATGAGCGTATCACAGAACTCCACAGCCTAATTTACACCTACCAGGTCCCTCACCCCCCCCCCAGACCCAACCTCTTTCTGATTCATGATGATCCATCCATCCTGCTGGCTGCAAAACAATATAGTCACTCACCAACACCGTCAAAATGATTTCTCAGCAGCAGGGATTCCCAGATTCCCCTATTAATATGACGGGGAATCATGATTAAAGTAAAGACACAGAGGCGAATATTATGCTATTCTTTTCTTTACTTAAGCCGATAGCAGCAAAGATTAACACAAAATACAGACAAATAAAGTATTTTGAGAGAAAAAAAACTCTCTTTTAACAATCAACTAAGACATGTCCAATAGTATTGTCCTTTAGTTTCTTCCAACCAATCAGCGATCAGCCAGGTGTATAAATCCTGAGGTAACCGTTGACCACTCCCCTTTTCTGGTGCGAGACCGATGGAACTTATGACGGAAACTGGAACTTGAAGAACTTGGTAAAACTCGATCCTACGATGAATGGTTTAACGAAAACCCAATTACGCTGAGGGAGAAACAATAATATAAATTAATGCATATCATGACATGTAATAACACTTATAGGTTAACCACTTCAAACTGATTATATACAGACGGGTGGGCAAGAATACTCTCAATCATTCGGGTGGGATAATACTCACCTCCGTGTCTTTACTATAATCATGATTCCCCGTCATATTAATAGGGGAATCTGGGAATTATCCCACAAGACACCGAGGCTTCATATTATGCGAGTTCAAAGCTAATTAATTAATGATTGTGACATATGTATAACTGGTTTAACCACTTGGCTGCCAAGTGGTTCTCCTGTGCTATGGACACGCTGAGCGCGTCCATGCACAGGAGGCAGCAATCCGCCGGATTCCGGTGGATTGCTGCGCCCCCCCCCGGTGTGGGCTGACATCTTGGATGTCAGCCCAGCACTCTGGGACCCCGGCGGGGCCATTAGATGTCATCGCGCCTGAAAGGGACTTCTCCTTCGGACCTCTCTCCCTCCCGATTGCCGGGGGCACAGAGTTAAGGCAGGCACCGTTTGGAAGGGCACAGCCTGCCCTTCCAAACGGTGGCTGTCATTAACCCCTGGGGAGCCGGATCACGATTCTGCGCTGAAAAGCGCCGGATCGTGATCCTCTCCCGGAGCTGGCCGACATCTTGGATGTCGGCCAAGCCTCCGGGAACTCCCCCTGAGGACTGGCGTCTTCCACGAAAACACCAACACGAAGCTCCAGCCTTCAACGGAAACTCTAACATGAAGCTCAAGCTCTTCTCCAACGAACAGAATGGAAGAACTCTTCCTCATCCAATAAAAGCTTCGACATGAAGTTTAGGCTGTCGGAAAATAAATGTATTAAAGATCACCAAGAGCTTATATTAAGAAGGTTTGAAAAAAATCCGTAATGACTACTGAAACATCAAAACCTAATAACCAAATATAAAGGGTGGGAATAACCCAATTATCGGGTGGGATAATACTCGCCTCCGTGTCTTTATTATAATTATGATTCCCCATCATGATAATAGGGGAATCTGGGAATTATCCCACAAGACACGGAGGCTCTTATTATGCGAGTTCAAAGCTTAATTAATTAGTGATAGTGACATGTGAAACACTGGTTTAAAATAACACTCCCTAAAGGTGGATTCTCTGGACCAGTCTGCTGTTTTAAGATGTCTACAAGACGACATCCACGGAAGATAAAACCTTGGAAGCAGAAGCACTCCGGGATGAATGAGCTCCGAACACGGAGACGCCTACACCAGCTCCTGACATGATCCATTTAACCCACCCAGCGAGTGTGGTGGAAGTTACAGAATAGTATGGTTTGCGTAAGGATATGAATAACCTTTGTGATTGGAGTGACCTGTTAGGGGCAGAAACTCTTCCATATTCTTTAAAACAATTACTGGGTAAAGGATAGGACGCTGTGGCAAAACTGGATAGAAGACCTCTGACAATGAAGTCTTTGTCCTATAGGAAAATTTAACATTTCTCCCCGTGTCGGGTAAAACATCTTCCCGTTAAGTTTAGGGCTCGAACGTGTGAGACTCTATTGCAGGAAATCAAGCAAAGTAAAATGGCCAATTTCACAGAAATCCGTTTAATAGACAGAGTTTCATTCTCGGACACTTATCCAGAAAACTAACTAGAATGACATCCCAGATGTTAGAATAACAGAAACGAGGGGTCGTTACACTGTATAACCTTCAATAACCTACATGTAATGGGGTGCTTCCCGGCAGGAATACCAATGAAACCCTGATGTGAAGCAGATATCTCCGATCTGAGGTTATTAATCGTGCGATACGCTTTACCATCCCCCAAATATATGTGTGAAGAAACTAAACAAGTTACTCAAGTTCGCTGTCTTGGAGTTACACTTGACTCTGCTCTTTCCTTCATCCCCCACATCAAGACTCTTTCCTCCTCCTGCCGATACCAACTGCGTAATATTTCCAGAATTCGGCCATTTCTTACCGCTGTCACCACAAAACAACTCATACACGCCCTGGTAATCTCCCGACTCGACTATTGCAATAATCTCTTATCTGGCCTCCCTCTGTCCCACCTCTCCCCCCTACAATCCATCCTGAACGCCTCCGCCAGGCTAATTCACCTCACCCGCCGCTCTGTCTCTGCCGCTCCCCTCTGCGAGTCCCTTCACTGGCTCCCCATCCACTGCAGAATTAAGTTCAAAATCCTTATCCTTACCTACAAAACCCTCACTAACTCAGCTCCCCACTACCTGTCCTCACTAATCACCAAATACACCCCAGCCCGCTCCCTAAGGTCAAACAGTGACCTGCGCCTAGCTTCTCCCCGCATCACCTCTTCCCATGATAGACTGCAGGATTTCTCACGCGCAGCCCCCACTCTCTGGAACGCTCTCCCTCGTACTGTCAGACTGTCCCCTAACGTCTCTTCCTTCAAACGCTCCCTTAAAACATTCCTATTTAGGGAAGCCTACCACCCAACTCACTGACGCAACCATCAATCACTCTCACCTTACAGTCCTCTCCTCCTGTTTCCAACCCCAACCCTCCCAGATTGTGAGTTCCTACGGGAATAGGGCCCTCATCTCCTCCTGTACTGTGTGTCAAATGTTGTTCAATGTATTGTAACCCTGTCTATACTGTGCTTATTGTACAGCGCTGCGGAATATGCTGGCACTTTATAAATAAATAATAATAATAATAATAATAATAAAGGAACTGATATGGGATAAACTTGATGTTGATGCACCAAGAAACCCATGAGTTCCATGTGCTACCATATCTCCTCCTAGTAGAGGGGGCCCAGGAACTCGACAAAAAGGAGGCAGATGCATCTGAAATGTTGAATGAAGGCCAGTGACCCCTGACATTACACTTAACAGCTTAAAAAATTAGTGAAGACTCAAAGAATTCTGAAGTGTTCCCTCCGGGTCTCCCAGGGTGGATGATGGGACATGAATTAGCCTGGGAATGTCCACAGTTTTAGGAGGTACAGGAACCATGGTTGAGACCTCCATAAGGGTGCTATGGGCACTATTGTAGCTAATTGTACCTGTACTAGTCTGATTACTGTTGAAATGAGAATGAATAGAGGGAAAGCGTAAAGCGTCCCTAGCATCCAGGTCTGGACCAGAGCATCCGTGGCCAAAGCCATGGGTCTGGTCTCCAACAGTAGTATTGTGATAAAGGAATATTAAGGCGAGAAGCCAACAAATCTATAGAGAAGGGACCCCAGAGGGATGACAAACGGACAAATACCCTGGTGTCTATTCTCCAATTGCTGGAGTCTATCAGATACTTTAAATTCCAGACCGCCATTACATTGCCAAACCCTGGAATGTATTGGTCTGGACTGAGATATTGTGAGACAGGCAAAATCCTGAAAATATTTTGCTGTCTCTGCCAACTGTTTAGACCTGGGCCACCTAGATGTTTGATATAACGCACAGCGGACAGGTTGTCCATCTTCAGGAGATGGAACTCGCCTGGAAATGCTTAATATAACTTTAATAGCAAACAATCCTGCAAGGAGTTCTAAACAATTATATACAATCCTATCTCTGTGGAAACCCAACTGACAGCATATTTTGCACCTGCATTGTGATGTGGCGTTAAAACGCGGGCGCAAGGGGGAAAACTGCGGGCGCAGGCGGATACGGTACATCTAACCAGGCGGATTCGGGTATATCTAACCAGGCGAATATGGGTATATGTAACTAGACAGACACGGGTATATCTAACCAGGCAGATAGGAGTATATGTAACCAGACAGGTACAGGTATATCTATACCCAGGCGGGTACAGGTATATCTAACCAGGCGGATACAGGTATATCCAGGGGCCTACCTAGAACATTTGGCACCCGGGGTGGATCCTATATTTGGCACACCCCCCAACTTTAATATATAAAAAAAACACACTTTTTTTAATGTTTTCAAAAATATTTTTAGTTCTAGCACTCTGACAGGACATGACGTATACATATAATAATGATATATTATGAATCTGCCTATGGTGAGTCATGCGTCCTCTGTGCTGTGCAATAAGAGGCAGGTGTAGATTATTTTTGAACAATTGTTATTTTTAAGTGATTTTGCAAACTCACAACATATCATTCTCATGCTATGAACAAAAGTACAGATGTGGCTGGTTTTGTTGATGGGAGTTAAGTGTGTGTTGGGGTGGCTGGTTTTGTGTGATGGGAGTTGTGTGATGGGGTTGTGTGTTGGTTGGTTTTGTGTGATGGAGTTGTATGGGTGGCTAGTTTTGTGTGATGGGAGTTGTGTGTGGGTGGCTGTTTTTGTGTGATAGGAGTGGTGTGTGGGTGGCTGGTTTTGTGTAATGGGAGTTTGTGTGTGGGTGGCTGGTTTTGTGGATTGGAGTTGTGTGTGTGCTGGGTGGCTAGTTTTGTGGATTGGAGTTGTGTGTGTGCTGGGTGGCTGGTTTTGTGAATTGGAGTTTGTGTGTGTGTGCTGAATGGCTGTGTTGTGGATTAGCATTTGTGTGTGTGGGTGGCTGGTTTTGTGGCTTGAAGTTGTGTGTGTGTGTGCTGGATGTCTGGTTTTGTATGATGGGAGATGTGTATGTGCGCTAGTGGCTGGTTTTGTGTGATGGGAGTTGTGTGTGTGCTAGTGGCTGGTTTTGTGTGATGGGAGTTGCTGAGCAGAGAATGTGTTTTGCAGGTATGAGATGCTGCTATGATCTTTTTCTGTACTATTCCAGTTTTTTAAGACTCCCTCTTCCCTGTCCCTGTTTACCCTGGGCTGCCTATTCCCTGGTGATGCAGTGAATGCAGCCTGGCCCCCCTTTATGCAGGACCTCACCAGGAGCCAGGCAGCTCAGTGACAAATTTCTGATCAATGCAGTGCTGGTTAAGGAACGGTCCAATTTAAACAGCAGTAAGCAGACAGGGCTTCATATTCTGCTGATACCCACCTTTACCTGCCGATTACTGTCATCTTCTCTCTCTGCACACAAATCACATCCCCTTCCCCTCTCCTAGAGCTGTTGCGGGGCAGGGGAGGAGCTATGGAGAGAGGAGAGGGGGATTTTTATCTCCTAGTACCCCCTAATGACACCCCAATAATCCCTGGTACCTGGGGTGGGCCGTCCCCCCGCCCCTCCCCTAAGTACGCCACTGGAGCTCGGTGATATGCTCACACACAAATTTTGGCGAACTGCCAGCAAGTACGGTGCTGTTCGAAGGCAGTGCAAATCCCCATAGAGAAGCAATAGTTAATCTATTCCGAAATCACCAAACAGCAGAGAACTGTCAGTGAAATGTCCTGATATTCGGTGCTTTCATTCAGCAGGTTTATTCAGGCGAACCCCATAGGCTTCAATGTTAAAAATATTCCTGTTTTTATGCAATATCTAATAAACTGTTTATTATTTTAATCTGCAGTAAAAGTCTCTTTATTTATTGATTTTTTTTTGTATCTTTTAGTCACTTTCAGAATTTTTTCGGCAAAATTTTCCTTTTTTTTTTAATAGCGGCTTTTTTCTGTAACAGACCTTTTTATTATCAATCATAGGATCTTATATGTAAATTCCAGACATTTTCATTCAGGAGTTTGAAAACAGCAGGCCACAGGTTTGGGGCGGCATTCGACGGCCAACTCCCTGCACTTAGAAACATAGAAACATAGAAACATAGAAAAATGTCGGCAGATAAGAACCTTTCGGCCCATCTAGTCTGCCCAATTACATGGATACTTAACCTGGATTTATCTTTTGTTTAGGATAGCCTTATGCCTATCCCATGCTTGCTTAAATTCAATTACTGTTTTGGCCTCTACCACTTCTACTGGAAGACTGTTCCATGTATCCACCACCCTCTCAGTAAAATAATGCTTTCTGATGTTACTTTTAAACCTTTGCCCCTCTAATCTAAGACTATGTCCTCTTGTTTTGCTACTTTGTTTCCTTTTAAATATACTCCCTTCTCTACCTTGTGGATTCCCTTTACGTAATTAAATGTTTCTATCATATCTCCTCTGTCTCGTCTTTTTCCAAGCTGTACATGTTAAGATCATTAAGCCTTTCCTGGTAACTTTTCTCCTTCAAGCCGTACACCATTTTAGTAGCCCTCTCTGAACTCTCTCTAAGATGTCTATATCCTTCTGGAGATACAGTCTCCAGTACTGCACACAGTACTCCAAGTGAGGTCTCACCAGTGCTCTGTACAGTGGCATGAGCACTTCCCTTTCCTACTGCTAATACCTCTCCCTACACAACCAAGCATTCTGCCAGCATTTCCTGCTGCTCTATTACATTGACTACTTACCTTTAGATCCTCTGAAATAATAACCCCTAAATCCCTTTCCTCAGATGTTGAGGTTAGGACTGTATCAAATATTCTATATTCAGCCCTTGGGTTTTTACGTCCCAGGTGCATTATCTTGCACTTATCCACATTAAAACTCAATTGCCACAGCTCCCACCATTTTTTTAGTTTACCTAAATCATTTGTCATTTGGCTGATCCCTCCAGGAACGTCAACCCTGTTGCAAATCTTTGTGTCATCAGCAAAAAGACATACTTTTCCATTAATACCTTCTGCAATATCACTAATAAAAATATTAAATAGAATGGGTCCAAGTACTGACCCCTGAGGTACCCCACTGGTAACAAGACCTTGCGCCGAATAAACTCCATTTACCACAACCCTCTGTTGCCTGTCACTCAGCCACTGCCTAATCCATTCAACAATATTGGAATCCAAGCTCAAAGATTGCAATTTGTTGATAAGCCTTCTATGCGGAACAATATCAAAAGCCTTACTGAAATCTAAATAAGCAATGTCTACTGCACCACCTGTGTCTATTATTTTTGTTACCCAATCAAAAAAATCAATAAGATTAGTTTGGCATGATCTCCCTGAGGTAAACCCATGTTGTTTCTGATCCTGTAATCTATGTGTTTTTAGATGTTCAACAATCCTTTCCTTTAACATGGTTTCCATTAATTTCCCCACTACTGACGTAAGACTAACCGGCCTATAGTTCCCAGATTCCTCCCTACTACCCTTCTTGTGAATGGGCACAACATTTGCTAATTTCCAGTCTTCTGGGACGACTCCCGTTAGCAAGGATTGGTTAAATAAATCTGTTAACGGTTTTTCTATTACATCACTGAGCTCTTAATAATTTAGGATGGATCCCATCAGGCCCCATTGACTTATTTGTCTTTACTTTAGACAGCTGCTGTAGAACCTCCTCCTCTGTAAACTGATATGTAATTGTCTCGTTAGTGTTTCCTCCTAACTGAGGTCCCTTTCCTTCCTTTTCTTCTGCAAAGACTGAACAAAAATATTAGGCTTGTGCACCGATTTTTTTTTTCGGTTCGATTCGGTTCGATTTTTCGGATTTTTAAACTTTTCGATTCGGCTCGTTTCGACCGATTTCGGTTTCGATTTGATTCGGTTCGGCCCGTTTTTCGGGTACATTTTTTTTTCGGAATATCGACCATTTTTCGTATTTTCGTGTCACTGTGCTCGGTTTTTGTATCGACTTTTCGTAATTTCGGAAATTTTCTTTTTTCGGAATTGCACATTTTCCGGAATATCGACAATTTTTCGTATTTTTCGTGTCATTTTGCCCGTTTTTTGTATCGACTCTTCGTTTTTTCGAAAAATTTTCGTTTTTCAGAAAATTTTCGTTTTTACAAAATTTTCGTTTTTCGGAAAATTTTCGTTTTTCGGAAAATTTTCGTTTTTCGGAACATCTGTTCTCCTCGTTTGACACATTTCAAGTCCATTCGAAAAATCCGAAAATATTTCGTTTCGGCTCGGAAAACATTTCAGATCTGAAATTTTCGGATCTAAAATTTTTCGGAAATTCGGCCGCATCCGAAAACACGAATCGGGAAATTTCGTGAAAATTCCGAAATTCCGAAACCCGAAACGGACATCCCTAAAAAATATTCATTGAGGCAGACAGCGAGACTTTTATCCTCTTCTACATACCTTCCTTCTTTTGATTTTAATCTAACGAATCCTTGTTTTACTTTTCTTTTCTCGTTTATGTATCTAAAAAATGTTTTGTCCCCCTTTTTTACTGACTGAGCTATTTTCTCTTCTGCGTGTGCTTTGGAAGCCCTTATAAATTGCTTTGCCTCTTTCTGCCTAATCTTATAGGTTTGCCTATCTTCTTCACTCTGAGTTGTTTTATAATTATTGAATGCTGTCTTTTTGTTCTTCACTATTTTGGCCACTTCTGCAGAGTACCACAGTGGTTTCTTCCCTTTTTTGTTTTTGCTAACAAGTCGAATGCAATTGCCTGTGGCCTTCAATAATGCTTCCTTTAAATAATCCCATTTCTCCTGGACTCCCTTTAAACTTAGAATATTTGTACTCCTGGTGCACCCGGCTGTTTTGGTTTTCCAGTTCACATCAGGAAGATTAAAGTCCCCCATGATAATAACTTCCCCCTTCATTGCCATTTTGGCTATTTCCTCAACCAGCAGATTATCTAGCTCTTCTACTTGTCCAGGGGGTCTATAGATCACACCTACACGAGCTACTGTATGATTACCAAATGTTAGCGTAACCCAAACTGACTCTATGTTCACCTCGCTCACTTTTATTTGGTTTGTTTTTATGTTGTTTTTCACATACAGGGCCACTCCTCCTCCTTTCCTACCTTCTCTGTCTTTTCTATATAAAGAGTACCCCGGTATTGTTATGTCCCAGTTATTTTTCTCACTGAACCATGTCTCAGTAACCGCAACTAAATCTACTTTTTCAGCTGCCATCATTGCCTCCAGTTCATTGATTTTATTGACTAAACTGCGAGCATTTATAGACACGACTCTGAGCTTGTAATTTTTTTCCCCACATGTTGCTTGCACCTTCCGATTTAGTTTTGGGGGACAATCAGGCAGATTGTTTTTTACCCTTTTGTCCCCCCCTCCTAGTTTAAATATTTCTTTGCGAAACCTTTGAACTTCTCACTGAGAACGAAAAAAACAAGAAACAACTTTATTAAGGATAATAATGAAAAACTAATTCACACATAATGAAAAACATACATAAAAAACACAGTGGAGGACAATGATAATGCGTTCTGATATGTCACAAGGACTAAACACCTGTCCTATTAGGACCAGTTGGTGATGGTGCACCCTGAGAATGAGGGTTCCCAATTACGGGTTATATATACAGAAGGTATGGCTCTATTAAAGGTATAGGATGGTTATGCCAAGATTATGAACCACAGGGTTAGAAAAAATGTGCTACAATCAAACATTCCAGCCGATAATTGGCAAACTTCAATTCCTATGGCAATTACACAATTTTTATCATATAAAGGTACTTGGAGCCGACCAACAATTATAGATGAGACACCAAAATTGGTATCCGGTGACCTCCCAAACCAATATAATGGAATGCTTAATTAGCACGCACGGCCATATCGAAGATTCTATGGTTTAAATAGGCACGTAAAGTTATAATGTCTCTATTGTAGGTATAAGATGGTTGTGCCGAAATGTAAACCACAAAAGTAGAACAATGTGCTACGTCAAAAACGTTCCAGCCAAGAGTTGGCGAAAATCAATTCCTATAGCAGGACTACAATTTTATCAAATGAAGGTGCTTGAAACTGACCAGTAATTATAAATGAGACACCAAAATTGGTATCAGATGACCTCCCAGACCAATATATTGGAATGCTTAATTAGCACACTCAGCCATATCGGAGATTCTATGGTTTAAATAAACACATGATATAGAATGTCAAATTGCCGAAGGAGACTTAATTAAGTCACTTATATATCTATTTAAGCAAGATGGTCAACTAGCCCGACAGGAACCTTCATTAAGTTGCATATTGCGATGTCAGCATTAGTTCATTCAATATCCAATACATCTATACATGGCACAGCCGGTGGACACTTAATGAATTGAATTTTAAAGGGGACATTCAATTGTCTTATATAGAAACGTATAGACGAGTGTAGTCTCACGAAAGGATACACTTAGATTGGTGATCAAGTGGACATAATTTCAAAGCAATTGCCATACAATTGGTTTAGGATTGCCGCAATATTTGACAAGATATTATTAATTGTGGAAAAAATAGAATCATATAATTAATATAAACGTAACCATTTACATGGGGTGAATTTAATTTCCAATATATTGGTCTGGGAGGTCATCTGATACCAATTTTGGTGTCTCATTTATAATTACTGGTCAGTTTCAAGCACCTTCATTTGATAAAATTGTAGTCCTGCTATAGGAATTGATTTTCGCCAACTCTTGGCTGGAACGTTTTTGACGTAGCACATTGTTCTACTTTTGTGGTTTACATTTCGGCACAACCATCTTATACCTACAATAGAGACATTATAACTTTACGTGCCTATTTAAACCATAGAATCTTCGATATGGCCGTGCGTGCTAATTAAGCATTCCATTATATTGGTTTGGGAGGTCACCGGATACCAATTTTGGTGTCTCATCTATAATTGTTGGTCGGCTCCAAGTACCTTTATATGATAAAATTGTGTAATTGCCATAGGAATTGAAGTTTGCCAATTATCGGCTGGAATGTTTGATTGTAGCACATTTTTTCTAACCCTGTGGTTCATAATCTTGGCATAACCATCCTATACCTTTAATAGAGCCATACCTTCTGTATATATAACCCGTAATTGGGAACCCTCATTCTCAGGGTGCACCATCACCAACTGGTCCTAATAGGACAGGTGTTTAGTCCTTGTGACATATCAGAACGCATTATCATTGTCCTCCACTGTGTTTTTTATGTATGTTTTTCATTATGTGTGAATTAGTTTTTCATTATTATCCTTAATAAAGTTGTTTCTTGTTTTTTTCATTAATTAGTATCGGGTTACCCCCCTTTCCTTGGAAGTATAAAGTGCTTCCGCTACTTTGTTGTTTTATTCTCACTGAGAACATATGTTCCCCTATGAGTAAGATGCAAACCATCTTTTTTATACAGTTCCTTTCTGCTCCAATTAGAGCTATCATGGGACACAAAGCCAAATCCTTGCTCTCGACACCATTCCCGAAGCCACAAATTAAATTCCCTATTGCACATCTGCCTATCCTGAAAGTTATGCACAGGCAAAACTTCAGAGAATGACACAGTGGACGCAATCTGCTGTAATTCACCTCCAAGAACACAAGAATCTTCCATAATCTCAGAAACCTCATTGCTAGCCAAGTCATTTGTCCCTAGATGGACTAGAACATCCACTTCCCCTTGCTGCTTTGCTTGTTTGACAATATTGAGAATACGTCTCTTGTCTCTACGAGCAGTAGCCCCAGGAAGACATCTCACCAAACCACTACTCTCCAGCTCAACACCTCTTATGATAGAATCACCCAGCAACAATTGCCTTCTATCATGTCCCACCTTTTCCTTATTGTTCTTGGTTGCAGTCCTGCATACTTTAGGCATAGGGGATGGTGGTTCCTCAACTATGGTGTCTGAGCCTACTTCCGTCTCACCACTACACTCTGAAAGTGCCTCAAAAGAATTAAGAAGAGCCACAGACTGTAATTTACACACCAGACCTAATTTAAAACCTTAAGATGAATAGAAAATATCTCTTTGAAACAAAAATCAAAATTACTCACCAGGATATCTCTAAGTGCTCACTTTGAAGGCTTCACTTAGAAGGCTTCCCAAGCTCAATTAGACCAAGCTAATATTGCACAAGCTTTATATAGTCACCTAAGAACACCTCCCCCAGCAAGGCGTGGACAAGTTTAACCACCTTAGCAAATAACACCCAATTGATTCCAATTGTATGCTAATCAGTAAGAGGAATGAGTCACCAGCCTAACCTAATTTACACACCAGACCTAATTTAAAACCTTAAGATGAATAGAAAAGATCTCTTTGAAACAAAAATCAAAATCACTCACCAGGATATCTCTAAGTGCTCACTTTGAAGGCTTCACTTAGAAGGACCCTGCAGTGAATGGTGAATTCACTGCAGGGTGGTGAAATTTGATTCCCCAAAGTGCAGGTAACAACAGAACACCAAAATGTTGGCGTCATTTCAGTGCTCTGTGAGTAACCCCTTTAGTGGTGTTTTTTTTTGCTGCCCCCTGGAAAGTGCCAGCCTAGGCCTTGCCTAACCAGGACATGAAAATTAGTGAAATCTCAATGTTTCCTTCCAGGTAAAATACTTTGTAAAAGTAAAAAAAATAGTGGGTGGTGTCACCCAGTGTGGGCCGCCCCCCGCTCTCCCTAGGGACGCCACTGGGTACATGTAACCAGTCAGATACGGGTACATCTAACCAGGCGAATACGGGTACATCTAACCAGGCTGATACGGGTATATCTAACCAGGCTGATACGGGCATATGTAGCCAGGCAGATACGGGTATATGTAACCAGGCAGATACGGGTATATGTAACCAGGCAGATACGGCTATATCTAAACAGACAGATGCTGTGTGAGTAAATTTCCATTTCAAGTATTTTATAACATGTAAAATAATTTTTTCATAATTTCTAATCCAAACCTTTGTGGTTATATATTCTATAAGGCATTCTTGTTAAAACACAATAGAAATGGAAGCCTGTTACTGCATTTTTCTGAGAAAATACTCAATTTAAACCACAACCTAATTTTTTTTACAAATTTTGCTTTTGTTTTTTGGAGGAGGATTATGTTTTATGAAGAATATAAACTGAAATACTGAATTTGCTCGCATCGTCGGAAATGAGAAGGTGAGTAACGGCAGTGGTATTGCTCATTTTAGACGTGACAAATGGACAATGCCATCACTTTGGAACTAAAATTAAATAAAGTTTGGGGTTTTTTTTGTAAAGATTAGTGACGCAGGGTTCCAAAGTCTTTGCTGCAGTGCGGCACTTTAGGTTTTTGATGGAACAATGCGTAATAACGCATTGTGCCGTCGCCTCCACACTTGTTGGTGACATGAGAAATGAGTTGGTGAGTTAGTGCAGAATCACTAGTCACTTTATCATTGAAAAGTAAACAATACCAGTGAAACCTCACATGACCTTGTAACTGCTTTGGAGTCAGCGTTACAGGGTTCCAAATGCCCATCAGTGCAGACCTATAGGGTTTTACAAAGAGTAACGAAATGCCACCATCATTTTGGTGCTCTCTCTCGTTCCCCACACTACGAGGAATCAAATTCCCAGACCTTGCAGTGAATTCAGAATCCACCACAGCGTCCCCGAAGTGCAGGGAAAATCCGCCACATCGAACGGAAAAACCACTGCAAAACCAATAAAAAAATTAAAACAAAACTGTACGCAACATCCCAACACAAGATAGTTATCTGCCACCTCCACTCCCAGAGGTCCCCTCTGCCACCCTCTGTCGCTTCCTCCCAGCCACTGAGGAGGAAGTCAAATCCTTATTGTCCTCCTCACATCTCACCACATGCCCGCTCGACCCCATTCCCTCACATCTAATTCCTCCCCTCTCCTCCTCCCTCACCCCTGCTCTCACACACATCTTCAACCTTTCTCTCTCCACTGGCTCCTTTCCATCCGCCTTCAAACACGCGCTAGTTACCCCTTTACTAAAGAAACCATCCCTCGATCCCAACTCTCCATCCAACTACCGCCCTGTATCCCTGCTTCCCTTCACATCAAAGCTCTTAGAAAAACTAGTCTTCAACCGCCTCTCCCTCTTCCTGTCCTCCAATTCCCTACTTGACCCCCTGCAATCTGGCTTCCGTCCCCTACACTCAACTGAAACTGCCCTCACCAAAGTCACCAACGACCTCCTAACTGCTAAAAAACACGGCCACTATTCTATTCTCATCCTGCTTGACCTCTCGGCTGCTTTTGACACTGTTGACAACCCCCTCCTTCTACAGACCCTCAACTCTCTGGGTCTCGGTGACACTGCACTCGCTTGGGTCAAATCCTATTTATCCAACAGGTCCTTCTGTGTGTCCTTTGCTGGAAACTCCTCCTCCTCATTGCCTCTATCTGTTGGTGTACCTCAAGGCTCTGTCCTTGGTCCTCTGCTCTTTTCCATCTACACCTCCTCCCTGGGCAAAATCATCAACAGCTTTGGCTTCAATTACCACCTCTACGCTGATGACACTCAGATCTACCTCTCTACCCCTGATCTCTCTCCCCCTGTCCTTTCAAAAGTCAGTGACTGTTTATCTGGCATCTCCTCCTGGATGGCCTCCCACCACCTAAAGATCAACATGTCAAAGACTGAACTCCTACTTATTCCTCCCTCCAATGCCTCCCCACCTCCTGACTTCTCTATCACGGTGGAGGGTATCACCATTTCCCCATCAAACCAAGTTCGCTGTCTTGGAGTTACACTTGACTCTGCTCTTTCCTTCATCCCCCACATCCAGTCTCTTTCCTCCTCCTGCCGATACCAACTGCGTAATATTTCCAGAATTCGGCCATTTCTTACCGCTGTCACCACAAAACAACTCATACACGCCCTGGTAATCTCCTGACTCGACTATTGCAATAATCTCTTATCTGGCCTCCCTCTGTCCCGCCTCTCCCCCCTACAATCCATCCTGAACGCCTCCGCCAGGCTAATTCACCTCACCTGCCACTCTGTCTCTGCCGCTCCCCTCTCCGAGTCCCTTCACTGGCTCCCCATCCACTGCAGAATTAAGTTCAAAATCCTTATCCTTACCTACAAAACCCTCACTAACTCAGCTCCCCACTACCTGTCCTCACTAATCACCAAATACACCCCGGCCCGCTCCCTAAGGTCAAACAGTGACCTGCGACTAGCTTCTCCCCGCATCACCTCTTCCCATGATAGACTGCAGGATTTCTCACGCGCAGCCCCCACTCTCTGGAACGCTCTCCCTCGTACTGTCAGACTTTCCCCTAACTTCTCTTCCTTCAAACGCTCCCTTAAAACGTTCCTATTTAGGGAAGCCTACCACCCAACTCACTGACGCAACCATCAATCACTCTCACCTTACAGTCCTCTCCTCCTGTTTCCAACCCCAACCCTCCCAGATTGTGAGTTCCTACGGGAATAGGGCCCTCATCTCCTCCTGCACTGTTTGTCAAATGTTGTTCAATGTATTGTAACCCGTCTATACTGTGCTTATTGTACAGCGCTGCGGAATATGCTGGCGCTTTATAAATAAAGAATAATAATAATAATACGCATCCGACAAAAGCCGAGCACCACCGCAAAACCGAAAAAAAAGCGTCCAAAAATAAGCAGACGACCTGTTGAACACAGCGCCGACCAGCCGCCGGATGAGCCGACAAACGGGGTACAAAAATATATATATATTGAAAGTTAAAAATTTCAATATGATGTTTGCAAAAAAAATATTATACGAAAATGTCTGGAATTAACATAATGTCATATGAATAATAAGAGGTCTGTTACAGAAGGAAAAAAAAGCTATTTAACCCCATAGTGGCCAGGCGATATTACCATTGTCTTTCCGAAAGTGCCCGCTGCTGTTTTTACGTTTCTGCGCTGTTTGTGTTTAGGTCTAATTTTCCTCTTACTCATTTATGGAACCCACACATATTATATACAATTTTTCTCGCCATTAAATGGACTTGCTAAAGATTAGAGATGTGCAATTTGTTTTGTTCCGAATTCAAATTCAGACGAAAATCACCATTTTCGTAATTGGGGAGAATTTCTGAAAACAAAATATCGACCGTCCGAATCGATCCGAAATGTCAAAATCGATATAACCACAGAAACGAAATCGATTTGGAATGGAGACGAAACGGAACGAAAATAATATGAAATGCTGAAAAAAATAAACATAAACGGAACAAAATGATCAAAAAAGAATAAAATTTGGAATGAAATTATCTGAAATGAAAAAAAACAGAACAAAATTATCTAAAAACAGAAAAAAAAACGGAACCAAATGATCTAAAAAAAACAAACTATCCAAAAATAATTTTAATGCAGCATATCAATCCGCACACTGCTGGGAAGCACCTCTCTGCGGTATAATTAATGCAGCATGTGAATCCACACACTGCTGGGAAGCGCCTCTCTGCAGTATAATTAATGCAGCATATGAATCCACACACTGCTGGGAAGCGCCTCTCTGCAGTATAATTAATGCAGCATATGAATCCACACACTGCTGGGAAGCACCTCTCTGCAGTATAATTAATGCAGCATATGAATCCACACACTGCTGGGAAGCACCTCTCTGTGCAGTATAATTAATGCAGCATATGAATCCACACACTGCTGGGAAGCACCTCTCTGCAGTATAATTAATGCTGCATATGAATCCACACACTGCTGGGAAGCACCTCTCTGCAGTATAATTAATGCAGCATATGAATCCACACACTGCTGGAAGCACCTCTCTGCAGTATAATAATGCTGCATATGAATCCACACACTGCTGGGAAGCACCTCTCTGCAGTATAATTAATGCAGCATATGAATCCACACACTGCTGGGAAGTGCCTCTCTGCAGTATAATTAATGCAGCATATGAATCCACACACTGCTGGGAAGCGCCTCTCTGCAGTATAATTAATGCAGCATATGAATCCACACACTGCTGGGAAGCACCTCTCTGCAGTATAATTAATGCAGCATATGAATCCACACACTGCTGGGAAGCGCCTCTCTGCGGTATAATTAATGCAGCATATGAATCCACACACTGCTGGGAAGCGCCTCTCTGCGGTATATAATTAATGCAGCATATGAATCCACACACTGCTGGGAATCGCCTCTCTGCAGTATAATTAATGCAGCATATGAATCCACACACTGCTGGGAAGCGCTCTCTGCAGTATAATTAATGCAGCATATGATCCACACACTGCTGGGAAGCGCCTCTCTGCAGTATAATTAATGCAGCATATGAATCCACACACTGCTGGAAGCGCCTCTCTGCGGTATAATAATGCAGCATATGAATCCACACACTGCTGGGAAGCGCCTCTCTGCGGTTATAATTAATGCAGCATATGAATCCACACACTGCTGGGAAGCGTCTCTCTGCGGTATAATAATGCAGCATATGAATCCACACACTGCTGGGAAGCGCCTCTCTGCAGTATAATTAATGCAGCATATGAATCCACACACTGCTGGGAAGCGCCTCTCTGCGTATAATTAATGCAGCATATGAATCCACACACTGCTGGGAAGCGCCTCTCTGCAGTATAATTAATGCAGCATATGAATCCACACACTGCTGGGAAGCGTCTCTCTGCAGTATAATAAATGCAGCATATGAATCCGCACACTGCTGGGAAGCGCCTCTCTGCGGTATAATTAATGCAGCATATGAATCCACACACTGCTGGGAAGCGCCTCTCTGCGGTATAATTAATGCAGCATATGAATCCGCACACTGCTGGGAAGCGCCTCTCTGCGGTATATAATTAATGCAGCATATGAATCCACACACTGCTGGGAAGCGCCTCTCTGCGGTATAATTAATGCAGCATATGAATCCGCACACTGCTGGGAAGCGCCTCTCTGCGGTATAATTAATGCAGCATATGAACCCACACACTGCTGGGAAGCGCCTCTCTGCAGTATAATTAATGCAGCATATGAATCCGCACACTGCTGGGAAGCATCTCTCTGCGGTATAATTAATGCAGCATATGAATCCGCACACTGCTGGGAAGCGCCTCTCTGCAGTATCATTAATGCAGCATATGAATCCGCACACTGCTGGGAAGCACCTCTCTGTGGTCTAATTAATGCAGCAAATGAATCCACACACTGCTGGGAAGCTTCTCTCTGCGGTATAATTAATGCAGCATATGAATCCTCACACTGCTGGGAAGCGCCTCTCTGCAGTATAATTAATGCAGCATATGAATCCTCACACTGCTGGGAAGCATCTCTATGCGGTATAATTAATGCAGCATATGAATCCACACACTGCTGGGAAGCTTCTCTCTGCTGTATAATTAATGCAGCATATGAATCCTCACACTGCTGGGAAGCGCCTCTCTGCAGTATAATTAATGCAGCATATGAATCCTCACACTGCTGGGAAGCATCTCTATGCGGTATAATTAATGCAGCATATGAATCCTCACACTGCTGGGAAGTGCCTCTCTGCAGTATAATTAATGCAGCATATGAATCCTCACACTGCTGGGAAGCGTCTCTATGTGGTATAATTAATGCAGCATATGAATCCGCACACTGTTGGGAAGCGCCTCTCTGCGGTATAATTAATTCAGCATATGAATCCGCACACTGCTGGGAAGCGCCTCTCTGCTGTATAATTAATGCAGCATATGAATCCACACACTGCTGGGAAGCGCCTCTCTGTGGTATAATTAATGCAGCATATGAATCCACACACTGCTGGGAAGCGCCTCTCTGCAGTATAATTAATGCAGCATATGAATCCACACACTGCTGGGAAGCACCTCTCTGCGGTATAATTAATGCAGCATATGAATCCACACACTGCTGGGAAGCGCCTCTCTGCTGTATAATTAATGCAGCATATGAATCCACACACTGCTGGGAAGCGCCTCTCTGTGGTATAATTAATGCAGCATATGAATCCACATACTGCTGGGAAGCACCTCTCTGCAGTATAATTAATGCAGCATATGAATCCACACACTGCTGGGAAGCGCCTCTCTGCAGTATAATTAATGCAGCATATGAATCCACACACTGCTGGGAAGTGCCTCTCTGCGGTATGATTAAAGCAGCATATGAATCCACACACTGCTGGGAAGCGCCTCTCTGCGGTATAATTAATGCAGCATATGAATCCACACACTGCTGGGAAGCGCCTCTCTGCTGTATAATTAATGCAGCATATGAATCCACACACTGCTGGGAAGCGCCTCTCTGTGGTATAATTAATGCAGCATATGAATCCACATACTGCTGGGAAGCACCTCTCTGCAGTATAATTAATGCAGCATATGAATCCACACACTGCTGGGAAGCGCCTCTCTGCAGTATAATTAATGCAGCATATGAATCCACACACTGCTGGGAAGTGCCTCTCTGCGGTATGATTAAAGCAGCATATGAATCCACACACTGCAGGGAAAGAACTTCTCTGCAGTAGAATTAATGCAGCATATGAATCCTACAGGAAAAGAGAAGTGAAGCGCACACATCGATTTGAACAAGACAACCATACGTTGCTTCCTTGCTAGAGGGACACGTTCATGGCTTACATTGCCTCAAAAAAATTATAATAATAAATATACATATATATATATATATATCAGGGATCAAAATTTCAAGTCCTGAGCTACTAGCCAGGCCTTAAATGTTACTCGCCACCACTTGACCCACCTAACCCCTACCCTGCCCTTAACTCCGCCCCTAAACACAACCTCTGAAATTATCTTATGAAATTATACTGTTAAATGTTTTATTCAGAATAAAGTTACAAAAATAAATAACAACAACATTAATACCCAGACATCAGATCCCAGATATATGTATACCCAGACCCCAGATACATGTATAGTCAGCCGGAATATGCTGTGCAAGCAGCACAAAATAATTTATTGTGCTGCCTGGGTGTGCATTTCCACTCGCCCTCACTTAATATCCACTCGCCAAATGCGAGTAGGCGAGTGGAAATTTTGAGCCCTGTATATATAGCCGGTATACTACAGTAAAAATACCAGCCGGTACCAAAATAATCCCATAGGTTTCAAGGTTAAAAACAATCTCCATGTTTATGAAATATTTATTAAACTATAAAAAATTTTCACCTGCAGAAAAAAGCCATTTTGTTTATTTTTTAGGATTTTTTTGGGTTAAAGTTTAGGTTTCCTAATTTATGTTAAAGAAACGTGACTTTTTCCACCATAGATTTCAATGTTAAAAAAACCTTGTGTGCTGTCTATCATAATGTTTATGCTTTAATAAGAAGAATCAGTGATAGATTTGTGTAAAGTTGTAATGTACGGTACATTAGTTATAGTGGAGTGTAGCACCATCTAGTGTCCTTTTGTGGTAGTACGGCTGTTAAACCATTTCATATATATTAGTGAATGTATAGGAAGGAAGTTGTCATTAATCAGAGAATGCTGGGTAGAATCTTGACAGGAAGTGAAGCATTCACCATTTTGTGTCTGAAAGTTATTACTGAAGCAAGGCATGTGTTTCTCATCCATCGCCATCTACCCCTAGAGAGCTAAAAAAGTAAGTTTACTGTATCATCTGGTAATGAAAATGCTGTTATGCATGCAATGTGATGTTTATGAAGTATTACAGTTTCACCTGGCTTGTCTTAATAAATCTGAGATCAAAATAAATATGGTATCCAAGTTTGTGAGACAAGAAGGTTTAGCTCGATGTCTTCGGACAGAACACCTTGTGTTTATTATATATTTCTTAAACCGTTTATTATTTTCACTTGCAGCAATAAGATATTTTTTAGGATTTTTCGGCTTTTTCGGGTTGATTTTAAGATTTCATTAGGGTTAGGGATTTCATTTTGTTTTAAATGTAGGTGTTTTTTTTCTTTGCTAAATGCAGCTGTACTATTTTCTCACAGTCAATCTGCGTTCAGCAATGAACTGGATACATTGTGTCAGAACAATGGACAGCTCCAAGCAAGCTTAGCCATGGATCTGACTCCTGAAAGTGAAACATAAGTGGTTATTCAGATAGTGATAGGGAGTCAATATGTTGCTGTTTTATTCAGGTCTCATTTTATTATGAGTTTTTTTCTTCGTTATGTCTTTTGTATCATACCAATTTGAATTTTGGAATGTACCAAAATAACAAATTGATAAAAGTCAGACAAATTGCATGTGTCTAACCCTAATTGTAACCATAACCCTAATCCTAACTTTAACCCTTGCCTTTAGCCTAATCAAACAACAAGCAGAAAATGTATCTTAATCCTAAAACCAATTATAAAACAAGCAAACGTTAACTTTAACAGTAACCCTATTCTAACAGTAAAGCTATTAAACCTAATCCAGAACACTAACACTTATGAATAATATACCAAGGTATATGGGAGCGCATATGGACATATACAAACAGTATAATGAATTGTCAGATATAAAAATGAGTCCGTGAATCTTAAAATCAGGGTTAGTCCATGAATCCTAGAAAAAAGGAAAAAAGACCATTGTGCAGTATGTACTGGAAAACAATTAGCCACACACTGTTGTTTATAGCACTCACAAGCGGGGAGTCTTCAAGACTCTGGATGTACACCTTTAAGTCGCTTTATGGGGGACTCCACCCGTATGGCAATTTTGTATCTTGATAGTAGATGTATCTCAAAAAATAAAAATAAAAAGATAGTACATAGTATAATTCTGTATGACCGGAATATATTTTATGTAAGAGAGACACACTCACGTATTTCAGAACCTCCACTGGTGGGTGGTTCTGTAGTGACGCCTTGGACCTCTTATCATCTGAGGGGGTCCCACCTCATAAATGCCACATTGAAGATCCAGGAAGCATCGGAATAGGAACCCCGAAAGTTGCCAACTTCTTCCAGGGAATTAGATGAATTCTGACCTTCTTGAAGAGTCAAACAAATTCCGTGCCTCTTGGGTATATACCGTGCCTCTTGGGTATATGGCCAAAGATAAAAATTAGGAGATGCAATAAAATTAAAAGATTTATTAATTCATAAAATCGAGACGCGTTTCGCCTGCATCTGCAGGCCTTATCAATCGAATATATTGAACTCCAGTATTCCCCACTTATATACTCGCTAGAAATCATGGTAAATTAGACCCACGAGGGGGGGCGGAGCTAGCCGAGGAAGCGAGCGGCTGCATGCTGAAGGAGCTCCGTGATAAACACGGTTTTTAAAGTTATTTCCGTCGCTTGCTCGCACTTGAGAAACGCTCTACGGTCTCTGGGGGCACTGGGGGACTTGGTGAGTTTGCCTTACCCCCGAAATTGACGCTCCGGAGCGGATTAACCCCCGCGGCACAATCGGGGCCTAGTACTAGCGGCCATTTTAGAAGCCTGGAAGGAGATTTCTGAGACCTTTTACCGCTCTTCTTCCTTGTGCCTGCGCTTTTGGTGACATGCCCACGGTCGCTCACAGAAGCTGCGGTCCAGACAGAGGGACATTCGGGACTCCATGAGAGGTGGGTCCACTTCGAAGGGATGCGATCTCCTCCTCCCCCCCCGGGCTATGACTTTTCGGAAGATGAAGAGGACCCCTGGCACTCGGGTGGTAGCTCTGCGATGACCTGGATCTCCCCGCAATCTCGGACACCAGACTCCCAACCACTATCTGCAGCAGCAAAAAAAAGGGCGCAAAAGAAACGAAAAGCAGCGCTGACGGCGTCTTTGAGTGCCTCACTTACTGCAGGTGGCCTCTCTGACGGGGATTCGGCTGAGGAACACCAGCTTTCAGCCAGCAGTAGTGTGGCTTCATTACGACAGGACGTTTTGAGACAGGGTGCCCAACCGCAACAAACGAGAGCGACCTCACTCGAAACCCGTATGACACAGCCCGAAGAAAGTCGGCAGGAGGAGGATGATGATCTTCCTCTTACGAAAAGAGACCTTCGGAGGATCCTGGACGAACTCCGGGAGATCCGGGGGGTGTGGAAACCTGAAGTGGCGGCGATTCGGAGGAGGTTGCAACAATCCGTGCGCAGGTGACAGCAGTGCAGGCGACGACCTCTACAGTGCTATCGGAACATACTCACCTGTTGGGACAGGTCGCTGGTCTAAGATCCCAGGTCGAGCTTTTGTCCCGCTCTGTGGAGATGCTGGAAACAAGACACCGCCGTCGTAACGTCAGGGTCAGAGGCATCCCGGACTCTGTGTCGTCGAATGAACTCCCAGCTTATGTGTCTCGTTTGGCCCTTCGGATGGCGGGACTCCCTCCTGACAAGCCAGATGTGATCGGATCGGTATTCAGGGTTCGGAAACCTGCGGCGCTTTCGAAGGGGACACCCCGTGATGTCGTGGTGGCCTTTCGTGACGTAGCATTTAAGGTCAAGCTTAGTCTGCTCCTGGAGCAAGAGATCCAGTGAAATTTGAGGGCTCCACGTTGGCTTTGTATCACGACCTTCCATTCCAGACTCTGCTTGCTCGCAGGCGGTTCCGTCCTGTGACTGCGGTTCTTCGTCGGAGGGGATCCGTTATCGGTGGGGCTTGGCGGGAGCATTGGTGGTGACACATAATAATGTCCCCTACACCATCACTGATCCTGAAACCGCCTGGTCCGACCTTGAAGCGGCGGGCATCTCGCCGGACCCTCCGGAACTTCAGCCAGACTGAGACCTGAGCGATATTGTTTATCCCCCCCCCAGCTTTTTTCTTCTCTGTTTACGTGTCACTGGTCTATAGATAAGCTCTGAGTATAATTTATCAGGACAATTTATGGCATTTACGTTGATAGTCCTACATGCTTATGTGTTTCTTTTGTGTTTTCTTCCTTCACTGAGGTTGTGACTTCCTGCTTTTTGTTTTTATTATTCCCTTATTGACCTGTTACTACTTGCATCTTACATTATCTGACTGGCTGACCGTAGTTAGTTTGGCCAGCCCTAGACGGCTGTCTTTTTCTACGTTTGATTTCGTGAATTTCTTGTTATGTATAATTCTCTAAATAAAGAATTTAAAATAAAATAAATTAGACCCACGAGATGCGGCGTGCGGGTCACAGTGTCTCTCGCTGTGCGTTCCGGACGCCATTACAATGACGTGTTTCCGTTTCCGGCAGCGTCGTATGGTGCACCTCCACCTCCATTTCCGGCTCTCCGTGGCTGCAGCATACTGGGCTAGATGACGGATGTTGACATCTTCCTCCATGACACGCCTTTACCTCCGCTCTCGACTTACAGCGAAGGTTCCGTGTTATTCCAAACATTGGGTAATCGCATATTTTATGTACAGAGTGGTCAGGGCATTGGCGCTTTGTCCCAAAAGATCCCAGCCATCAATGGTAGTTCAATATATGTACAGAAGTGCAAGAATATATAAAAATAAATAAAATATATAAAATATAAAAATAACGCTATTGAGTCTATCTCACATAAGAGGTCCGCAGTAAATGAAGAAATCCATATCACCTCATGCAGGCATACCTCAAAAGGCATACATATGATTACAAAATTTGGATATAGACCTTCATCCCCCACATCAAGTCTCTTTCCTCCTCCTGCCGATACCAACTGCGTAATATTTACAGAATTCGGCCATTTCTTACCGCTGTCGCCACAAAACAACTCATACACGCCCTGGTAATCTCCCGACTCGACTATTGCAATAATCTCTTATCTGGCCTCCCTCTGTCCCACCTCTCCCCCCTACAATCCATCCTGAACGCCTCCGCCAGGCTAATTCACCTCACCCGCCGCTCTGTCTCTGCCGCTCCCCTCTGCGAGTCCCTTCACTGGCTCCCCATCCACTGCAGAATTAAGTTCAAAATCCTTATCCTTACCTACAAAAGCCTCACTAACTCAGCTCCCCACTACCTGTCCTCACTAATCACCAAATACACCCCAGCCCGCTCCCTAAGGTCAAACAGTGACCTGCGCCTAGCTTCTCCCCGCATCACCTCTTCCCATGATAGACTGCAGGATTTCTCACGCGCAGCCCCCACTCTCTGGAACGCTCTCCCTCGTACTGTCAGACTTTCCCCTAACTTCTCTTCCTTCAAACGCTCCCTTAAAACATTCCTATTTAGGGAAGCCGACCCCCCGACTCACTGACACAACCATCAATCACTCTCACCTTACAGTCCTCTCCTCCTGTTTCCAACCCCAACCCTCCCAGATTGTGAGTTCCTACGGGAATAGGGCCCTCATCTCCTCCTGTACTGTTTGTCAAATGTTGTTCAATGTATTGTAACCCTGTCTATACTGTGCTTATTGTACAGCGCTGCGGAATATGCTGGCGCTTTATAAATAAAGAATAATAATAATAAATAATAATATAGACCTGGAAAGTGTACCATTGCTCAGAGAAAATGACAGACCTCAAAGTCTATATTAAGACCTCAAGGGGTCATAGTGTCTAGAGTGTAGATCCATCTCATTTCTGATTTAATAAGTCTCTCAGTCAAATTGTCGCCCGCCAGTTGGTACTAATTTTTTATGCTGCCCAAAATTTGGTGCCTCTAGGGTTACATTGGTGTTTCTCGCTATAGTGTGCGGAAACGCTATGTTTGGCAAGATCACTACCTATGTGGTAGAACGTAACCAAATAATGCCAGAAAAAGGGGAGAAAATGTAAATAAAGTAAATGGTGGAAGACAAAAAGGGACTACCCCTATATGATGGATGAACCACAGTTACTCTGATGAGACGTCAGAGTACTAATGTCTCCCAGAGACCAATAATTTTAATAATTAACTTTTATTGAATAAGGTAAAAACAGCAAACAAAAACATAAATGGACAGTGCTCACAAGACAATGGATATTAAAACCAAAAACAATTCTGCTGGAAAAATTATGAAATATAGCGGCAAAAAATGTAATCAAGAGGCAATACAATGAGTAACCTTCAAGGGTTAACTCAAATTGTAAAATGACCAAAATTGGTAGCCAAATGGTGATAGCGAAATGCTGCGCTAAAACAAGCAGAAAAGTGAAAGAACAAGAGACTCCTGTTTAGAAATGGCTCAAATAGCCCAATATAAGCGTATTTCAAAAATAATCCAGATACTAAGTATCAGTGGAACCCAACATAAGGGTATACATACACATTAAGGATCTCGAAATACAATTTCCATGAAAGAAACTAGGAGCTCTGGTCAGAGGAACGCATCCGACGCGCGTTTCGCCAGGAATGGCTCGTCAGGAATGCTTACGGACTGAGAGGAAAGTAGAATATTTAAATTCTTGAAGTTCCATCCCAGCTCATGAAATTGGCCAATGGAACAAGGCTGCAACAAATAATCCAATTACGAGAATATCATGGAGATTGACAACACGGAGAGCCAATAAAAGTCAATGTTTGGTTTAACTACCAAGGAAACTAGTGGAGCGAGCGAATAACGCTGATTTGTTGTATCAATATGAATAGAACTGAAGACTGCCGTGTTGGAATGGATTAGTGAATCCCCATGTAATTGAGTAGTTCTTGTTATCAAATTTGATGTATCACTGGAGTAAGATAGACTGGGTACATGAACAGAATAAATGATTAAAATTGACGATTAGAACATAACGAAAGTAATCTGAAGCCATAATGATACTAAAAAGAACACAAGTGGTGAAACCAATAGACAAATGGTGATAGTGCTCATATATAAAGTGGCGGTCAAAGGAAAGCCACAAAAATTGTAACGTTGAAAATAAATATATAGTGACACAAAAATAACAAAAAAAAGGGGGGAATTTTATCAACCCGATCATTATTGGGTAATGTATGATAAATAAATGAACCCTTGTCAGAGTCACCAATTTGGAATAGTCAAGGAAAATGGTAATAAATGGGACCAAGATATGCTAATGTCAGCGGAATGGTGGTAATGTGAGAAAAAGAATAAACAATTAACGATAAAATGAAAATCGCTGAACAATAACTATAATGATGGGAAGAAAAAGCCAGAATGATTAGCAAACCATAATGGACCAAAAGTGCTCCTAACAAGGTATGTAAATAGCGAACTATCAGTGATGGATATGTTGATAATGATAACGATATGATAAAAGAAGTATACAGCAGCCCCAATGGTAAGATGATAAAAAATGTTTATGAGATGATTGTAGGCATGGAATGGAAAATGAATATGAGAAAAATATAAGAAAAATATAAGAAAAATGCGAAAGTTTGCATAATAATTAAACCAGGAGGTTGACAAGGTAATAATATATAGATATTGCGTAATATATATATTAAATTCTGGTAAATGAGGATATAAGGAGGAACAAGGAGCAAACAATGTATACAATAAATGTATATAAACTATATTGGAAGATGAAGATCAAATAGTCAAATACTCAAATAAAAGGTGTATAATTAAACTCTTCATTAAGACCAAATGGATACAGGGTTTTAAGCGTGTATATCCAAAAGGATTCTCTCTGACAGAGATTTTTGTCAAAATTTCCTTTTCTAGGTCCACAGACCATGTTTTCAATAGCTTGGAAAGAGAGACATGAAGGATTTGAGTCATGCTGATTACGAACATGTCTGGAGACCGAGGTCTCGAGGTTGTTATGTACCGAGTTAATGTGTTGAAGGATGCGGCGTTTAAATTGTTGTATCGTTTTTCCGACGTACTGTACACCACATTCGCACGTGATGAGATAAACAAGTATCTTGCTAGAGCAGTTCATAAATTGCCTAATATCGTAGTGACGTCTAGTGATGTTACTGGTGAATTGCTGTGACTTTTTGACAAATTTACAAGCTTTGCAGTGGGTACAGGTATAGACACCCTTAGGTTGTTGTAACCAAGTACGTGTATTTGTTTCTGGTTGTAAGAAGCTATGAACCAATTTGTCACTCAGGTTTTTTGTCCTCCTTGCAGTGAACGAAGGGCTAGGGGTAAGAACTCTTTCCAGAGATTTTTCCATATGTAGAATGGGCCAGTATTTTTCACAGATGGTTTTTACTTTAGGCCAGCCATTATCATAATTGGCAATAAATCTTATAAGAGTTTTGTCATCTCTTTTTTTCGGAATCAAGAGTTCATCCCTTGAGGTTGAAAGTGCCCTGTGGTATGCTTTCTTTAAACATTTCCTCGGGTAACCCTTGGATAGGAACATGTTTTTTAAGAGGTTAGCTTCTAGTTGGAAGTCTTGGAGAGATGTACAATTACGTCTGGCTCTCAAATATTGGCCTATTGGTATCCCTCTTTTGAGGTTTGGTGGGTGGTGAGAGGACCAGTTTAAGAAGTTATTGGTTGATGTTGGTTTGCGGTGGAGTGTGGTAACCAATTCCAGATCTGAATTGATAATGATATTGAGATCAAGGAATTCAATGTTGGTACCGCCAACCACCAGAGTTAAGCCAAGTCCAATCTCATTGGTGTTCAAGAGAGTCACCCATTCATTCAGCATCTCAATGGGACCCTGCCAAAGGAACAGAATGTCGTCAATATAACGTAACCACTTAATGACGTAATTAGTAAATCTCTTCATCTCGGTGGAGAAAACAATCAATTTTTCCCACCAGGCAAGATATAAATTTGCATAGCTGGGGGCACAAGAAGTTCCCATGGCAGTGCCACGAGTTTGCAGATAGAAATGATTTTGAAATAAGAAATAGTTGTGATTGAGTATATACTCCAGGAGAGCCAAGACAAATTCAGTTTCTTGGTCAGAATGTTTGCCACTCAAAAAGTACTTTGTAGCTTGTAAACCCACTGCATGGGGAATATTGTTATATAATGAGATAACGTCAAGACTAACCAAAATGGTGCCAGAGGAAACATGAATCTCAGATAGTTTGTGGAGAACATGTTGGGTATCTCTGACATAAGAAGGAGTATCAAGTACCAAAGGACGTAAATAACAGTCAATGAATTCACTGACCCGTTCGGTCAATGAGTTGTTACCAGAAATTATCGGGCGACCAGGTGGAGCAATGAGAGATTTGTGTATTTTAGGAAGACAATATAGGGTAGGTATAGTAGGATATTTCGGGAGCAGAAATTTGTGATTTTCATCAGATATTAGTTTAGATTGTACACCTTGTGTTAGTAAGGAATCTAAATTTTTAGAAAATACCAGTGTGGGATCGCTTTCCAATTTCCTATAGCCATCCTTGTCATTAAGATGTAACATACATCGCTTTCCTGTGTCTGATTTGAAACTATTGATCATTTGTTTCTTATTGCCTGTTTTTCTACACGCAATACACTGCCCGCACCCATAAAACCCCAGAGATAGCCCAAACATATCCTTATTAGTAGCAGCCTTATCTACCCTGAGATGATTTTGTTCCAAAGTGATGATATCACACTTAAGTCTAATCTCTTTCTTGAGAAGATATTCTAATTTGTTGGTCAATTTTTTAATATCTCTTGGGTCAGTGGGGCCATTGAAGGTGACCCTGCATTCTTTATTACCATAATGAATCTTTAAGATTACTTAGTGACCCTATCACCTATCAGAAACTTACTAATGATCCAACCAACAAAATTAAAGAAATCTTTTATGAATATCTACTAAGAGGGAAAGATAGGGGAATTTTGAACGATTAGGAATACCGCTATTTGAAAGTTCTACATCCTCGTATTCCGGTATTCTATTACTTACCAAAAATCCATAAGAATTTGGAAAATCCTCCGGGTCGACCCATAGTTTCGGGTATACAATCTATTTCATGTAAGATATCCGAATATATCGACCACCTACTTCAGCCTTTGGTTATGTCAACACCGGCCCATCTGAAAGATAGTATTGCAATTTTGAATATATTGAAAGACATCAAATGGGA
The DNA here is from genome assembly GCA_009667805.1 of Leptobrachium leishanense. Classification (NCBI taxonomy): domain Eukaryota; kingdom Metazoa; phylum Chordata; class Amphibia; order Anura; family Megophryidae; genus Leptobrachium; species Leptobrachium leishanense. Next base: position 49,739 of record RXON01003937.1, on the reverse strand, counting down.
AGATGATTTCATCTTAGCCACGTGTGACGTGAGTTCATTATACACTATAATCCCACATAAAGAGGGCTGTACAGCAGTCGAACATTTTGTGACACAATCAGGTCAATTTCAGGTGGAACAACTTCAATTTATAATCGAGGGAATTAATCTAATCCTCAAAAATAATTATTTTTGGTATGGGGGCGATTTTTTCATACAGTTAAATGGAATGGCTATGGGGACGAGGTTCGCTCCCAGCTATGCCAATCTGTTCATGGCCCATTGGGAATCCGGTGCGGTATGGGCAGGGCATGGCTGGGAGCCTAACCTCGTCCTTTACCGGCGGTATATAGATGACATCTTTATTATATGGAAAGGAGAAAGTGAATCTCTAATTGAATTTATTGCACATTTAAATAATAACCAAATGGGAATCAAACTAGATTCCACTATCAGTAGAGAACAGGTCGATTTTTTTAGACCTTAACATTTACATAGACCAAAAGGTGCTTAAGACTAGGACACACTTCAAACAAGTAAACGTCAATAGTTATATACCTATTGACAGTAATCACTATCCCCCTTGGCTGACCGCTATACCAAAGGGTCAACTAATGCGTATTAGAAGGAATTGCAGCGATATTGAGAACTATACCACCCAATCTCAGAAACTGATAACGGACTTTAGAGATAAGGGCTATAAGGAACAATTCCTGGAATCAACATGCGATGAAGTCCGCAATATTGATAGGCAATGCCTTTTAAGATACAAGCAATGTGATTCTAATACAACTGAGAATGATCCTTTTATTTTAGATTATAATACGAACAATAAAGCGATTAAGGAATCTATTCAAAAACACTGGCCAATCCTGAAAAGAGACCCAGTTCTGAACAAAATTCTAACAGATGCACCTGTGATTATTTTTAGGGGAAGTAAGACGTTAAAAACAGATTTGGTGAAAAATCATCTCAGGGTAGATAAGGCTGCTACCAATAAGGATATGTTTGGGCTATCTCCGGGGTTTTATGGGTGCGGGCAGTGTATTGCATGTAGAAAAACAGGCAATAAGAAACAAATGATCAATAGTTTCAAATCAGACACAGGCAAGCGTTATAAGATTAAGGATTTGATTACATGTATGTCCACTAAAGTTATCTATATACTAGAATGCCCGTGTGGTTCATGGTATGTAGGACAAACATCTAGAGCACTTTACATCAGAATTAATGAGCATATGAATAATATTAATAAGGGATATGCCAAACATAGCGTTTCCGCACACTATAGCGAGAAACACCAATGTAACCCTAGAGGCACCAAATTTTGGGCAGCAGAAAAAATTAGTACCAACTGGTGGGGCGACAATTTGACTGAGAGACTTATTAAATCAGAAATGAGATGGATCTACACTCTAGACACTATGACCCCTAGAGGTCTTAATATAGACTTTGAGGTCTGTCATTTTCTCTGAGCAATGGTACACTTTCCAGGTCTATATCCAAATTTTGTAATCATATGTATCCCTTTTGAGGTATGCCTGCATGAGGTGATATGGATTTCTTCATTTACTGCGGACCTCTTATGTGAGATAGACTCAATAGCGTTATTTTTATATTTTATATATTTTATTTATTTTTTATATATTCTTGCATTTCTGTACCTTTATTGAACTACCATTGATGGCTGGGATCTTTTGGGACAAAGCGCCAATGCCCTGACCACTCTGTACATAAAATATGCGATTACCCAATGTTTGGAATAACACGGAACCTTCGCTGTAAGTCGAGAGCGGAGGGAAAGGCGTGTCATGGAGGAAGATGTCATCATCCGGCATCTAGCCCAGTATGCTGCAGCCACGGAGAGCTGGAAATGGAGGTGGAGGTGCACCATACAACGCTGCCGGAAATGGAAACACGTCATTGTAATGGCGTCCGGAACGCACAGCGAGAGACACTGTGACCCGCACGCCGCATCTCGTGGGTCTAATTTACCATGATTTCTAGCGAGTATATAAGTGGGGAATACTGGAGTTCAATTTATTCGATTTGATAAGGCCTGCAGATGCAGGCGAAACGCGTCTCGATTTTATGAATTAATAAATCTTTTAATTTTATTGCATCTCCTAATTTTTATCTTTGGCCATATACCCAAGAGGCACGGTATATACCCAAGAGGCACGGAATTTGTTTGACTCTTCAAGAAGGTCAGAATTCATCTAATTCCCTGGAAGAAGTTGGCAACTTCCGGGGTTCCTATTCCGATGCTTCCTGGATCTTCAATGTGGCATTTATGAGGTGGGACCCCCTCAGATGATAAGAGGTCCAAGGCGTCACTACAGAACCACCCACCAGTGGAGGTTCTGAAATACGTGAGTGTGTCTCTCTTACATAAAATATATTCCGGTCATACAGAATTATACTATGTACTCTCTTTTTATTTTTATTTTTTGAGATACATCTACTATCAAGATACAAAATTGCCATAAGGGTGGAGTCCCCCATAAAGCGACTTAAAGGTGTACATCCAGAGTCTTGAAGACTCCCCGCTTGTGAGTGCTATAAACAACAGTGTGTGGCTAATTGTTTTCCAGTACATACTGCACAATGGTCTTTTTTCCTTTTTTCTAGGCTTCATGGACTAACCCTGATTTTATGATTCACGGACTCATTTTTTATATCTGACAATTCATTATACTGTTTGTATATGTCCATATGCGCTCCCATATACCTTGGTATATTATTCATAATTAGTTAGGAGTGGAGGATACACTCAGCTGGTGAGCTGCAACTATTATCTATTCTTTATCATCTAATCTATATAGAATTACTGAGCGCCTATACATTCACCTTTTAGGTTGATTTTCAAACACTAACACTTACCCGAACCATAAAATAATCCAAAACAGTAACCGTAGCCCTAAATACATCCCACTCCTAAAATAGTGCTTCTTATATTCAGAATAGGTCTGAAACTGAAATATCAGAAGCTTACAATATTCCTAATCATCTCGTTCCAATTATTTCTAAATATGATATTTCTTGATTCCAAAATCTTCATAACCGAGTGGAGCCAGACACAGAAGATCAAGTAACAAGAAATTAAAAGCACTGTTCACAATAACAAAAACATGACATCAACTACCTAACAATTCTATACAAATAATTATAAAGTGATGTCTTCTCTGCACAATTACTCAAAAATCCATAGCAGACCATTATGACCATGTTGTAAATGTAAATATGAGAATTCCAATTCCCATAGCACAAATCATATCCAGTGTCAGGAGCTAAGCTTGTGGTTACAGTTCATTTAATTAGACTCTAATGTATTTAAACGCTTCATGTGTATCATTTAACATTTACGGATTCCATGGGAATAATAATAATAATAAAAAAATTAGATCCAGTTTGCCAATTTTGTTGTTTTCAAATTCTTTATTTAAGGCAATGTATAACCTAACCAGTAGCGTATGACACACAGTAGATATTGTAGTACAGTAACGGTAGGAAATAACAAAGCCCAATTTTCAAATAATGAATAACAAACCCAAAGAAACTCAATATTGTTGTTTTAAATTCTGATTCCAGACAGCAATATGAAAAAGACAGCCCAGCCTGCTAGATTCATTATCCATGAAAAAGATGCCTCTCTTCACAATTGTAACTACCCAGTTCTTAGTGGTCAGTGTTACATTTGTGTGTGGCTCGTCCTTCAAGGCGCATGGCATACAAAATGCTGCAAACTTCCTGATATAACAAAAGGGACTAACATTCCAAGCAGGCATCTTGTGACTGATAGTGGCAAAGTGTGGAGGAGACAAAGGAAACCAGCCAAATCATCTTCAATCAAAAATACCATTAAATGGGGACAGAGCCAGGAGCAGATGTGATTGGAGGAGCTTCAACTAACCCTGAGTGATAGTTTTTACCGAACATATCTTCTTTTCTGGAGGGCTCTGCAGAGCAGCGAAGACCAAACAACTTTCTTGGAGGCTTCATGTTGGACTACTTCATGCAGGGGTGATTCATGGCTTTCCATGACTTATGTGCTTCCTGACTAGACACCTGTGGGGAAAGATGACCTAGCATTCAAAGGGCAGTGAACTAATGTGCCTCGATGTCTGATGAGTCTAAGAGAGGCCTGAAAGGACACCAATGATGGCAGGAGTGGCATGATGGAGTTCCCCTGCAATCTTTCACCCTGCTATCAGACTCAGGTCTGATTGCAGCTATGTTGATGTTCTTGGAGTGCGCAGTCCCAGCTGAGCTTAACCTGTGTGTTGATGCTTTGCAATGGAGGATGCACACAGTGATGTCCTGGAATTCCCACGAGTATATGATGTCCAAATTGTCTACTCACCTGAGGCTCCTTCATAATGGCTTAGTGTTGCTCTTTCTCATTGCTTCGTGCTAGATATTGTTGGCTAATACTTGTTCTTTTGCTGGATCCAGGCCGACGAGATCGCCACTCCCATCCCAACAGCTTTTCCACCTCCATTTTCCTTTTCCTCGACCAAATTTATATTTATTTCTCATACCACCTGATTGTTATTCTGTGACCACTTAAGTTGGCACATTGCTGAATATATGTTGCATCGCCACCACAGCTATTTTGTTTATCTAGTGTGTTTTATGATTTCCAGTATGAGCATTGTTATGGTTACAGTTAGGGTTAGAGATATACACTTTCTGCTTGTGGGTTTTTTTAGGGTTAGGGTTTTATTTTCTTGTTTTTGGTTAGGGAGGGTTACAGTTTGGGTTAGGATTACATTTTAGGTTTCTTTGGTTAGGATTTGGGTTTGTCTGCTTAAACTTTGTTTAAACAAAAGACCCAAGCTGATTTTTTCACAAACTTATATACATACACACATATATATACATATATATACTCTTACAAGATTCCAGCACAGCCCTAGCTGTAGTTCTTTAGTGTTGTCAGAGTGCAACAACACAAGGGTATATATCCACAGCAAGTGTCCCTCACTGTGTGGCATTAGACATTGAATGAGTGAATTGGTCAGCAATTAAACTCATAGCATGGCATTGTGTGGGATGCTTGCAAGAACAGCAGCAGGGGGTAGATTACAATCTTTTAAAACCTCTATCAGATCTCATTCAGCTGCCATCTCATATAGCATAGATAGCACAATAGACCCCTGCAGCCTTTTCTAAACATTCACTCCTCCGCCCATTGACCCTCCACTACTGTAGAAACCATACCACCGCAGTAAAGTGAAACGTTTACTTATAGTTTGGTAAATGTTGCACCAATGGACAAAATTACAAAATGGAAACAGGAGATAAAAACCTATCTTTTTCCATGCAATTACTTAAGCAAAGAAAGAAAAAAACATCTGTTTTATGATGTGTTTTTGTAATGTACTAGTAATATAGTTACAGCTTATGTTAGTGGTAGTGTCTCTTTAAGAGAATAGTGGGGCATCTGCTAACAATTTAGAAACTATCAGGGTTATCCAAAGAGATCCGAATTGCTTGAGAAAGGTAACCGAACGCTGAAAATCATTAAAAATTAAATATTATAATAATTAATATTATTATTAAAAATATTCCCGTTTTAATTCAATATCTAATAAACCGTTCATTATAAAATTCACACAAACTATTTTGCTAATTTATTCTGCGTCTCAGCTGCTTCGGCTGCTTCGGCTGTGTTCGGCTCCTGCTCGGGCTTGGTTTTCGGCAGGTTAATCCAGATGTTTTTGTGGCTTTTCGGCGTGCATTCGATAGGTTTTGCGGTTAGTTTTCGTCAGGTTTGCGGCAGCTTTTCCCTGCAATTCGGGGACCCTGTGGAGCTTGCTGAATACACCGCAGGGTCACCGAAATGGGATCGGCAAAGGGAACCGAATTGAAGAGAACGAAAAGACACCGAACGTGCAGTGACTTTTCAAATCTCTTTGAATAACCCTGTATGATTCAATATACTGCATTTTTAAAAAAAGCAGTTCAAACATTTAAGGGGTTATTCAGAGAGCACGGAAATGTCACCGACATTTCCGTGCTCTCTCGTTCCCCACACTACGAGGAATCAAATTCCACGACCCTGCAGTGAATTCAGCATTCACCGCAGGATCCCCGAAGTGTGGGAAAAGCCGCCAAAATTATTGGATCTGATCATTTTGGTAAGTTTGCAACGGTCTTTTTAAAAATATCACAGAAATTATCAGATCCGATCCAATACCATAAATCGGCACAAACACGCCACCTGCTCCTTCCAACCCTTCAGACAACCACCAGAAACCTTCCAGACAGCTGCCAAATGCAGCTGATGAGCCGCCGAACACAGCACAGACCAGTCGCAGAAAGAACCCGACAAGCCGGACGGGTAAAAAAGAAAAAAAAAAGTGTCAAATTTGAAACGCTGTTTGCATAAAAACTACTGGACAAAAAGTCTGGAATTAACATACAAAATTTGGTGAACTCCCTGCTCTCTGAATAGCCAAAAGGCCCCAAAATGTCACCATACGGGGAAATTCACTGTTCGGTGACATTTCGGAGCCATATGGCTCTCTTTGAATAACCCCTTTACCGTCTCCAATACATAACATGGGGAGCAAAATCTATTTTTGTCATCTTAAAAAGTGAGGTATAACAAAGTGCTGGCACAAGTTACTGTCAGGACGAGAGTGGTCAAATTTTAACAACTCTAGCTAATTTCATGTGCACAATTCGTGCATGCGCTGCAGCGGGTGGCTCCTCCCTCCGTCAAAGCGTCACAGAGCTGCGCTGGACACCGGGAGGCACGTCAGTACGGGCGCACGTAGTGCGCTCCTCTGACCCTGGCCTTCGGAGGTAAAAAAAAGTCAGAAAAGGCTACATCCATGTATACAACATATTAAAGCCCGCAAATAAAGGTCAGCAAATGTCAGGAGCTGGTCTTGGGGTGGTAGGGTCAGCTCACAGGGTTGTAAGGTCGAGCCCAATATGCTTTGACAAGAAGGAAAAATAGGCAGATATACGAACAATGAAGGGTTTTATTTATAGACACAGGGATATAAAGCAATAAAAGGAAATAATAAAGAAGTGGGTTTAAACACTGAAGACAATGGATAAACATGAATAACGATAATATAAAGCAAGAGGGTGAAGCGCCCACCAGAGATAAGTGCCTAGACCACTCGCTGAATGCTGTATACAGAGGTTCCTCTATATACCTTGATTACAATAAATTATAATAACACAACACAGCGCTTAATGGACGTAGGTCCGTAAAAAAGTGGGATAGACACACTATGGGCAGTATTACAATGTTGGTGCTAACTTAACCAGAGCAGTTGTAAACTTAAAACCTCCATAGGCTATAATGGCTCTGGTAAGTTTACAACAGCTCTGGTTAAGCTAGCACCAACTTTGTAATATGGCCCTAAATGTCCATAGATACAATGATCTTAATTTTCAAATAATATGCTTCTTTATGATGTAAATGGTGGAACGGGTACTGTGGAGGAAAGCAGGTGGAATTATATCTCATTCGTATTCAACTCACATTTGAAGGAGCCCACAGCCCACTCTCGGGAAAACAGCATGCAGGGACTTTATAATAGTATTTTAGATGCCAATATACCCCTCAGTTGGTTCCTCCGGTGTCGCTGAAGTAATGTTGCAGTGTGAATCAATAAAACCAGAAAAAACACGCCTGGTGCAGTAAATCACAGACAATTTAGCAATTTAAAAAAAGGAGCCAAATTTCAACTCACAAACGCAGAGCCTCTATTGACTCCATCACAATTCACACAGGGAATCATATAGGAGTTCCCCAGACCTTCTTTCTCAGGATCAAAAAGGCAGACAGCAATAAAATTGAAGTTAAAAACATTTATTGCTTAAAACAAACAGTGTATATGTACCAGGACGCGTTTCGCCAATAATGGCTTTCTCAGCTGGAGATTACATTCCTGTTCTTGCTGCTGCCTTTTATACAATGAATGTAAAAACAATTATTGTGCAATTGGACAAACTTAAAACCTAATTTTCATCAGATCAGTCATTAGGTTTGCAGAGTAGGACCTGCCAGAGGGTGTATTACATTGACGTTGTTGGCAGGCTTAAAGCAATTCACAGCCGTTCATTGCGAACCAAATTTCCACCATTTTAGTCAACAAAGCTTAGATTTAAGAATTTTTCTAACATGTGGTAAAATCTGGTATAATGTATCCATGCATGACGCTGTTGCTGGTTTTTGAATGTGTTGACCGGAGTGCTCTCTCCTTGGTTTGTTTGTATTTTATTTCTGTGACGCACCCACACTGAAAGCTTAGTTCAGGTTGAGTGCTACCCCTCCCCATGTGTTTATATATATATATATATATATATATATATATACACATATACATACACATTATATTGCCAAACGTATTCCCTCACCCATCCAAATAATCAGAATCAGGTGTTCTTATCACTTCCATGGCCACAGGTGTATAAAATCAAGCACCTAGGCACGCAGACTGTTTTTACAAACATTTGTGAAAGAATGGGTCGCTCTCAGGAGCTCAGTGAATTCCAGCGTGGAGCTGTGATAGGACGCCACCTGTGCAACAAATCCAGTCTTGAAATTTCCTTGCTCCTAAATATTCCACAGTCACCTGTCAGCTGTATTATAAGAACATGGAAGTGTTTGGGAACGACAGCAACTCAGCCACAAAGTGGTAGGCCACGTAAACTGATGGAGCAGGGTCAGCGGATGCTGAGGCACATAGTGCGAAGAGGTCGCCAACTTTCTGCAGAGTCAATCGCTACAGACCTCCAAACCTCATGTGACCATCAGATTAGCTCAAGAACAGTGGGCAGAGAGCTTCATGGAATGGGTTTCCATGGCCGAGCAGCTGCATCCAAGCCATACATCACCAAGTACAATGCAAAGCGTCGGATGCAGTGGTGTAAAGCATGCCGCCACTGGACTCTAGAGCAGTGGAGACGCGTTCTCTGGAGTGATGAATCGCACTTCTTCATCTGGCAATCTGATGGAGGAGTCTGGGTTTGGCGGTTGCCAGGAGAACGGTACTTGTCTGGCTGCATTGTGCCAAGTGTAAAGTTAGGTGGAGGGGGGATTATGGTGTGGGTTGTTTTTCAGGAGCTTGGCTTGGCCCCTTAGTTCCAGTGAAAGGAACGCTGAATGCTTCAGCATACCAAGACATTTTGGACAATTCCATGCTCCCAACTTTGTGGGAACAGTTTGGAGCTGGCCCCTTCCTCTTCCAACATGACTGTGCACAAAGCAAGGTCCATAAAGACAAGGATGACAGAGTCTGGTGTGGATGAACTTGACTGGCCTGCACAGAGTCCTGACCTCAACCCAATAGAACACCTTTGGGATGAATTAGAGCGGAGACTGAGAGCCAGGCCTTCTCATCCAACATCATTGTGTGACCTCACAAATGCGCTTCTGGAAGAATGGTCAAAAATTCCCATAAACACACTCCTAAACCTTGTGGACAGCCTTCCCAGAAGAGTTGAAGCTGTTATAGCTGCAAAGGTTGGAGCGACGTCATATTGAACCCTATGGATTAGGAATGGGATGTCACTTAAATTCATATGCGAGTCAAGGCAGGTGAGCCAATACTTTTGGCAATATAGTGTATATATAAACTGTCTCATAGCATGACCACTGATTATAAACTGATAGCATGAATGTCACGACTATAAATATATATATATATATCTATGTGTATCTATATCTATCTATCTATCTATCTATGACTAGTGGAAACCTCAGTTTCTAGTGTGTTCTATAAAAGTATTTAACATGTTTGTCTCTTGACTCTTTCCCCCTTGGAGGGATATCATAGCTTGCTGCAAAATAGGCTCTCTTTGATCTACATGATCAGGGTGGAAATTACCCATTTGGTCAAATGGAAGGTCCCTTGTCCCCTCTCTGCGGAGTCCACAAGCTGGAGCTCTTTTGCAGACTCCGCGGCAGCAAGTTGTAAGTGATCACGTAGATCAAACAAGCAATCATATCCTTTGATCACAGAGACAATTTTGGGGTGATGGATATTACAGCTGTGCATTAAAATGAAATAAAAAGTGAACTGAGCGATTTGTCTTTGTTTAAGCTCGAGTCTATCTACTAAACAGTGAGTTGTGTGGGGTGCAGTCGCTGGACTGTTTTTTCTATTTCGGGGTGCATAACCAGAGTTTCAAACCGCCTCGGGGTCAAGCAGTAAGCCTTGTGAATAAAAAAGTCGGTTTGTGGTGGCAATGTGACGAAGAGTATAAGGAAAGTGGGTACAGGGATTGTGGGAAAGGCAGTCAGTATTCCGGGTCGAGTATAGACTGATACTGCGTTGCAACCCTGTGATCATTTCATCACATTGCGTGCCCTTCTGGAGTGAAGGCGTTGCCGTGACAGTTAGGCAAGCGCACGCAGGGGATTGTGGGCCGCGTAGTCATTATTTTGGGTCTAGGGTAGCAGATAGTGATTTGCTTAAGCCTGCGTTACCTGCCGCACGCTTTTTCGTGACAGTGACCACTTATTATAAATTGTCTGATAGCATGACCATGGATTATAAACGGTCTGATGGCGTGACCACTGATTATAAACTGTCTGATGGCATGACCACTGATTATAAGATGTCTGATAGCATGACCACTGATTATAACCTGATAGCATGACCACTGATTATAACCTGATAGCATGACCACTGATTATAAACTGATAGAGTGACCACTGATTATAAACTGTCTGATGGCATGACCACTGATTATAAGATGTCTGATAGCATGACCACTGATTATAACCTGATAGCATGACCACTGATTGTAACCTGATAGCATGACCACTGATTATAAACTGATAGAGTGACCACTGATTATAAACTGATAGAGTGACCACTGATTATAAACTGATAGAGTGACCACTGATTATAAGATGTCTGATAGCATGACCACTGATTATAACCTGATAGCATGACCACTGATTATAACCTGATAGCATGACCACTGATTATAACCTGATAGCATGACCACTGATTATAAACTGTCTGATGGCGTGACCTCTGGTTATAAATTGTCTGATGGCGTGACCTCTGGTTATAAACTTTCTGATACCATGACCACTAATTATAAGATGTCTGATGGCGTGACCTCTGGTTATAAATTGTCTGATGGCGTGACCTCTGGTTATAAATTGTCTGATGGCGTGACCACTGGTTATAAACTTTCTGATGGCATGACCACTGATTATAAGATGTCTGATAGCATGACCACTGATTATAAACTGTCTGATGGCGTGACCTCTGGTTATAAATTGTCTGATGGCGTGACCTCTGGTTATAAACTTTCTGATGGCATGACCACTGATTATAAGATGTCTGATAGCCTGACCACTGATTATAAACTGTCTGATGGCGTGACCTCTGGTTATAAATTGTCTGATGGCGTGACCTCTGGTTATAAACTTTCTGATGGCATGACCACTGATTATAAAATGTCTGATAGCATGACCACTGATTATAAACTGTCTGATGGCGTGACCTCTGGTTATAAACTGTCTGATGGCATGACCACTGATTATAAGATGTCTGATAGCCTGACCACTGATTATAAACTGTCTGATGGCGTGACCTCTGGTTATAAACTTTCTGATAGCATGACCACTGATTATAAAATGTCTGATAGCATGACCACTGATTATAAACTGTCTGATGGCGTGACCTCTGGTTATAAACTGTCTGATGGCATGACCACTGATTATAACCTGATAGCATGACCACTGATTATAAACTGTCTGATGGCGTGACCTCTGGTTATAAACTGTCTGATAGCATGACCACTGATTATAAGATGTCTGATAGCATGACCACTGATTATAAACTGTCTGATGGCGTGACCTCTGGTTATAAACTGTCTGATGGCATGACCACTGATTATAACCTGATAGCATGACCACTGATTAGAAACTGTCTGATGGCGTGACCTCTGGTTATAAATTGTCTGATGGCGTGACCTCTGGTTATAAACTTTCTGATGGCATGACCACTGATTATAAACTGTCTGATGGCGTGACCTCTGGTTATAAATTGTCTGATGGCGTGACCTCTGGTTATAAACTTTCTAATGGCATGACCACTGATTATAAGATGTCTGATAGCATGACCACTGATTATAAACTGTCTGATGGCGTGACCTCTGGTTATAAACTTTCTGATAGCATGACCACTCATTATAAGATGTCTGATAGCATGACCACTGATTATAAACTGTCTGATGGCGTGAACTCTGGTTATAAACTGTCTGATGGCATGACCACTGATTATAACCTGATAGCATGACCACTGATTATAAACTGTCTGATGGCGTGACCTCTGGTTATAAACTGTCTGATAGCATGACCACTCATTATAAGATGTCTGATAGCATGACCACTGATTATAAACTGTCTGATGGCATGACCACTGATTATAAACTGTCTGATGGCATGACCACTGACTATAAATTGTCTGATGGCGTGACCACTGATTATAAACTGATAGCTTGACCAATAACTATAATCAGTGGTCACGCTAACAGACAGTTTATAATCAGTGGTCATGCCATCAGACAGTTTATAATCAGTGGTCATGCCATCAGACAGTTTATAATCAGAGGTCACGCCATCAGACAGTTTATAATCAGTGGTCACGCTATCAGTTTATAATCAGTGGTCATGCCAAAGGTTTATAATCAGTGGTCACGCCATCAGTTTATAATCAGTGGTCACGCTATCAACAACATTCCTGGTTTTACTCTTTGGCTGGAGGATGACCAGGCTATCTGGTGAACTGACTCTGGAGCAGCCATGGGAGAAACAGACACTCGTCAGATGCACAGCAACCACTTTCAATGTCTGTCCCTGTGCCTTATTGATGTTGATGGCGTAGCACACCTTAACAGGAAATTGTAGACGTTTGAATTCGTAGTGGTCGTCTGATGGGATCAGAGGAATTCTGGGTATGAAAACGGTTTCTCCCTGATTTACACCTGTGAAAATCGTGGCTTCGATTATGTGTTTGTACAGAGTCTTTACCTGAAGTCTGGTGCCATTGCAGTTTCTGAGGGGATAGATTGTGTAACAGCATGATTAGAGTGCCAACCTTGAGGTAGAGGACATAAGGTGGTAATCCTACTGGAGTCAAGCCATCAGACAGTTTATAATTAGTGGTCACGCCATCAGTTTATAAATCAGTGGTCATGCTATCAGACCGTTTATAATCAGTGGTCACGCTATCAGTTTATTATCAGTGGTCATGCTATCAGTTTATAATCAGTGGTCACGCTATCAGTTTAAAATCAGTGGTCACGCTATCAGTTTATAATCAGTGGTCACACTATCAGTTTATAATCAGTGGTCACGCCATCAGTTTATAAATCAGTGGTCATGCTATCAGACCGTTTATAATCAGTGGTCACGCTATCAGTTTATAATCAGTGGTCATGCTATCAGTTTATAATCAGTGGTCATGCTATCAGTTTATAATCAGTGGGCACGCCATCAGTTTATAAATCAGTGGTCATGCTATCAGACCGTTTATAATCAGTGGTCATGCTATCAGTTTATAATCAGTGGTCACGCTATCAGTTTAAAATCAGTGGTCATGCTATCAGTTTATAATCAGTGGTCACGCTATCAGTTTAAAATCAGTGGTCACGCTATCAGTTTATAATCAGTGGTCACACAATCAGTTTATAATCAGTGGTCACGCTATCAGTTTGTATTCAGTGGTCACACAATCAGTTTATAATCAGTGGACACGCTATCAGTTTATAATCAGTGGTCACACAATCAGTTTATAATCAGTGGACATGCTATAAGTTTATAATCAGTGGTCACACAATCAGTTTATAATCAGTGGACACGCTATCAGTTTATAATCAGTGGTCGCACAATCAGTTTATTATCAGTGGACACGCTATCAGTTTATAATCAGTGGTCGCACAATCAGTTTATTATCAGTGGACACGCTATCAGTTTATAATCAGTGGTCACACAATCAGTTTATAATCAGTGGTCACGCTATCAGTTTGTATTCAGTGGTCACACAATCAGTTTATAATCAGTGGACACGCTATCAGTTTATAATCAGTGGTCACACAATCAGTTTATAATCAGTGGACACGCTATCAGTTTATAATCAGTGGTCACAGAATCAGTTTATAGTCAGTGGACACGCTATCAGTTTATAATCAGTGGTCACAGAATCAGTTTATAGTCAGTGGACACGCTATCAGTTTATAATCAGTGGTCACACAATCAGTTTATAATCAGTGGACACGCTGTCAGTTTATAATCAGTGGTCACACAATCAGTTTATAGTCAGTGGACACGCTATCAGTTTATAATCAGTGGTCACACAATCAGTTTATAATCAGTGGACACGCTATCAGTTTATAATCAGTGGTCCCGCTATTAGACGGTTTATAATCAGTGGTCACGCTATCAGTTTAAATTATAATCAGTGGTCAAGCTATCAGTTTATAATCAGTGGTCATGCTATCAGACCGTTTATAATCAGTGGTCACGCTATCAGTTTATAAATCAGTGGTCATGCTATCAGTTTATAATCAGTGGTCACGCCATCAGTTTATAAATCAGTGATCATGCTATCAGACCGTTTATAATCAGTGGTCACGCTATCAGTTTATAATCAGTGGTCATGCTATCAGTTTATAATCAGTGGACACACAATCAGTTTATAGTCAGTGGACACGCTATCAGTTTATAATCAGTGGTCACACAATCAGTTTATAATCAGTGGACACGCTATCAGTTTATAATCAGTGGTCATGCTATCAGTTTATAATCAGTGGACACGCTATCAGTTTATAATCAGTGGTCACACAATCAGTTTATAGTCAGTGGACACGCTATTAGACAGTTTATAATCAGTGGTCACGCTATCAGTTTAAATTATAATCAGTGGTCACGCTATCAGACAGTTATGGTTTGTTGATATTTAACAGAAAAAATAGATGGAGCAGTATAAGAAATATAATCTTGATTACACATAGATGTCATACTTTTATCACTCTCTATAGACATCTAGAATATGGTATGAATGTTTACTGTGGAAATGTAAAGATACAGAACCTCAAATATCAACCCGTAGCTTACAAAGTGACATTTTTGCAAAACTTCAAAATGGGTAAAAAAATTACCCATTGCATACTTCAGATCATGTTCTTGAAACTGTTGGGATTATTAAGCAAATTCTGTATTAACCAAAACTGAACTTTGTTCACATGCTTCTAAACATGCACAAAGCACTTCCTATGAATCTTCCTTCTGATTTATTCTCTATATTTCAGTTTGACTAGAGGCATTTCAAATTGATTGAATCATCTGGATTTTCTGTGCCAAGGGTGACATGATCTGAAAGCTGAATAAATAAATCGCAATGTTATTTGATATTTTTTGATCCCGAGGCTTCTATGCACGTTACAAGATATGATGTAACCCATATTATATTTTACTAATGTGTCCTAAGATAAGCTCATCGTGACCTGTCCTTCCAAGAGATTAGTGTTCTGGTAAATTCAGTACTGTTCCCAAAAGGTTGTGACTCTATTGACTAGACCTTTATTGACTTTGCTGAGGTTGTGTAATAATGTATCACAAGATAACAATCAGAAATTTGTGGTTACTCGCATAGTCCATTAGTTTTGACTGCTGCACCACAATCTTTCTCTGTAATGGATTTAACTGAAAATTGAGACAAAGGAAGAAGTATATTATATTTCTTAACATTATAGCAAGAACATACTATCATCCCTTCTAGAAATGGAATAGATACTTTAATGTTAAACAATTTACAGTAAAAGAACTTTAAATATTTGTATATATTTATGACAAAGATTTGTAATTTTAATAAAAAATGCTTAAATTTGATCGAAAAAGAGAATGGATATTCATTTAATTGATAGGGTCACTGCAATGATACCAAAAGCAAACTTAAAATTTTATTTAACTATTTATTATAAGCAAAATGAACACATACAGGTTTATTCACTAGAGGGTGAAGTCAGGAGAAGTGAAAAATATAGAGCGGTTATTCAGAAACACCCGGTCTCATGGCCCCATTCAGCTATTCAGAAAGGCGGCAGTTTGCTAAATTTTGGCAAACTGCCTGCAAATATGGTGCCTGTTCGGCGGCAGTGAAATCCCCCATAGAGAAGCAATGGTTAATCTATTCACATTGAAGAGCAGAGAAATGTCAGTGAAATGCCCTGATGTTCAGTGGTTTCATTCGACAGGTTTATTCAGGAGAACCCCATAGGCTTCAATGTTAAAAATATTCTTGTTTTAATTCAATATCTAATAAACCGTTTATTATTTTAATCTGCAGCAAAAAATCTCTTTATTTATTTTAGGATTTGTTAGGGATTTTTCGGCATTTTTTCATCAATTTTTTCGGATTTTTTTAAATAGCGTTTTTTTTTATTGTAACGGACATTTTTATTATTATTCAAAGGACATTATATGTTAATTCCAGACATTTTTGTGGAATGTCCTGCGTCCTTAAGGGGTTAAGAGTTGTTAATCTTCTTTGTCAGGCAAACACTGCCCATTATCTGTCTTTTTTACATTTCAGAAATTTGTCTGTGTCTCTATGTTCTGGAATGTGCGATTTAGGGGAAATCCTAGCACCATTCCTACTTTTCCGGCTAGCTGCATTATGGGTGGAATTACCACTTATCATCTTTGGTGAGACTTTTTCTTTTACAGTCTATGTATATATAAAGTCATGTATAATACTATCAGGGTTATTCAAAGAGCTCCGAATTGCTTGAGAAAGGTAACCGAACGCTGAAAATCAGCGTTCGGTTCCCTTTCTTGGCCATTCGGCTTCGCTGCGTGTGATCGGCTCCTGCTCGGGTTTTTCCGTGGTTTTCGGCAGGTTAATCCAGATGTTTTTGCTTGTTTTCGGCGTGCATTCGCTGGGTTTTGCGGTTCGTTTTCGTCGGGTTTGCGGCAGCTTTTCCCTGCAATTCGGGGACCCTGTGGTGCTTGCTGAATACACGCAGGGTCACCGAAATGGGATCGGCAAAAGAAACCGAATTGAAGAGAACAAAAAGTCACCGAATGTGCGGTGACTTTTCGAATCTTTTTGGGTAACCCTGTATGTATTAGTCATGTGTTTTAAATGTATTTTTTTTTTTAAATTCTTTATTTTTGAAATTTGCAATTTCACAAAGTTTAACCAGATTTGGCCTCGCAGAACCAAAACAAGTCAGCAATGGGACAGCGAACAAATTAAAACAGAAACAAAAGACATCATAAAGGGGTCACATAAAAATCACATAAAAGGGGGGGAACAAAAACATACCCGTTTAGGAGATCTCGTCAAAAAGCAGAGGCTCTAGGAAAAGTAGCCATGTGGCGGCGACTCAGAGATCAAAAAGTTAACCCCAGCTGGGGAATATCAGCAGAAAAGCCAGCAAGATTAGCTGAAAAAAGGGTCACACAGGGTCGTCACATGAACTCTCAAGGGATAAGTAATAATACTCTCAGAGGCAAAGCTTTAAGGGGGGGGTCTCAAAAACGTGCTGCCTGCAAAAAATAGTGGCGTAGGCAAAAGGGAGTCTCATCAAGAATTAAAGTCCTCAAAGAAGGGGCCGTAGAAGCAAAAAGTCCTCAGAAAATGTCACAGGTGTTAAGATTGTTAGCGAAGATGTGTCGTCAAGGTGGGGGGGGCAGACCAGGACAAAAACCGGACCGGAGGCAAAGTCGTACCTCTCCAAGGAACAATCCTCCACTGCCAGGAGATTCCACCACCATGGGCGCCACAGGAGGACCGGCGTCAGGCTGATCCGCTGTCACCATCTCAGTCAAAGGTATATTTATACTCAACGCTTCCTCCCCGCACTGCTCAGCAATCACCACCGTAGACGGCAAGATCAGCATCCGTGCGGCAACCGGGACTTCGAGGGCAGTGAAGGCTGCAGCCGCAGCCTCCCCCAGATCAGACAGGTCAGTGGCCAGCAAATTCTCCACCTGCTCTCCGCCCGCGGCAGCCTCCGCTCCTCTGCACCGTCGCAGAGCGGCAATCATCCAATAACATATGCCCTGGGTAAGCAGCGCCGAGTCATCCTCGCCCAGTATCTCCAAACAAGCATTGAGGCCCGAAAGCAGACCCAGTTTCACGTCAGTGGGCGTAGGGGGAACATCTCGCCGCTGGGTTCCATCTATGTCCCCTGCCGTGCCGACATCCAGAGCGGCCATAGGATGGGGGCCCTCCATCTCAGTGGCTCGCAGCAGGTGCCCGCCCGGCAGTAGGTACCTCAGAGGTGAAGGGAGCTGGGGGGCCGAGTCCCAGTGAAGCTTCAAAGTAGGCCGCAAGATGGCCGCCGGCCGCGTGCTGCAGAGGATGAAGAAGCCACCCAAACTCTCTTCCCAGCTCTGGAGGGGGGGACAACTCAGGCTCTGGAGGTGTACACCTGATGGCTGACTGCTCAGGGGACTCAAAAAGGGCAAACAGAGAAAAAGTGGTCACCTTATAGACCCTGCACAGAAAAGTGGTAGACAGAGCTCCATATATCGTGTCCTCTTCCCTGCACAGCCGGCCACGCCCCCATTATCTGTTGTTTTAACCCTTTCGCTGCTGAGCCATTTCACGCCTGTGTGCTGAGGTCATTTTTACCGGTTTTGCTCATCATGTTTAAACGTGTTTTGAAGCCTTATTTTATTATATGACCCAGACATATTATATATTGTTCTCTCCGGCAGATTCATAATATGTCATTATTATATGTATACGTCATGTCCTGTCTGTATATTATAACAAAAAAATGCAATCAAATTTGAATTTTCAATAATTTACAACGTGTAAAGTGTTTTTTTTTCACATTTTAACATGCGATCGTTTGCAGTTATATTTTCTATGAGTTGCGCTTGTTAAAAAAAATAGAAATGGGTGACTTGTTTCATTTTTTTGGGGGATAATTACACGATTTTTAACAAACGCACCCCACTCAAAAGTCGTTAGTGCAGCATCATTGTTCACATTATAATTGAAATGGGAACAATATTGCTGCCTTAGGCTGGGGTCAGACGAGCGTAGTGTTCACGTCCGTGATTGCGCCTAAAAGTACGTCCATGATAGCATGAAAGAAAGTCCATTGGAGCCTGTTACACAAAGTACGTCCGCACTGAACTGCGGACGCACAACGGCCGCGGCCCACGGACACAAGGCAGGCAAGAACGTACAACCACTAGAACGGCCGCACAAAGTGCGCTGCGTCCGCAACGTCCGCATAGCTTTGTGTGTGAGTGATGGAACGTGGTCAGACGGACTGCATTTATACGTCCAGCATTTTTCACGGACAAAATGGTTTTGCTTTTTAATTTATTTTCCCTCCTACATCTGTCAAAATATACGTCAGTGAAAAAAAACGGACTGTGTGGCCACTACTGTGTCTTCCGTACTGACGTACATCCGTGTGCAAGGACGTACAGTCCATAGAAATCACGCTCGTCTGACCCTAGCCTTAACAAAACAAACTGTTTATTTTTAAAAAAAAAATATTTTCATTTTTTTTGTTAAATTTTAACTTCGTCATGTTTGGTATCGTTGGAAAGGCCATGCTTTGGCTGATCCCCCTCCTCCCTTTCAGGCACCTTCCCCGCACTCGCGGGGGGGGACGGGACCTGAAATAGATGTCATCTCGCTAGCCACAGCGCTTGCGTTTGGACTCTGCATTTTAAAAAGACCTGAAGCTAGTACATATCACCCACTGCCACAGCACTTGCGTTTGGACTCTGCATTTTAAAAAGACCTGAAGCTAGTACATATCACCCACTGCCACAGCGCTTGCGTTTGGACTCTGCATTTTAAAAAAGACCTGAAGCTAGTACATATCACCCACTGCCACAGCGCTTGCGTTTGGACTCTGCATTTTAAAAAGACCTGAAGCTAGTACATATCACCCACTGCCACAGCGCTTGCGTTTGGACTCTGCATTTTAAAAAGACCTGAAGCTAGTACATATCACCCACTGCCACAGCGCTTGCGTTTGGACTCTGCATTTTAAAAAGACCTGAAGCTAGTACATATCACCCACTGCCACAGCGCTTGCGTTTGGACTCTGCATTTTAAAAAGACCTGAAGCTAGTACATATCACCCACTGCCACAGCGCTTGCGTTTGGACTCTGCATTTTAAAAAGACCTGAAGCTAGTACATATCACCCACTGCCACAGCGCTTGCGTTTGGACTCTGCATTTTAAAAAGACCTGAAGCTAGTACATATCACCCACTGCCACAGCGCTTGCGTTTGGACTCTGCATTTTAAAAAGACCTGAAGCTAGTACATATCACCCACTGCCACAGCGCTTGCGTTTGGACTCTGCATTTTAAAAAGACCTGAAGCTAGTACATATCACCCACTGCCACAGCGCTTGCGTTTGGACTCTGCATTTTAAAAAGGTACCAGCGATCAACATGTCATCTGCAATTCTAATCCACAATCTCAACTTTAATCCTACTGTTAATATTTTATGCTTGCATCTATCTATTAATATTTTGGCTGTTTGTTTTTTGTTTCTTTTCATGTTGAATGTATACTCTGCTTTTTTAAACAAATGCTCTCAAATGGTTGCCCCTCCCTCCCATGTCGTAAAATATGCTTTCCCTCAACAGACCACATGCCCTAACTCAATGACCTCTTTCTCCTACAGACCTGAAGCTAGTACATATCACCCACTGCCACAGCGCTTGCGTTTGGACTCTGCTGTCCCTCCCTCCCTCCCTCCCCATCCACCCACCCAGTGCTGGTCTGAAATTTGTAGCTTACTTTCCAGCTGCTTCCACTTTGCAAATCACCCTAATTAACCCAAGGTTTTAGCCCCTCCCATGATATGTTAATCTGTATTTTTGTGTTTTGTTTTCAATTTCTTGCATTGTATTTCTGTAACTGTAACACTTCAATGTTCTTGAACCCAGGACATACTTGAAAACGAGAGAAATCTCAATGTATCCTTCCTGGTAAAATCCTTTATAAATAAATAAATAAATAAATAAATCTATTGTCCCCGCCGGGGACCCGGAGTGCACCTGGAGTGCATCCAAGATGTCAGCCCGCAACGGGGGAGTGCAGCAAACGGCCGGAATACCAGCTGATTGCTGCCTCCTGTGCTAGGACACGCTCAGCGCGTCCATAGCACAGGAGAACCACTTGGCTGTACGCGCTGAGCACGTCCTTAGCAGCCAAGTGGTTAAACTGTAATATGTTTGTCAATCACGAATGCCATTTTCCTGCCTTGTTTAGAAATGTAGAGCAAATGGTTATCCCATTACCTGTTTTAGTCTATGATCCTCAACAGTTTGTAAGGGAGGTTTTTGTCTCTGTAAATGACCCATGTTTGACCATATACAGTGGGGCAAAAATGTATTTAGTCAGCCACCGATTGTGCAGGTTCTCCCACTTAAAAAGATGAGAGAGGCCTGTGTGACGGTGTGCAGGGGTTGGGTAACAGGATGTCTGGGAGAGTAATCAAGGGAAGGTATATAGGACCCAGAATCCTGCACAGCCTCTACCCTCTCACACATGTGTTGCCAATTAATCAATTAAAGCCACAGGTAAAGTCCCAGGCTGCTGACTGCTAGATAGAAGTGTGTTTAATCAGACGGCTCAGAGCAGGGTGTGGAGCAGTTGCACTTCTAAAGAGATGCTGTGATTTTTTTTTTATTTGAGATTATGGTTTTGCGATAGTTAGGAGTGCTGGATGTTTAGTAAGAACTCTCATTTGAGTTAGGTTTTCTTTTGTAGTTTTTGTTTCACTGAATCACCAGCAATAGTGATTCCAAAGCCTTGTCTGCTGTTTGCTGCTACAGTATATGCTGGAATAAAAGACCTCCAATTTGCACAAGTTTCAAGTCTGCAGCTGTTTCTTCAATAGAGGACCGTGTTGTTTGGCTGGATCCAAGGATCCCGAGCTGTTGCTATACTACACCTGTAATTGTCATCATAGGTAACTTCAACTATGAGAGACAAGAAGAGAAAAAAAATCCAGAAAATCACATTGTCTGATTTTTAAAGAATTTATTTGCAAATTATGGTGGAAAATAAGTATTTGGTCAATATCAAAAGTCTATCTCAATACTTTGTTATATATCCTTTGTTGGCAATGACAGAGGTCAAACATTTTCTGTAAGTCTTCACAAGCTTTTCACACACTGTTGCTGGTATTTTTGCCCATTCCTCCATGCAGATCTTCTCTAGAGCAGTGATGTTTTGGGGCTGTCGCTGGGCAACACGGACCTTCAACTCCCTCCAAAGGTTTTCTATGGGCTTGAGATCTGGAGACTGGCTAGGCCACTCCAGGACCTTGATATGCTTCTTACGAAGCCACTCCTTCGTTGCCCGGGCGGTGTGTTTGGAATCATTGTCCTGCTGAAAGACCCAGCCACGTTTCATCTTCAATGCCCTTGCTGATGGAAGGAGGTTTCACTCAATATCTCCCGATACATGGCCCCATTCATTCTTCCCTTTACACGTATCAGTTGTCCTGGTCCCTTTGCAGAAAAACAGCCCCAAAGCATGATGTTTCTGCCACCATGCTTCACAGTAAGTATCGTGTTCTTTGGATGCAACTCAGCATTCTCTCTCCTCCAAACACGACGAGTTGAGTTTTTACCAAAAAGTTCTACTTTGGTTTCATCTGACCATATGACATTCTCCCAATCCTCTTCTGGATCATCCAAATGCTCTCTAGCAAACTTCAGACGGGCCCGGACATGTACTGGCTTAAGCAGGGGGACACGTCTGGCACTGCAGGATTTGAGTCCCTGGCGGCGTAGTGTGTTACTGATGGTAGCCTTTGTTACTTTGGTCCCAGCTCTCTGCAGGTCATTCACTAGGTCCCCCCGTGTGGTTCTGGGATTTTTGCTCACCGTTCTTGTGATCATTTTGACCCCACGGGGTGAGATCTTGCATGGAGCCCCAGATCGATGGAGATTATCAGTGGTCTTGTAGGTCTTCCATTTTCTAATGATTGCTCCCACAGTTGATTTCTTCACACCAAGCTGCTTTGCCTATTGCAGATTCAGTCTTCCCAGCCTGGTGCAGGTCTACAATTTTGTTTCTGGTGTCCTTCAACAGCTCTTTGGTCTTGACCATAGTGGAGTTTGGAGTGTGTCTGTTTGAGGTTTTGGACAGGTGTCTTTTATACTGATAACAAGTTCAAACAGGTGCCATTCATACAGGTAACGAGTGGAGGGCAGAGGAGCCTCTTAAAGAAGACGTTACAGGTCTGTGGGAGACAGAAATCTAGCTTGTTTGTTCTGTACTGTAGGTGACCAAATACTTATTTTCCACCATAATTTGCAAATAAGTTCTTTAAGAATCAGACAATGTGATTTTCTGGATTTTTTTTCTCATTTTGACTCCCATAGTTGAAGTTACCTATGATGACAATTACAGGCCTCTCTCATATTTTTAAGTGGGAGAACCTGCACAATTGGTGGCTGACTAAATACTTTTTTGCCCCACTGTAAATATGTGTGCCTGTCCCCAATTAAAAGAGTTCAATTCTGACTCTGAAAGACCCCAGATCACCAGCCTTGTCTTATTTCTCAGGGATGCTAGCAGGCTCTCTATGTTCCCTGGTCTTTAGGCTTCATCTGAGGACTGGAGAAAGGCACTAGAGTTTGGCTGGGGAGAATAGGGGGGTCCGGCAAGGAAGCGGCATTGGCAGATGTGACCCGTTCAAGGCACTGAGATCAGTCACATTGGTGGCTCAGCGGTGGGATTTGCATCCTTTTATTTGGGACCCCCTTCGTGGATGGAACAGAAGCTATGGCAGCAGAGTTTAACCGGCATTTGCGAGAGGCGCTGGCCCAGCCTGACGGACCTAGTTCTGCACAGGATGAGCTGGGATGAAGGTATTTTATGCCCCGGGAGATTTGGAGAGAAACCATTCACCGGAAGAAGGGCTATCCTGGAAAGGTCTTCCCTACGGATGAGAAAATGTATTGGTACTAGTAGGACGTACGTGTGCCTTTTCTGGGAGAGCAACGCTGAGAGGAATGGCTGTCTGAATTTGATGGCCTGGTCCAAATGGAGAGGATGCTGGATATAGGGACCTACAATGGTATGCTGCACAAGTGTGTTCATGGCTGGAGAATGGCAACCCCACGAAGGGCTTTGGCTACGGCAGCCCCGGGTTGTTATTTTGCCAAACTCACTGCAGACCTAGACTTCGGGAGCAAATCAGAGTGGCAAAATAATGGGTAGAGTCCTCGCGCTTACGCCAAGTGTCCAGTGAGTAATACTTCAAGATAATCTACAAAACATAATAGGAGACATACATTGCGCAGTACATCCTTATGACACCTGGTCTCCAGAGAGAAAGTATTCAACTCACTTTTTTCTGAGCCTCATAAAGTCGGCTCTGGACTATATAGGCATAAATCTGTGGATATGATCTCACCAGCCCGTCCTACCAGCAACCATCCGTGGTGATAACCTGGTCCATAGATGACATATTGGATCCCCGGGATATGTCACAGACGAAAAGTCAGCAGGATAAAATGAAGTAAAATTTATTGCAGCACTAACGCGTTTCGACCTAATTGGTCTTTATCAAAGTGCAAAAAAATATACATAATACAATGCAGTGTACAACGTTCATTTATACAAAAAAGATGAGGGAAATAGGCGGAGTCAAGCCACAACCTCATTAACTTAATTGGTACTAACACACCCTACTTCCAATCATTTAGAGGTGCAGCACCAGCAAACATTCAATATACAAACGGGCGCATAATGATTACGTCCATCTACCTCGACCCCGCCCCTCTGAGCCATCGATCGCCATTTTGGAAGAGGGAAAATGGTGTCCACAATATAGCTTTCCCTTGCAACATTGATGGGCATTTAAAACAAGCTTATTTCCGGACGTTTTGGGGTCCCGAACCAGCGGGCTCCCACTGTCCATGAGGTGATATCTTTCCCAGGTGCTCGTGGGCATAGCAGCGGCAGACATCCGGCATGTAGACAGGTGCATGGTGATTACATCACCATGTTCCAACTTCCGCCAGTCTGAACCGTCGAGCGCCATTTTTGAAGAGGGAAAGTGTTGTTGAAAGTACATCCTACCCTCACAATATCGCAGCTTATTATTTTCGACGGACGTTTAGCAATCTTGCTTGCGGCCATTTTGAGTGCCAAGTCAGCAGGTCCCTACCGTCCGACAGACGCACGGGGACCATATCGACACGCATGCTCCCACATGAACTTCACTCTTCCGGACAATATATCAAAAAAGAAAAATATATTAAAATAAAAATATATATATTTTTTTTTTCTTTTTTTTTTTTTTTTTAACCCTTTCGCTGCTGAGGCTTTTCCCGCCCCTGTGCTGAGGTCATTTTTTACCTGTTTTGCGCATCATGTTTAAACCTGTTTTGAAGGCTTATTTTAGTATATGACATCGACATATTATATATCGTTCTTTCCGTCAGACTCGGTAGATTCATAATATGTCATTATTATATGTATACGTTATGTCATGTTTGTATATTATAACAAAAAATGCAATAAAATATGTATTTTCAATAATTTACAGCGTGTAAAGTGTTTTTTTCCACATTTTAACATGCGAGCAATTGCGGTTATATTTTGTATGGGGTGCGCTTGTTAAAAAAATTAGAGATGGGGTCTCGTTACATTTTTTTTTGGGGAAAATGACACCATTTTTAACAAACGCACCGCATACAAAAATCGTTAATGCAGCATTATTGTTCACATTATAATTGAAATGGGAACAATATTGCTGCATTAACAAAACAAAAAACAAAAAAAAAAGTGTTTATTTTTTTTTTTTTTAATTTTTTTTTTTTAATTTTTTTATTTTTATTTTTATTTTTATTTTTTTTTTACATTTTTTTTTACTTTCATGTTTGGTATCGTTGGAACGGCCATGCTCTGGCCGATCCAACGATATCAAAATTTAACCCCTAACTGCCACGGATCGGGAGATAGGGAGTTCATTGGAACTCCCTATCTCCACACTTCGTGGCAGTTAGGGGTTAATGCTAGGACTGGCGTCATCGTGCTGCGCACGATGACGCCAGTCCTCTGGGGGAGTTCCCGGAAGCTTGGCCGACATCCAAGATGTCGGCCAGCTCCCGGGAAGGATCGCAAATCGGCGCTTTTCAGCGCCGATTTGCGATCCAGCTCCCCAGGGGTTAATGCCAGGCATCATTTGGAAGGGCAGGCTGTGCCCTTCCAAATGATGCCTGGGTTAAGCCCCTGTGAGCCGCCGATCGGGAGGGAGAGAGGTCCGAAGGACCTCCCCCCCTCCCTTTCAGGCGCCTCCTCCGCACATGCGGGGGGGGCGCCTGAATTATGTGTCATCGCGGGGGCGCGATGACACATAACAATGGCGGCCACTGCTCCGGATGCCGGGCTGACATCCAGGATGTCAGCCCGCACCGGAGGGGCCAGCGATCGGCCGGAACCCGGCCGAACGCTGACCCCAATGCGAGGACGCGCTCAGCGCGTCCTCCGCATACCAGGGGCAATGCTGAGGACGCGCTGAGCGCGTCCTTAGCATTGAAGTGGTTAAAATAATAAAAAAAAAAAAAAAAAAAAACACAAAATTACAGCATATATGCCGCAATGTCACAACTCGCCAGTCGATCAACATATAGCGCACAATAAGCATATAACATACATATGTCACGTCACTGATCGAGTTGGGGAATAGTGCATATACTATTCCACATAACATATAGTAGTGTCATGTAGAGTGGATAATAAAATATGAAATATAAAATGTGAGTCATATAAAAAGCATAATGGTAATTGAATTATAATAGAGCATTAATTTCCATATCTATATTCAAGCCCTCAGGTGTTAGACATCCTATATCAAATATCCATTTGGCTTCTAAACGGTTTAAATTCTTTTCAATATCACCCCCTCTCCAATGTTTTTTAACATGTTGAATACCAGCGAAGCCAAGAAGTTTAGGGTTACCATTATGATGTTTAGAAAAATGGGCTGATACGCTATGTTTATCATACTTCCTTTTGATGTTATATATATGTTCAGCTACTCTAGTTTTCAGCATCCTAGTAGTTCGTCCAATATATTGTAGCCCGCACGGACACCACAATAGATAAATCATATTAGTAAAATTACAGGTCAAAAATGTTTGAATAGAGAACACCTGGTTATTGGAATGTGATTTAAAATCCATTAAACATCTAGTGCTATCTATTGCGGTCCTACAGCAGATGCATAGTCCACATTTATGAAAACCTATCTTTTTAAACTTAGAAAGGAAAGTTCCTGGGGCTTTTTCTTTATCCAAAACACTTTTGGTCAACAACATCTTTAGGTTTTTAGTCCCTCTGTAGATAACTTTAGGTTTATCACCTATGTACTTGATAATGTCTTTATTCTGGTGTAACAAACCCCAATTTTTCTTAAGAATTTTTAATATGCTATTATGGTTTGTGGAGTAATTCGTGATAAAAGGCACCTGTGGATCGAGTTTATCCCCATCGTTATTTCTCTTTTTATAGCTAAGTAATTGGGACCTATCCATCTTTCTCACTTTCTCATGATCTTTATTTATTGCAGTTTCATCGTAACCTTTTTGTACAAACTGTTTTTTCAGAAGTTCCGCCTGTTCCTCAAAATCACTTAATTTCGAACAATTACGCCTAATTCTCAAAATTTGGCCTTTCGGGATATTAGTCAGCCATGGGGCATGATGGCAGCTTTCTATATGAATGAAACTATTAATATCAACCTGTTTAAAATAGGTTTTGGTAATAAGAGTATTGCCTTCCCTTAAAATTCCTAAGTCCAAAAAGTGAACCTTAGCATCACTAATATCAGTGGTGAGTGATATTCCCCATGTATTGGAGTTTAGATGATTCAAAAAAAGCATTCAGAGATATAAGATCCCCCCTCCAAATGAAAAAGATATCATCTATGTAACGGCGATAGAGGACCAGGCTCGAACCCCAGTCATGTCCAGAATAAACAAACTGGTTTTCCCAGTAGGACATAAATAAATTAGCATAACTGGGGGCGAACCTGGTCCCCATCGCCATACCTCTACGTTGTAGGTAGAAGTCACCCTCGAACCAGAAAAAATTGTTGTTCAAAATTAAATTGATTCGAGGAGGCGGAGCTAGCTGTGGAAGCGAGCAGCAGCATTTTGGAGGAGCTCTGTGTCTACCACGGATTTTATTGCTTTTTTCGCCGTTTGCACTGCCCTGTGAGCTTCCCGGTTGGCTAGAGGATCCTGGAGAGTTGAGGTACCTGATTTAGCCCTGAGTTTCGTGCCCGGGGACAGATTGCTGCCGGCAGCGCGATTTGGGCCTAGTCACAGCGGCCATCTTGGAAGCCTACTCGAGGCGTATTGAGATTCCCTCACCGCCCTGCGACCTCGTGCCAGCCCAGCATCTCCAGAACCATGCCTACCGGTCGTTCCCAGCGACGGGCCCCCCGACAGAGGGACATTCGGGATGTTTTGCGAGGTGGGTCCGCTTTTACGGGACTGACTGCTTCTTCCTCCCTCCCCCCGGGCTATGGCTCCTCGGAGGCTGACAGCGACTATGAACCTCAGGGGGGTATTACTGGGATGCCCTGGCTTGCCCCGCAGTCACCGGCGTCTGACTCCCGACCCCTCTCGGCGGCTGCTAGGAAACGGGCACAGAAGAAGAGAAAATCAGCAATGCGGACATCGTCCGGGGCAACGCCGGACACAGAGGATATTTTTGATGGGGACCCGACTGAGATTCCCCTTACCTCCGCCAGTAATAGTGTGACCTCGGATCATCGGTCTGCAGTGGGGACGGGACTTCAACAGCAACAGGTGCAGGAGGAGGACGACCATCTCCCCTCCACGAAGGGGGATCTCCGCAGGATCTTGGAGGAGCTTCGGGTGATACGTGAGGTGTGGCAGCCTGAGGTGGCGGCGGTCCGCACGGAGATAGCGGCGATGCGTGCTCAGGTGAAGGTGGTACAGGAGACGACTTCTGCTGTGACAACGGAACAAACTCACCTGTCTGGTCAGGTTGCTGGTTTGCGATACCAAGTCGAACTTCTGACACGCTCTGTGGAGATGCTTGAAACGAGACACAGACGCCGAAACATCAGGGTCAGGGGTGTCCCGGACTCTATTACCTCTGACGCTCTGCCGTCCTACGTGACTCGTCTTGTGCTTCAGGTCACGGGGCTTCCCCCTGACACACCTGACATGCTTGGGTCGGTGTTTCGGGTCAGGAGACCTGCGACGAAACCACCTGGGGCTCCTCGAGACGTCGTAGTGGCCTTCCGTGAAGTGGCTTTCAAGGTCAAGGTTATGTCTGCTCCGGGCGCGAGGATCCCGTACGCTTTGAGGGCTCCACTCTGGCCCTGTATCATGATCTCCCATTCCAGACCCTGATGGCTCGCAGCGCGTTTTCGTGAAGTGACATCAGTTCTTCGCCGACAGGGTGTCCGATATCGCTGGGTCTGGCAGGAGCTTTGGTGGTGACCCACGCAAATGTCCCCTATACCATCCCGGATCCCGCGGTGGCTTGGATTGACCTTGCGGCTGCGGGCCTCACCAGATCCTCCGGACCCTCGACCGGATTGAAGGCTGGTTTCTATGCCCTCTACCTCTCCAGGTCTGAGCTTTACTGAATTACACCCCCTCCCCTGCATTTTCTTATATGCTTACGTGTCCCTGGTCTCTAGCTTGGCCTAGTGCCTGGACTTTCAGGACGGTTCGTAATTTGTTTTGATCAGTCCCAGCCTGCATTGCATAGGGCTTTTGCTTTTTTGCCTGCACATGGTACTTTCTGCCTTTTTACTTATTTTTACCGCCCTGTCCTTCTTTGCGACGCATGTTTTTTGACCAGCTGACCGTAGTTACCTTGGCCGGCCTTAAGTGGCTGCATTTATATATGTTTGATTTCCCACCTTGATGAGACCCCCCGTCTAGGGGATGTTTTCTGCTAACATATTGCTATCCTTAGATTTTTTCGATTCGCTGTTTTTACGATGACACTTTTTTGGCCATGTGTGGTTTCCGTTGCTTGTTATGTCTTCTTGTTTGGCCCTGCGAGGTCATCCATTATTTTACAGTATGATGTAATGCTGACTTATTTCAAAATAAAAAACTTTAAATTTAAAAATTAAATTGATTCCATCTATCACATAGTCAATCTGTGGCAGTGGGAAAAACTTGGTTAACTCATGTAGTAGCGAACAGCCTCGCATCCTCGGAATGCTTCATGATGGTATATAAACTACCAACATCGCAAGTAACCATATATGATCCCTCCATCCAAATCATACCATCCAGAATTTGGAGTAAACTAATTGAATCCTTCAAATAAGCTGGTTGTGTGACCACTATTGGCTGTAAAATGTGGTCGATATGCTCCGAAAGGGGGGATAGGATAGATCCTATTCCCGAAACTATTGGTCTGCCTGGTGGGCAGGTGGGATCTTTGTGCAATTTAGGCAGCACATAGATAACTGGAATGATAGGACATTTAGGGAGAAGGAAATCGTGCTCATGGTTATTTAAAATACCCAAATCTACTCCCTTGGTCAGATGACTTCTATATTTATTCGCTATTATAAGGGAAGGATCTGAAGGTAATTTCTCATAAGTATCCACATCTTGCAATTGTCTCTGAATCTCACTTAGATATTGCTGTCTATCAAGGATCACCACTCCACCACCTTTATCGGCAGGTTTTATAACCACTTCATTATCTTTTATAAGATGGTTTAATGCCAGCATTTCAGTATGGGTAAGATTGTGTTGATATTTATTCAAAGGATTAATCTTTCTAATATCCTCTACACATGCCTTCTCAAAGGTTTTCATGCTATCACTCTTCAAAAAGAAGGGGTAAAAACTCGATTTTTTCTTTAAGGAAGTGTGTACAAATTCTGATTCCTTATTTTGAATATTTATATTCTCTTTATCCAAAAAATATTTTTTCAGGCAAAGTTTCCTGATATATCTATTGATGTCAAGATAAGTTTCAAATTTATTCAAACCCACACTTGGTGCGAATTTTAGTCCCTTCCTAAGGACATTCTTGGGTCAGGGTCAGTGGTTTTTTTGAGAGATTAAAGATTGTTATCTCTTTTCTCTCTTCTCCCTTCTGTCTTTTGGTTCTGGTCTGTCCTCCTCTGACTCCTCGTCCACTTCTTCCCTTGTTCTTTTTAGGACTGTAGCTGTATTTTTTCTTTGTGATTTTGAAGCGGTTGCCGGTCTAAAAAACTCACCCTAGAGAAAGGAGACTCTAACTGCTCTTGTGGCTCTAATGCCTCATATCTGTTTGACCTAGGAATCTGGTCATGAGTCCTATAGTTATATTGCTTGTGGTTAGTGGAATAATTTCTATTCCCATTCCCGTTTTTATTTTTATTTTTATAATTCACCCTCTGCCAAACATATGGGTTTTGATGTTGAGTCCATCCATCATGTTGGTTATTTCTTAAATTTTGTTGAGGTGTATGTTGGTTAGTGTTGTTGTGAAAAGAATCACGTCTAACACTAACCTGCTGATTGAATTTATTCAGCTGGTGGTGTTTTAAATGGTCGATTTTTATTAAAACTTTTATAAGAATTCTGTTTACGATTATTCGATCTCTTGGGTGTGTTTACCAGTCCTTTATGGACATTTAACTCTTTTGTTTTTTTTTCTTACATTCCCAGTTGCGAAATCCTGAATATCTCGTAGAAATTAGTTTTTTTTCTTTTTAGCGATGTTAAATTCAACCTTAATCAATCTTTCTTTAATTTTCTTGGAGAGAGTTAGGAAGTCTTCAGATTTTATAAAGGGTTCAAGTTTCTCGCGAATAATGGAAATAGATTTATCCAAATCAGACAGAGTGTCTATCCTCTGCTTAATGACAATATGCATCATTTCCACAGAAAAAGAATCTAGTGCATTGTTCCAGATTGTCAAAAACAGTTCTTTCTCTCTATCAAACGTGGGCCATTTCGTAAATCTTAAACCTGAGTGGCAACCAGAAGAGATTGGAGATTTTAGAGAGAGAAGGATGAATCTCTTGGAGATGCCCTGGCTGCACGCTGATTTGATTTTTATATGTATCAGGAATAGGAGCTGGCCTACAGAAAGCTGAAAGACACCATTTAGCAGCAGGTTCTGGAGCCTTGGAACAGTGTTGAGGTGTCAGCAGAAGAGCTGACAATGGTGCAGAACACCTTTGGCCTCTGTATTCATGAAGATCAGGATTGCCTGGTGACAGTGGGTGAGACTGGGGTGCCCAATGTCAATTTACCAGAATGCAGGCCCATCAAGCCTACAGTGTGCTCACAGCCAAGGATGGCTCGGGGAGCTTGAATGCCTATATCCAGAAGGATATAGACATCTTGGAGAGAGTTCAGAGAAGGGCTACTAAAATGGTGTACGGCTTGAAGGAGAAAAGTTACCAGGAAAGGCTTAATGATCTTAACATGTACAGCTTGGAAAAAAGACGAGACAGAGGAGATATGATAGAAACATTTAAATACGTAAAGGGAATCCACAAGGTAGAGGAAGGGAGTATATTTAAAAGGAAACAAAGTAGCAAAACAAGAGGACATAGTCTTAGATTAGAGGGGCAAAGGTTTAAAAGTAACATCAGGAAGCATTATTTTACTGAGAGGGTGGTGGATACATGGAACAGTCTTCCAGTAGAAGTGGTAGAGGCCAAAACAGTAATTGAATTTAAGCAGGCATGGGATAGGCATAAGGCTATCCTAAACAAAAATAAATCCAGGTAAAGTATCCATGTAATTGGGCAGACTAGTTGGGCCGAAAGGTTCTTATCTGCCGACATTTTTCTATGTTTCTATGTTTCTAGATTTGGTTGGGCAAGCTGTGGACTCTGTGGTTGTATTAGAGACTGAGGCCCACCCCACTGAACAAGAAAGATGTGGAGCAGCTGGCCCAGATCCCCAGCTTTGGATAGCAGACATCCCAGAGATCAAAGATGACCGTTGGTACATGGAGGAGCTTTCCACCACCCTAGCAGAAGAGCTGGCATCATCGCAAAGAGTTACTGACCTCTTCCCTCAACCTGCTATTCCAGATGCCAGGAAAAAGGAGGAGAGCAACACACACGCAGAGGAGTTCAAGGAACCTACAGTCATCCATTCCATACTCCAGCCACAGAGCAAGCTTCAGGGAGAGGAGGCAGTCGGCCTTGCTCCCCAGCAGCAGTGTATACCCCAGGGAGAATGTACAGGTGGCACTTCGCCCCAGCAACAAATTGAGCTCCTACGTGAGGGTGAGGATGTCCCCTTTTCCCAGCAACAGTATGCTGCTGACCCCATTCCCTGGATGATGGAGGATGCTTGCTTTGGGATTGTAGATTAGACTGTGGTTTCCAAATGTGTGCCCTCTGGATGCTGGGCTGTCGGCCCCGATCCCCAACATGTTTCCGAGGAGATGCTGGCCACCCCACATTCTCTCCAGCAGCTCATGAAAATATCGGGAGATGGTGCAGCTGCCACTTTTCTCTGGTGGGAGCTACAAAATGCAGGAGATGCTGGGGTTGGCTGGATGAGTATCCTATTTCCAGTGACTCTTCTTTAAGGACTGTGCTTTGGCTATGGTACTGGGAATGTAAATGGGATGGAGCTATCTAAATGCATGCCCCCTTGATGCTTGACAGCTGGCTCAGACCCCAACCGTTTCTGGGGAAACAACAGCCACCCTTCATTCTCTCCATCAGCTGATTGGAATACTGGTAGATAGTGTAACTGGCACTTCTCCCCAGTGGCAGGCACAACCAATGGGAGATGCCAGGGATGGCTTGGTAAGTAAATCTCTTAACAACTGTATTTTGAACTGGCACTGGAAAGATGTCCCCAGGCAGGGCTTCAAACACAATAACGAATGGAGTGTGGTCACAAAAGGGTTAATACACTAGTTATAAAATAGAAATTGGTGTATGGTCACACAGGGGTTAAAACACTAGTTATAGAATAATAAAAATGAGTGCATGGTCACACAGGGGTTAGTACACAATTTATAAAATGAAAATGGAGTGTAGTCACACAGGGTTTATTACACTAGTTATAAAACCATAAAAATTTGTGTATGGTCACACAGGGGTTAATACACAATTTAGATAGAGTGTGTTCACAAGGGAGTTAATACACTAGTTTTAAAAGAATAAAAAATGGTGTATGGTCACACAGGGGTTAATACAATTTATAAAATGATAATAAATATAACGTGGTCACAAAGGGGTTAATGCACTAGTTTTAAAATAATAAAAATTGGTGTATGGTCACAAGGGGTTAATACATAATTTAAAAAAATTATCATGGTTTGTTGTCACACAGGGGTTAATACACTAATTCTAAAATAATAAAAATTGATGTATGGTCACAAAGGGGTTAAAACACTAGCTATAAATTAATACAAATTGTTGCATGGTAACAAAGGGGTTAATACACAATTTTAAAAATGATAACCCGTGTGGGACAATAAACCATGTAATATCTCACTAGTTCTAAAATAATAAAAATTGGTGTATGGTCACACAGGGGTTAATACACAATTTATAAAATAATAATGAATGGAATGTGGTCACACAGGGGTTGTTGTTAGTTGCGAAGTCTTGTCCGACCTTCTGCGACCCCATGGGCAATGTTCCTCCATGCATTCCTGTACTCTACCATCTTCAGGAGTCCATTTAAGCTCACACCTACTGTCTCATGACTCCATCCAGCCACCTCATTCTCTGTCATCCCCTTCTCCTTTTGCCCTCAATTTTCCCAACATTAGGCTCTTCTCCAGTGAGTCCTCCTTCTCATTAGGTGACCAAAATATAGGAGTTTCATCTTCAGGATCTGGCCTTCTAAAGAGCAGTCAGGGTTAATCTCCTCTTGGACTGACCGGTTTGATCTCCTTGCAGTCCAGGGGACTCGCTGGAGGCTTCTCCTGCACCACAGTTCAAAGGCCTCAATTCTTTGGGGCTCAGCCTTTCTTATGGTCCAACTTTCACAGCCATACAATGTAACTTGAAAAACCATAGCCTTGGCTACTGTCGTGTCCCAACCCATAGTCCTCCTAAACGGCGCCATAAACACCGTGGCCGAGCTGGTAAGAATAACTGACGAACTATTAACCCCAACATATGTATCCATACATATTAATACAAATTCCACTTCTGGCCTCTGGGAGTCCCCTTCTCTTGCTAGTCTTGGATCTTTAATCAAAATTCTAACTACACCTGCATGAAGCCTGAATTCCTTTATAAGGATTACACTCCCATCCATCCTTGCTTCATTATTGCAAGACTACTCTTCAGTCAAGGTGTGTACCAAGAAGCTCTCCCAGATCTCAAGGCTGCAACCAGAACATCTATCCTTCCAGACCTTCCACCTTTGCCAGGCTTTATATCCTGCTAGGCCGGCATCTTATTTACTCAGGTCTGTACAAAACTACTAAGTCTACCCTTCCACTTAAAGAATCCACCTTATGCAAAGTCTACCCTTCCACTTAAAGAATCCACCTTATGCAAAGTCTACCCTTCCACTTAAAGAATCCACCTTATGCAAAGTCTACCCTTCCACTTAAAGAATCCACCTTATGCAAAGTCTACCCTTCCACTTAAAGAATCCACCTTATGCAAAGTCTACCCTTCCACTTAAAGAATCCACCTTATGCAAAGTCTACCCTTCCACTTAAAGAATCCACCTTATGCAAAGTCTACCCTTCCACTTAAAGAATCCACCTTATGCAAAGTCTACCCTTCAACCAAGGACCCCCTTTCTGCTGAAATACTTAACCTATTACTAAGGACTTCCCTTCCACCAAGGAATTCACCTACTGCCAAGAGACTCCTATCCTATTAATTATTGTTTATCAATCTTGTTGTTCTTCTCTGCCTCCTGGGTCCTTCTCTGACCTATTTCCTTATACTATTATATATTCAGATTACCCGGTTTCTCTATACCTTGTTGTTCTAAATAAACCTTATTATTTTCCTTACCTGACTTTCCTCTTTTTGTGTTCACTGCACATTGGGCTCGACATCCCTCGCACACCGTGACAGAATAATGAAGCCATTGACTGAGCCCGCAGTAACACAAGCCTTTCTGAACCAAGTAACCTGTATGACCAATACATTTTCTTCCAACTTAATCAGCCTCGTGACTAAACAAATACAATGCTTGAAAGACCAGTCAAAAGAGATGCTACTAAACCCAAGAAGATCTACCGCCGAACTTTAACTCCTGAAGAGCGAATAAGAAGGAGACACTTTGACTTATGTAATTATTGTGGAGTCAGTTCACATTATGCCATGAATTGTAAGATACGACCCCTCAGAAACAAAGATCCTTCTGATATTCTAAAAGAAAATTGTGGCTATATGGCTAAAACACAGACTGGAGCGAAGCTGAAAAACAACCAAGGGTTAACTCCATCTATACTCCCTCTACAGGTTAATTCTGAGAAAATTAAACCCTCACACCTATTGCAGGACTTTGTCTTTAACCCTCCTTCCTGGAGAATTTTCCCAGCACTTGCAAAATCCTGGACTTTACCTCTCATTAATCCCAGCCGTGAAGTCTCTGATACCCAAAGCAAGCGAGAAGTCTCTGATACCCAAAGCAAGCGTGAAGTCTATGCTACCCAAAGCAAGCGAGAAGTCTCTGCTACCCAAAGCAAGCGAGAAGTCTGTGCTACCCAAAGCAAGCGAGAAGTCTGTGCTACCCAAAGCAAGCAAAGTCTCTGCTACCCAAAGCAAGCGAAGTCTCTGCTACCCAAAGCAAGCGAGAAGTCTGTGCTACCCAAAGCAAGCGAGAAGTCTCTGCTACCCAAAGCAAGCGAGAAGTCTGTGCTACCCAAAGCAAGCGAGAAGTCTGTGCTACCCAAAGCAAGCGAGAAGTCTGTGCTACCCAAAGCAAGCGAGAAGTCTCTGCTACCCAAAGCAAGCGAGAAGTCTCTGCTACCCAAAGCAAGCGTGAAGTCTGTGCTACCCAAAGCAAGCGAGAAGTCTCTGCTACCCAAAGCAAGCGAGAAGTCTGTGCTACCCAAAGCAAGCGAGAAGTCTCTGATACCCAAAGCAAGCGAGAAGTCTCTGATACCCAAAGCAAGCGAGAAGTCTCTGCTACCCAAAGCAAGCGTGAAGTCTCTGATACCCAAAGTAAGCGAGAAGTCTGTGCTACCCAAAGCAAGCGAAGTCTCTGCTACCCAAAGCAAGCGTGAAGTCTCTGATACCCAAAGCAAGCGAGAAGTCTCTGCTACCCAAAGTAAGCGAGAAGTCTGTGCTACCCAAAGCAAGCGAAGTCTGTGCTACCCAAAGCAAGCGTGAAGTCTCTGATACCCAAAGCAAGCGAGAAGTCTCTGCTACCCAAAGCAAGCGAGAAGTCTGTGCTACCCAAAGCAAGCGAGAAGTCTGTGCTACCCAAAGCAAGCGTGAAGTCTCTGCTACCCAAAGCAAGCGAGAAGTCTCTGCTACCCAAAGCAAGCGAGAAGTCTCTGCTACCCAAAGTAAGCGAGAAGTCTGTGCTACCCAAAGCAAGCGAGAAGTCTCTGATACCCAAAGCAAGCGAGAAGTCTGTGCTACCCAAAGCAAGCGAGAAGTCTGTGCTACCCAAAGCAAGCGTGAAGTCTCTGCTACCCAAAGTAAGCGAGAAGTCTGTGCTACCCAAAGCAAGCGAGAAGTCTGTGCTACCCAAAGCAAGCGAGAAGTCTCTGCTACCCAAAGCAAGCGAAGTCTCTGATACCCAAAGCAAGCGAGAAGTCTCTGCTACCCAAAGCAAGCGAGAAGTCTCTGCTACCCAAAGCAAGCGTGAAGTATCTGCTACCCAAAGCAAGCGAGAAGTCTGTGCTACCCAAAGCAAGCGAGAAGTCTCTGATACCCAAAGCAAGCAAAGTCTCTGCTACCCAAAGCAAGCGTGAAGTCTATGCTACCCAAAGCAAGCGAGAAGTCTCTGCTACCCAAAGCAAGCGAGAAGTCTGTGCTACCCAAAGCAAGCGAAGTCTCTGCTACCCAAAGCAAGCGTGAAGTCTCTGATACCCAAAGCAAGCGAGAAGTCTCTGCTACCCAAAGCAAGCGTGAAGTCTATGCTACCCAAAGCAAGCGAAGTCTCTGCTACCCAAAGCAAGCGTGAAGTCTGTGCTACCCAAAGCAAGCGAGAAGTCTGTGCTACCCAAAGCAAGCGAGAAGTCTGTGCTACCCAAAGCAAGCGAGAAGTCTGTGCTACCCAAAGCAAGCGTGAAGTCTCTGCTACCCAAAGCAAGCGAGAAGTCTGTGCTACCCAAAGCAAGCGAGAAGTCTGTGCTACCCAAAGCAAGCGTGAAGTCTCTGATACCCAAAGCAAGCGTGAAGTCTCTGCTACCCAAAGCAAGCGTGAAGTCTCTGCTACCCAAAGCAAGCGTGAAGTCTCTACTAAGCAAAGCGCGAGAAGTCTGTGCTACCCAAAGCAAGCGAGAAGTCTGTGCTACCCAAAGCAAGCGAGAAGTCTGTGCTACCCAAAGCAAGCGAGAAGTCTGTGCTACCCAAAGCAAGCGTGAAGTCTGTGCTACCCAAAGCAAGTGTGAAGTCTGTGCTACCCAAAGCAAGTGTGAAGTCTGTGCTACCCAAAGCAAGTGTGAAGTCTGTGCTACCCAAAGCAAGCGAAGTCTGTGCTACCCAAAGCAAGTGAGAAGTCTGTGCTACCCAAAGCAAGTGAGAAGTCTGTGCTACCCAAAGCAAGCGAGAAGTCTCTGCTACCCAAAGCAAGCGAGAAGTCTCTGATACCCAAAGCAAGCGTGAAGTCTCTGCTACCCAAAGCAAGCGTGAAGTCTCTGCTACCCAAAGCAAGCGTGAAGTCTCTGCTACCCAAAGCAAGCGAAGTCTCTGATACCCAAAGCAAGCGTGAAGTCTATGCTACCCAAAGCAAGCGTGAAGTCTATGCTACCCAAAGCAAGCGTGAAGTCTATGCTACCCAAAGCAAGCGAAGTCTCTGCTACCCAAAGCAAGCAAAGTCTCTGCTACCCAAAGCAAGCGAGAAGTCTGTGCTACCCAAAGCAAGCGAGAAGTCTGTGCTACCCAAAGCAAGCGAGAAGTCTCTGCTACCCAAAGCAAGCGTGAAGTCTGTGCTACCCAAAGCAAGTGTGAAGTCTGTGCTACCCAAAGCAAGCGTGAAGTCTGTGCTACCCAAAGCAAGTGTGAAGTCTGTGCTACCCAAAGCAAGTGTGAAGTCTGTGCTACCCAAAGCAAGTGTGAAGTCTGTGCTACCCAAAGCAAGTGTGAAGTCTGTGCTACCCAAAGCAAGTGTGAAGTCTGTGCTACCCAAAGCAAGTGTGAAGTCTGTGCTACCCAAAGCAAGCGTGAAGTCTGTGCTACCCAAAGCAAGCGTGAAGTCTGTGCTACCCAAAGCAAGCGTGAAGTCTCTGCTACCCAAAGCAAGCGTGAAGTCTGTGCTACCCAAAGCAAGTGTGAAGTCTGTGCTACCCAAAGCAAGTGTGAAGTCTGTGCTACCCAAAGCAAGTGTGAAGTCTCTGCTACCCAAAGCAAGCGTGAAGTCTGTGCTACCCAAAGCAAGCGTGAAGTCTGTGCTACCCAAAGCAAGCGTGAAGTCTGTGCTACCCAAAGCAAGCGAGAAGTCTGTGCTACCCAAAGCAAGCGAGAAGTCTGTGCTACCCAAAGCAAGTGAGAAGTCTGTGCTACCCAAAGCAAGCGTGAAGTCTCTGATACCCAAAGCAAGCGAGAAGTCTGTGCTACCCAAAGCAAGCGAGAAGTCTCTGCTACCCAAAGCAAGCGAGAAGTCTCTGCTACCCAAAGCAAGCGAGAAGTCTCTGCTACCCAAAGCAAGCGTGAAGTCTGTGCTACCCAAAGCAAGCGTGAAGTCTGTGCTACCCAAAGCAAGTGTGAAGTCTGTGCTACCCAAAGCAAGTGTGAAGTCTGTGCTACCCAAAGCAAGTGTGAAGTCTGTGCTACCCAAAGCAAGCGAGAAGTCTCTGCTACCCAAAGCAAGCGAGAAGTCTCTGCTACCCAAAGCAAGCGTGAAGTCTGTGCTACCCAAAGCAAGTGTGAAGTCTGTGCTACCCAAAGCAAGTGTGAAGTCTGTGCTACCCAAAGCAAGTGTGAAGTCTGTGCTACCCAAAGCAAGCGTGAAGTCTGTGCTACCCAAAGCAAGCGTGAAGTCTCTGATACCCAAAGCAAGCGAGAAGTCTCTGCTACCCAAAGCAAGCGTGAAGTCTGTGCTACCCAAAGCAAGCGAGAAGTCTGCGCTACCCAAAGCAAGCGAGAAGTCTCTGCTACCCAAAGCAAGCGAGAAGTTTCGTCTTCTACCCTGCCTATAGACTGCTGCCGGGTTCTCTACTCGTGAGACTGCTGCCGGGTTCTCCTATTGAAATGATTTCCGGTTCTGCTATTGAAACGGTTGCTGGTTCCTGTATTACTCCCCCAGCCGAGTCTGCACCCCAGGTGCTAATAGCTGAAACAGCTATGGAGATGTCACCAGCAGAGACCATCACTGATGCCAACATTCTAAAAGATCAAGTCTTGGATATTCCGTCTGCCCTGCAGAGCATTCTAGGACAAATTATGACCCTAACCCAAGCTGTTCAAACCATCCAGAGTCGTCACACAGAACTAGAGACAAGGGTAGACAACCTATCTGTTCTCTTTACAGACTCCACAGCAACTCCTTTGTTAAACCCAGCTACATATATCACCCCTATTGATACTGGTCAGTCATCCTATACTGTGAGTTTGTCCACAAGACTCCTGATATCAAAGATAGACTTTCCAATCGTCAATATTCGCAATCTTCACTTACCTTGTGGGAAATTACTAAAATCTGAACCGGGACATATATCCCTATTGCCTCCGATGTCAAATTCCGATTGGGATTCCATTAGTCCCTGTCTAAACTACTCTGAAATGTCATCGGATGTTCTACAGACTAATATTGACTATGGTTCAACCACCCTGGATTGTATGGAAACATCGCATAGCGCCGTGATTACTAAAATGGAAGAAAAGTCTTGTCCGCTCAGAGAGCGTCCTT
Source organism: Leptobrachium leishanense (assembly GCA_009667805.1). Lineage (NCBI taxonomy): Eukaryota > Metazoa > Chordata > Amphibia > Anura > Megophryidae > Leptobrachium > Leptobrachium leishanense. The sequence goes on along the minus strand of RXON01003937.1, from coordinate 8,767 downwards.
TGCGGGGGGAACTGTCATGTCCCAACCCGTAGTCCTCCTAAACGGCGCCATAAACACCGTGCCCGAGCTGTTAAGAATAACTGACGAACTATTAACCCCAACATATGTATCCATACATATTAATACAAATTCCACTTCTGGCCTCGGAGTCCCCTTCTCTTGCTAGTCTTGGATCTTTAATCAAATTCTAACTACACCTGTATGAAGCCTGAATTATGCCACAAGACACGGAGGCTCTTATTATGCTATCTTTTCTTTACTTAAGCCAATAGCAGCAAAGAACAATCTCTCAAATACACAACAAAGTATTTAGAGAGTGAAAAAAATACATTAAACAGTATATATACATAACAGATAACAATGGTACAGTCCAGCATAACAATGGTACAGTCCAACTCCTCAAATCCTCTGACAACCGTTGGCTCTTCTCTTTTCTTTGCTGCTCGCCGAGATGAGATGAGTATCAGCAGTAATAATTATGTATTTATGAATTATCTGACAGTTTACTGTATTTTCGCTATCGCATTATATATAGATATATGTACATGTATTTTATTAATTGCTATATATATTTTATGCATATACACTTGTATTTATGTTGGTTGTGTTTATTACAGGTGATAAGTTTCACAGCTTTTTTTCTCTTTTGTGTTTGGGGATGGTATAGTTTATTGCCCAGCTATAAAGGTCCTTTTTTTTTCCCCGTTTTCAGAGCGTGGCGTCTATACGAAGGCTTTTTGTTTTGGTGCCTCCCCTGCATCTCCGTTACTCAGAGGTGCTGCTTCGCGCCACTGCCTGAGGTAAATTCTCGCGACGGTCTGCGCATGCGCGGGTGTCGTGGCGAGATACCTCAGGAGACTGGCGGTTGAATAAACGGCGAGTTTTTTTTCCAATAAATTGGGTTAGCGATTATGGCCAATAATAAGGTACCAGTTACCCCAGGCACTCTGGCTCCTATTCCCTTTAATTCTAACCCGGCAGATGCCTTTGTGGCTGCGCTGCCGGCGTTTTCTAATAACTTAGAAAATACTATGGTTAGGGTACTGGCAAGCCATTCGGCCAGAAGGTCCTCCATTATTTCCCCGGCGTCAGAAAAATTCTTATCCATTGATTCGCACCGGGATGAAGAGGTCCCTGTGACCTCAATTGAGGGAGGTGAGCAACTCCCTAAAAAATGCTCACATAAGAAACGTACTTATTCAAGTACACAATATGATTCTCCAACATTCCACTGTGGTTAAAAAAAGGGGCCATTTAAAATTGGCCACCAAACGGAGATGGAAACGCGCAAAGGATACTGACAGCTCCTCTGATTATTCCAGTGAGGAAGAGTTATCAGACCCGGAGGAGAGCTCTGACCCCGATTATGACCCAGAAGCTTCCCCTGTAGAAACGGACACGGTGTCTTCACCTGAGTCCAGTGAGGGAAACAAACCGGCTTTAGATCCGGTAGATGCTCTGGGGAACTCAATGTTCATTCCGGAACAGTTGAAGCATCCACGCTCTTCAGAGTGGTCGCCAATTGAACATGTGGCTAAATACATTGAGCAACGTATACGTTTGCCCATGGATAAAAAGACCTGAAATAACCTGAGGGCTGAGTGCCCGGCCCCAACTTTGGCACATAAATTACATCTAGTACCGGAGTTAGATCCGAAGATCATAGACATACTTCAGGAGTCTAATTGGTCTCCAAAGAGGGGAGTTGAGGCCACATTGAAGGTGTGCCACGACAAATTATTCGACCTTCTGGGTCCACTGGCCAAATTGATGGATTCTGTTGAAAGAGCTCTCCTCACGAACGAGAAACCAGACCTGTTTGAATACAGGGGCTGGATTCAAAGATTGGTCTGTGTTTTTGGGAATTTGAACACGGCCATTTCAAGCGAGAGGAGACGTTCAATTCTCCTTAATATTGATTCTTCTAAAGTAGCTTCTCTGGCAACTAACGAGCCAGGCTCCAGTGCTGAAGGCATGCTTTTTGGAGAAGGGATCTTCAAAGAAATGTCTGCTTATTCAGGATCTTTCTCGACAGTTGGCAAAGTCAAGGCCAACATAAGGAAAGCTTTCCCGAATAGGGTTTTTGGCAGGGCCGGGAAAAACCGGGGTCGTTTTCCTGGCCGCAATTCATATTCCACCACAATAGGTGCTTTCAGATCCTCTTATCAAGAGGCCCCAAAAAACCCCACCTTTTTTCCGCAACGATCCAGACCTTTCCGTCAATGCGGTTACAGAGTATCTAGGAGATCAGGATCCTTTGAGTATACCTTCACTCCAATGTTTTTCCACAGGAGAGGTGGGGGGAAGGACATTAATTTTTTTCAATCAATGGCAAATAATCACCTCAGATTCATGGGTTCTTCAGACAATTCAGGGTTTCAGGATAGAGTTCATTGCTCATCCCGTACAGACTATACCTCCGGGAATAATGGTTATGCCCGAAAAAGACAGTCATTATTTTACTAGAAGTAAAAAATCTTTTAAGAAAGAATGCCATAGAAGAGGTGATACCTCAAAGAGAAATATTTTTGAGTATTTCTGGTAAAAAAGGAGACGGGGATTTCTGTCCTGTAATCAATTTAAAACAATTAAACGAGTACGTTGTCTACAACCATTTCAAAATGGAGGGCATTCCATCATTAAAAGAGGTCTTAACTCCACAAGATTGGATGGTCAAAATAGACCTAAAAGATGCATACCAGCAGGGATTTTCTCCAATTTCATTGGGACGACACCCTTTGGAGGTTCAAGTCCCTACCGTTCGGTCTGTCATCCGCCCCTTGGTGTTTCACCAAGGTAATGAGGCCTGTAGTAGCGTTTCTGCGCAGCAGGGGAGTGCGTCTAGTAATTTACCTAGACGATATTCTCCTCCTGGCGAAGGATCGACCATTATTGACAGTTCACAAAGATTGGACGATCATTCTGTTATCCAATTTGGGTTTCCTGATAAACTACAAGAAATCGGTTCTCACACCAACACAGTTAATCGAATTCTTAGGTTTTACCGTAGATTCCACAGAGATGTCTCTTTCTTTGCCCTCAGCCAAGGTTCGGTTGATTCACAAGGAAATCAGACGTCTCCTGTCGGCACAGGAGTTCCCATTACGATGTTTAGCTCGTCTTCTAGGTCTACTTTCCTCAGCAATACAAGCGGTCATTCCAGGACCGCTGTATTATTTAGAGATGTGCGTTTTGGGTTTCGGAATTTCGGAATTTTCCCGATTCGTGTCTTCGGATTCGCCCGACTTTCCGGATCGGATCGGACCCGAAAACCGATAGATCCGAAAAGTTTTCCGAGCCGAAACGAAAAATTGTCGGATTTTTCGCATGGACTTGAAATGTGTCAAATCAAAATTTATTTTTGCTCTATTCGTGATTTCGGTTCCATTTCGGTAATTCTGGAAATCGTATATTTAACCGGTTATATCGCTGATTCTGTAAATTTTGTATTTGTAAATGCGTATCACTTGTTTCTTGTGGCATTCGGGTCAGTTTAGCGTTTTTTAAATGGGTTTTGTTCATTTTTTTTGTTCCTTGGCTTTCATACCATTTTAATATGATTGCATATGCTATAAACCACCTAATATAGATAATGATGAGGAAGATCAACTGTTAGAGCAAATTAGGAAGGCTGCAGATCATGGTAGCACTTTAATTATTGGAGATTTTAATTACCCGGACATTAATTGGGATAGTGGGACTAGTAATTCAGCAAAGGGAATCCGGTTTCTGAACATTTTAAATGATACCTTCATGTCACAACTGGTAGAAACACCAACTAGAGAGGATAACTGTCTGGACCTGGTTATAACAAATAATGTGGATCTTTTCTCAAATATTAATGTAAAGGAACAGTTGGGAAATAGTGACCATAATATGGTGACTTTTGAAATAAACTCAAAAAAACACATTCATAAGGGGCATGCTAAAACATATAATTTTAAAAAGGCCAACTTTATTAAAATAAAGGAAACTCTCAATGTCATTGACTGGCAGAAACTCTTTCACGGGAAAAACACTGAGGATAAGTGGAATATCTTTAAACTAACACTAGAAAAGTACACGTCTCAATATATTCCACTGGTTAATAAATATAAAAGAAACAGACTGAAACCAATGTGGCTTAGTAGGAAGGTAACTAAGGAAATGAAAAATAAAAAGAAGGCATTTAAAGCTTTTAAATCTGATAAATATGAGGCATCCTATAAAGCATATAGGGCAGCCAATAAAGCATGTAAAAATGCGATTAGATGGGCTAAACTAGAAAATGAAAAAGAAATAGCCAAAGAGAGCAAGACCAACCCTAAAAGATTCTTTAGGTACATAAATTCTAAAAAACCCAAGAGTGAAAATGTAGGTTCACTAAAATATGAGTCAGGGTTATTGTTAACTGAAGATCAGGATAAGGCAGAAATTTTAAATGATTATTTTTCTTCAGTATTTATCAAAGAGAAACCTATAACAGGAGACATGCAATTCATTAATAAAAACTTACTAATACAAAGTGACTGGTTGACTCAGGACAAGGTTTTGCAGAAATTAAACGATGTGAATAAAGCCCCAGGGCCAGATGGAATTCACCCGCGAGTACTGAGTGAGCTATGTGTTGAAATATGTAAACCTCTGTTCTTAATCTTTCAAGATTCTTTTCTTTCAGGAATAGTACCAGAGGATTGGAGAAAAGCTGACGTCGTCCCTATATTTAAGAAAGGTTTAAAATTTGTGCCTGGGAATTATAGACCTGTGAGCTTAACATCTGTGGCTGGGAAAGTATTTGAGGGGTTACTAAGGGATAGTATTCAGGAATTTATTGGGAGGTATAATGTTATTGGCAAAAATCAGCATGGTTTCATGAAACACAGATCATGTCAGACTAACCTAATTACGTTCTATGAGGAAGTAAGTAGATGTATAGATCAGGGGGTCGCAGTGGATGTGATTTACTTAGATTTTGCCAAAGCTTTCGACACAGTTCCACACAAAAGGTTACTATTTAAATTAAGAAAAATTGGTCTAGATGAAAATACTTGTTCTTGGATAGAAAACTGGCTAAAAGATAGGGTACAGAGAGTGGTCATAAATGGTACATTTTCAAGATGGACACCAGTGGTAAGTGGTGTCCCTCAGGGGTCTGTTATAGGACCAATACTATTCAATTTATTTATAAATGACCTTGAGATAGGCATTGAAAGTCATGTATCAGTGTTTGCAGATGACACAAAGCTAGGAAAAGAAATACAATGTGAGCAGGATGTTACTTTGCTGCAGAGGGATTTAGATAAATTGGGGGACTGGGCACTTAAATGGCAGATGAAATTTAATCTAGATAAATGCAAAGTTATGCACTTTGGAGTGAAGAACACACAAGTAATTTATACCCTAAATGGTACGGAGTTAGGGAAATCCAAGCAGGAGAAGGATTTGGGAATAATCATAGACTTCAAACTAAGTAACAATGTGCAATGTCAAACAGCAGCCGCCAAGGCAAGCAAAGTATTGGCATGCATTAAAAGGGGAGTTCACTCACGGGATGAAAACATAATTTTGCCTCTGTATAAATCAATGGTCAGGCCGCACCTTGAATATGCCGTGCAATTTTGGGCACCGGTCTTAAAAAAAAGATATTATAGCGTTAGAAAAAGTGCAGAGACGGGCAACTAAATTAATAAGGGGAATGGAAGGGTTAAGTTATGAGGCAAGATTAACAAGCTTAAACCTGTTTAGTTTAGAGAAACGGCGCCTTAGAGGGGATCTGATAACCTTATATAAATATATACAGGGCCATTATCAACCATTGTCTGATAACCTATTCATTAACAGGACTATACACAGGACAAGGGGTCATCCATTTAGACTGGAAGAAAGAAAATTTAGCTTAAAGCATAGGAAGGGTTATTTTACGGTGAGAATAATAAAGCTGTGGAATTCTCTGCCTGTTGAGGTGGTTGGGTCAGAGTCTGTACAGACTTTTAAAAAACGACTGGATGACTTCCTGCAGACACAGAATATTAAGGGTTATAATATTTAATATGTAGGTAAAAGCTTCTTGATCCAAGGAGAAATCTGACTGCCATTCTGGGGTCAAGAAGGAATTTTTTCCCAGTATGTTTTATATTGGCAAGCATTTCAGACTGGGTTTTTTGCCTTCTTTTGGATCAACAGCAGTAGGTTATGTGGGAGAGGCTGAACCCGATGGACGTATGTCTTTTTTCAGCCTATATAACTATGTAACTATGTGAAATAAAGTTGTGAAATGTATATTCAATTATTCATAAGAAAAAAAGGATCTTTATTTAATAAAAAATACACGATAGAATCGCCAGAATTATCGTAGACACTTTGAAACGAGGAGAACAGAACTTCCGAAAAAAACGAGCAAAGTGACACGAAAAATGGTCGATATTCCGAAAAAAAAAATGTACACGAAAAACGAACCGAATCGAATCGAAAAGTTGAAACATCTGAAAAAAAATCGGTGCACAAGCCTAGTATTATCGGGCCCTTCAACGTCTGAAGGCGCGATATCTGAGGAGGAGATTGCTTTATCCAGATTACATCTCTTTAGATGACGAATCGAAAGAGGAGATGCAATGGTGGCTGAACCATTTAGAATCATGGAATGGCGGGGCCATCATCCATCCGGTACCAGAATTAGTCATAAAATCAGACGCCAGCAGATCTGGGTGGGGCACGCGATGCGGTTTGCTTTCCACAGGCGGCAGATGGGACACTCCGGAGGTAGATTGGCACATAAACTGTTTGGAACTCCTCGCTGGTTTGTTTGCTGTTCAAAGTTTCGTCAAACATTTCCAGGCGAGTTCCATTCTTCTCAAAATGGACAATCTGTCCGCAGTGCGTTACATCAACCACTTAGGAGGTCCCAGATCCAAACAGTTGGCGGAGAGGCAAAACCCCCAAAAGGTCTTTGCTGTAACAGTTCAGGCCCAATACATTCCAGGCCTCCACAATGTAGTGGCGGATTGGAATTCTCGATACCTGATAGATTCCAGCGATTGGAGATTGGATACTGAGGTATTTGCCAAATTGTCATTTATCTGGGGTCCTTTTTCTATAGATCTATTTGCATCGCGCCTCAATACACTACTACCTCAGTATTACAGCTGGAGACCAGATCCCATGGCTCTAGCCACGGATGCTCTGGTTCAGGTATGGCTGCTAGGGACGCTTTATGCATTTCCACCATTCGTCCTCATTCTAGCGGTAATAAGACTCGTACAATCGCAATTGGCTACGATAGTTCTCATAACACCACTGTGGAGGTCCCAACCTTGGTTCCCACTACTTCTGGAACTGTCTGTGGACGTTCCCAGGTTAATCCAGGTTTGGCCTTACACTCTGGGGGATCCAGAGGGGACACTTCACAATATCTTGAATCCTCACTCTTTGCGGTTGATATCATGGAAAATATCAGGGGTCATTGGCCTTCCATCGACATTTCGGAGGCAACTGCCTCATTGTTGTCAAATTCCTGGGCCCCATCTACCAGAAGGAGATATAGATCCGCATGGAGGGCGTGGGCCTCTTGGAGTTTGGAACAACGTATTAATCCCGCTTCAGCTTCTTTGAGTAGCTTGCTAAGTTATTTCACTTGTTTATTTGAGGATGGTAGGGATGTGCACCGATTTTCTTTTTTTTTTTTTCTTTTTTTTTGGGTTCGATTCGATTTTTCGAATTTTTAAACTTTTCGATTCGGCTATGGATATGCCCCAGCTCCTCATGGATATTGCCCCAGCACCTCATGGATATGCCCCAGCTCCTCGTGGACATGCCCCAGCTCCTCGTGGACATGCCCCAGCTCCTCGTGGACATGCCCCAGCTCCTCGTGGATATGCCCCAGCTCCTCGTGGACATGCCCCAGCTCCTCGTGGACATGCCCCAGCTCCTCGTGGACATGCCCCAGCTCCTCGTGGATATTGCCCCAGCTCCTCCTGGATATGCCCCAGCACATGGAATGCCCCAGCTCCTCATGGATATGCCCCAGCTCCTCATGGATTTGCCCAGCACATGGAATGCCCCAGCACCTCATGATAATGGCCCCAGCTCACCTCCGCCGCCTTTTTTTGCTCCCTCAGAGCGTCCGGCGGCGCGCAGCTTGGGCGCTCGCCAGGGGGAGCCACGTGATCAGCCGCGATTGGCTGGTGACGTGTTTCCTCCAGGCGAGCGCCGAAGCTGCATGCTTCGGACGCTCGCAGGGAGCGAAAAACGCGGCGGAGGGTGAGACACCCGCCCTTAGGGTGACGGTGTCACCCTAAAGGCGGGTGTCACCTGGTGCGGGCCGCACCCCCCGCCCCCACGTAGCGACGCCACTGGTATATACATTTAACGGCCACACGCCCACGGACTTACTCTATCCAAACAAAGTTCAGAATGATGTGAAACATTGGACTTTTTGGATAGATTTCAATTTTCGACTATCCAAAAGTTAAAAAATAAAAATGGTCGAAATCTAATGCAAAAGTCCCGATGTTAAAAAAAATTGAAAAGGGCACTTAGCGTAATTTTCACCCAAAAAAATATAACATTTCTAACAAACCCACCCCATACAAAAATCCTTAGTGCAGCATCATTGTTCACATTATAATTGCAATGGCAACAATATTGCTGCATTAACAAAACAAAACAAAAAACCTGTTTATTTTTTTTAATATTTTAATTTTTAAAATTTTTAACATTGTCATGTTTGGTATTGTTGGAAAGGCCATGCTCTGGTCGATCCAAAGATACCAAACATTAACCAACCGATAGC